>PVIW01001342.1:0-65483 GCA_004026585.1 Noctilio leporinus | reverse complement strand
AAAAAAATGGCTGATTTTCTTTTTCAAAATTTATTGATTTTAGTGGGGGAAGAAACACTGATTTGTTTTTCCACTTATTTATGCATTCACTGGTTGATTCCTTTTCTAAGAAAAAAAAAATATTTACTTTTAGAGAAAGGGGAAGGGAGGGAGAAAGCATGGGAGAGAAACATCAATGTGTGGTTGCCTCTCACACACCCCCAACTAGGGACCCAGCCTGCAACCCAGGCATATGTCCTGACTGGAAACTGAACCAGCAACAATTTTGTTAACCAGCTGGCCCTTGATCCACTGAGCCACACCAGCCAGGGCACTGGTTGATTCTCATATGTGCCCTGACCAGGGATTGAACCCACAATCTTGATGTACTGGGCCACTAACTGACTGAGCTACCGGGCCAAGGCTTGACAAATAATCTTAAAGTATGAGTACTATTAATTCAGATAACCATAAAACTCCTCTATTTGTTTTGGAATGCACATTCTGACAGAAAACTCTTCCAACAGACTTACTCCTGGTTTTCTATATCCTAATTTTAAGTCTGCATCCTCTAAACTCATGAAATCAACAACCAACCAATGTTTAGAAGTAGCCTGGGTCAGAGCAAGGAAAGTAAGGGAAAAGAGGACAAATATCCATTTTAGGGACCATTCCTAACTCCTTAAATAAATCAAAAGCTAAAATTTCATTCTGTAATGCACCTGGAGAGAATGTGGTACTAACTTGTCCCCTGACTAACTGATGAGTGACTCAAATCAAAGCAATCTCTCCTGGAAAACCAGAACTGGTACTAAGATGGTAGTTCAAACTGAGCTGATCACTAAAAGGAAGGACATGAAAAATAAGAAGGTGTGGGTGGCCATCTTTCACCTGCAACAAAGACTAAAAAGCAGAGGAAACTGTTCTATAGACAAAGAAGAATGAATGAAATATGCAAGTGTGGATTCTAAGACCTTTCTGAGGCACCTCAGTATATTAATTATACAGGATACCATGTGATAAATTGGCAATAACATTGCATCTCCTTATTTCACATGCTTACTAATTTTGAAAAAATATGTTTCTAAATGGAGAAGCCAAAGAACTTATATTCATGACACATGGACATGAACTAAGTGGGGCATTGCCGGAGAAAATGGGGTACTGGGTGGAGGGGGACAAAGGGGGGAAAATTGGGACAACCATAATAGCAAAATAAAATACTTTTAAGAAAAAAAAAGCAATACTATGTTTCTAAGGTTATGATTTAACATCATTGTTTCAGATAGAAAATTAAATTCTGAGAGCAACCCTCACGTCCAAGGAATATGATGTTAGCACAATCATCATTTCGGGACCTCGTGCAGGGCGAACTGCTAAGGATGTTGCAGACTTCAATAACATCCCTTTACATAGAGTTTACAATGTGAAGAAGGTGTATGATGTTGATCCTGATGTCCCAATTGTCATAAAAATAAAATTTCCTGCTACAGTGATGGTGTTAGGTGTTGTCGGCAATGAAGGAGATATCGTGACCCGCATTTTTTCCCCACAAGGCTTGAAGGTGACTGCTGATGTTTACCTTGACATTCTGAGAGAATTAGTTGTACCGTGGATAAAGCAAGTCGCAAACATGTCATTTTATCTTCCAACAAGATGGTGCACCAGCATATAACACCAAAAAGGTGCAAGAATGTCTCAATGTCAGTGTTCGTGAATTCTGGTCAAAGAAAATCTGGCCGCCTAGTTCACCAGATGCAAATCCTTTTAGACTATTATGTATGCAGTATTTGTGAGAGAGAAGTTGATAAACAATCTCATTCCAATAAAGAGGCTGTTAAAGCTAAGACTGAAAACATTATGATGTCCATGGATGAAGTAAAGTTCATTAAAGTGTGCTCAAGATTCTGAAGTCAAATCGAGTCTATTATTGCAGCAAATGGAGACTTTTTCGAACAATTTAAAAATTAATGACTAAGTTTACATATTTACATATAAGAATAAATTTATTTCAAAATATAACACTTTTGTGGTGTGCTATCCATTTTACTAAAATTTTGCCACTTTATCACATGCACCCTGTCCATTTTTTTTTTTTTTTTAAGATTTTATTAATTATTTTCAGAGAGAAGGGCAGGGAGGGAGGAAGAAAAGGAGAGAAACATCAACGTATGGTTGCCTTTCACCTGCCTCCAGCTAAGGACCTGGCTTGCAACCTGGTTATGTGCCCTGACTGGGGAATCGAACCAGCCACCTTTGGGTTTGCAGGCCGGCACCAAGCCACTGAGGGCTGTACATTATTATTTAAGGTAGCTTGCGTTGGTTCCTGATACTTATAACCAATTAAATCTAATTCCCAATCCTCTCTGACTCCTGAATTCCCTAAATAAATGGCACCACTATGCCCTGGTCAGGTGGCTCAGTTGGTTGGAACGTGGTCTTATACCCCAAAAGGCTGTGGGTTTGATCCCCAGTCAGAGCCTGTAAGTGAGGCAACCAACCAATGTTTCTTTCACATTGATGTTTCTCCCTCTCTAAAATCAATGAAAGTATCCTCAGATGAGGATAAATAGTACCACTACCCTCCCAGCTGCCTGAGCCAAAGGGTAGAGGGTCAACCTTGAATCCTCGCTTTCATCCATGATATTCAATCAATCTCCCAGTTTTAGCACTTCTACCTCCTAAACAGATCTGGCACCTCCAATTCTCTTCACCCGCTGCTACTCCCTGTCCCAAACCTCCATCACATACACATTGCGTCCCTGCCAGTCTTGCCCTCCAGGTCTTTCACCACTTTGTGATCAGAGAATCCTTGCTCGGCCTTTAAGGGTTCTTCACTACACCTGGAATTACCCAGTAAGGCTTTAGCATGGCATCTGAGGCCTATTATCATCTGGCCTCAGCCTCTTTCTCTGTAGCCCAACTTTTATCACTCCCCCTGCCTACCCATGTGCTCCAGCTACTGTACCTTACTCACTTCAGGTTCCCCTAAAGCATTTTCACTCTCCCTTATCTCTAGGCTTTTGTTCAATTTTGTTCCCCCTGTCTGATGTCCTCTTCCCCACTCCACCCCTCTTTCTCTGGCTACCTCCTACTCATCTGTCTTATCTCTGTTCAGACATCTCCTGTTTCTGGAAGCCCCCACCTGTGGACTGGTCTGCTCCCATGGCACCAGCTCTGTCAAGGTTCTCCTCTGACTTCACCTGAAGTGCATTTCCTGGTTGGTCTCCTCCAAGAGACCATTAGCCCTTTTTGAGCAGGGTCTACTGTATTATGTTCACTACTGTGCTCTTAGCTTCCGGCACAAAAGCAATTCAACACTGAATTAATTCAATTAATAAGAACTCAGAGTTAATTACTTCTACTTTAGCCCCAAATTCTACAGGGAAATTAAAGAAACCTAATTCATTTATTTGAACATGTACTGAGAGCCTACTAAGCGCAAGAAACAAAGCTTAGATCCCAGGGGGGTTAGAACCAAAGGGGACACAAGAAGGTCACCCTCACCTGATCATCTTGAATTTTCTTGAGCTACCTTTCCTCAAGAATTACGTGTTCAGAAAAAATATTAACTTGCACAGAACAAAAATGGAAAACTGAACCAGCTAAAGGTTGGCATATCCATGTCACAGTTCACTTTGGGAATTTAGTGTATTCCACTTACAAACAAGAGGTAGAGATAGGAGTCCTCAGTTTTCTGCCACTTCAACCAGCCTAAATGGAAGATTCTACTGCCTCTACCAGCAACTTTTTCTACTTTTACCTTCATAGACCTAGAACTGAACCTTTCCACTATCACTATGGAAAGACTGGCTCCAAGTGCCATCTTCCACCATATATCACCAGGCTGAGATAAAAAAAAAAAAATGGGGAGAAAATTGTGAAGAGGAAAGAAAAAAGAATGCCAAGAAAATGAACTATTTTCCTCTGTTACACTAAGAGACTTTTCTGGGGAAGGGGAGAGCCAAGGGGGTGGAAATGGGATAAATGTAATAAAACAACAATAAAATAAGATTTTAAAAATAGATTAATTAACTTAAAAAAAAAACAAAAACTTTCCTTTGTTTCAGGTTAACTCAAAGCCAAAGTAACTTTCAGTGCAGCAACAAGCCTTTTTTGTACAGGGTTTAAAAAAAATTTTTTTTTAGGAAGAGGAGAGAAAGAAACATTGAAGTGTGACATGCAAGAAAAACATTGATTGGCTGCTTGTCACACATACCCAACCAGGAGGAACTCCACTCCAGGCATGTGCCCTGATTGGGAATTGAACCAGATCTTTCAGTTCATAGGACAGCATCCAACTCACTGAGTCAATTAGGGCACAAAAGACTTTTTTGTGGATCCTAAACTTAAAAGTGACATAGTCAGGTGAGAAAGAAGGGTGAAGTAATATGCAAGGAAGTTTAGAACAAGATAGGGAGGAAGATGCTGGAACCTCCTTCCATGAATAATCCATATACATTTGAGTTCACGCACTCAGAAGATATTTAGGTAGTACTCAGTATGTGCCAGACATTGTTTTAATTGCTAGAGACATAACAGTGGATAAAATAAACCATTATAAGCCCTGCATTTGTGGAGTTTGTACGCTAGCAGAAGGAGAGAAACAAACACACACTACGTTAGATGGTGATAAGTGCTATGGGGTAAGGGTTGCAATTACTTTTTAAATATTTTATTGATTTTTAGAGAGAAACATGAATCAGTTGCTTGCCTCTCCTACTCCACCCAATGGGGACCTGGCCCACAACCCAGGTTTGTGCCCCAACTGGGAATTGAACAGGTGGCCTTTTGGTCTGCAGGCTGGCACTCAACCCATTGAGCCACAAAAGCCAGGGCTGCAACTTAAATGGGTAAGCTAGCCGTCCTCACTGAGAATGTCCTTTAAGTCAAGACTTGAAAGAGGTGAGAGAGAAAGTGTTGGAATGCCTGGGGAAGAGACTGAAGGACCAGCGCATTCTAAGAATGCATGTGCTAAACATGGAAATGGCCCTTGGGCAATGTTAGAAGCATCAACAAACGCAGAAGGAAAAGCAAAAAACAAGTTTCTCCTGAGGGTTGCCAAACGTGGGCCAGGGATTGACCTGCTGGTCAACTTTTCAGAAGAGAGAAAGGTAGGAACTCCAGGCAACTTTAAAACACTACCTGCCCCTATGTCTCCTTTATGCCCAAAGTACTACCTCCAAGAAAAGGCCTAGTTTTTTGCTCTAATATACAGAAAAATGAGCTTGGCTGCCTCTTCTAGAAATAGTCCCCAAGCCTCCTAATCCACTTGGGCTTAATAATATCCAAACGATGAAACGGAAGCAAAGACCTGGAGTTTATCTAGACCCAACTCTGAATCACCCCGCCCTTTACCAGATAAAATCCTACATGCTGAACATCTGTTTCTCATCTGTTAAAAAACTGGAAGGTTATCTCCCAGAGTTCTGTCATAATTGAAGAAAGGACCAAAGCCTGCCAAATGATCTGAGCTCAACACACACTCGACTTTTTCCCTAGCTGTCCTCAAAAATAGAATCCAGGGTTCTTACCCTTTTCATTCAGACCATGGTGCTTATTTTAAGGTCAGAGTCAAAGGAAAAGGTTAGCCAAGAGTAAGAAAGAATCTGTCTCCTGTGACTTCTGCAGCTCCCAGATTTTACACTGTTCCCGGCGTATGAAGAAAAACTGAGCAGAACAAAACGCCCAGCCCGCAGCGAAGACGCAGTGAGGAGGAGCAGAACCAAGTGTCCCTGAGCCTGGGCCGGGGTCCGCCACGGCCGTGCTTACCGTGACCCTTGCGCAGGCGGCTCCGGAGAAACCGCGTGGACAAACACCTTCTTAACTCCCCAAAGTTGAGAAACTTCGCTCAACTGCACTGCACCAGGGACCCGGTGGTCGGGCAACAACGGAAGCCCCAATGGGAGGCAGCCTTTCCTGCGGCGAGCCCGCGCCCAAACCCGATGGACAGTCTGGGAGTGCCCGGCCCAGATACTCACATCCCCCTTCTGCAGCTCTGGCGCCGCGATCTTCACCGGCTCGCTCCTCTTCTTTGGCTTGGGAAGCCCCAGAGGGGGTCCTACACCGCCCATAGCGGGGGGCAGACTGAGGCCGGCGTTGAGGGCCGAAGGCAGCCCCAATCCCAGCCCCTCCCCAACTCCCTCTGCTTCAGCCGGGCTCACACCGGGAGGTGGGGGGAAGCCTCCCAGGCCGAAGGGCAAGGGAGGAGGAGGCTGGAGCCGGGGGTCTCCGCTGGGTGGGGGCAGCAACAGCGGCGGGGGGAAGGCTGGGGCTAGCATCTGAGGGGGCGGAGGCAGCAAGGCCGGAGCCTTGGGTGCGGGGAGGGACACGAACAAGCCCCCTAAGGTGGGCCCAGGTATAGGCGCCGCCGCCTCCTCCTCCTCCGGCTCAGCCTCATCCGGCTCACTCTCATCGCTGCTGGCGTAAGCAACCAGCGACATGGCGCCTCCCGCTTTTGGAGCGCTCTTGCCGGTAGACTAGGCCTACTTGAGACCGGGGATGCCCGGAGGCCTAGCGGACCCCGCCACTCGGCGGGGCGGGGAACCGTAAAGTCCACCTTCTCCGTACTCTAGGGTTAGCCCTGGCAGGAGCCCATCGCCATAGCTGATTTCCACCGAATAGGGCTTCTCTCTTCACTTAAGCTCCCAATCCCGGGCAACTACACACAGCTAATGGCCGCCGAGTCACTCCGCCCCCTCCTTGCCGCTCAAAAGTAGAAACTACCATTCCCAGAGAACACTTTGACCATAGCCCCATTCTCCGTCGCGGGTAGCTCGCGTAAGGCACAGTGGGAGTTGTGGTTCGAGGGAAGATGAAGAGAAGCGCCGAAAAAGACAGATGGACGCCCCGCCTCTGGCGCGAGGTCTTCTGGAATGAGTAGTTTTTGGAGGGTGGGGCGTCTCCCAACAATTCGTCGGTGACTACGAACCCCCATCAGCCACCGCGGCAGTCACAGACGCTAGTGGGAGAGCGGTTCCGTACTTGAAGTTCCCTAGGGTAGCTTCTTGGGCGCTAAGAGTTATGGGAAACGCAGTGCTCTTAGAAACCGCAAGTGATGTCGGGAATGAGAGGGAGTCTGGGAAGGTGGAGGATTGGGGAAAATAGCTTAAAGGGAAAGTGATATGGAAATAAACAGATGAAGTTCCCCAGTCAGCTGAAACCGGAGTTGGAATCATGCACCTCAAAAAGAGCCACAGCCCGAGACCTGTACAAAATTAGGCTGCGAGCCGGAAAGGAGCGAGATTTCAAGTCTAACAAGAAACATAAGGGAGAGGAGCTGATCTCCTTCACCTGACCAAGGTGCACATCCAGGAGTGAACTTAGCCCTTCCCGCCTGGGCACTGGCTTCCCTACGCAGCAACCAGTGAGACAGGAAGAGGGGCAGGGCCCTGAAAGTCAGAACCAGGTATTTAAGGGCAATCCCTTCCCCTCTGCCGAAAGGGACACCTACAGGTGAGCGGCCTCACCGAGTCCATCTCTGTCAGCTCTGCCTCCCAACTCCCCCTGCAAACGTTCTCCGTTCCCTGCTTTGTCTTCATCGGGCCTTTGTTTGTGCCCTTTACCTGCCCGTGAGATTCTGTACCTGTCCTTTCCTGCCCGCCTGTGACCCTGTGTCCTTTTCTCATCTTGGTCCCTTCCTGGCTGCCTGTGACCTAGTGCCTCCTACTTGTCAGTTCGTGTGTCCTGTACACGCTAATCCACCTGCGTGCGGGCGCCGCCGCCCAGCTCCCGGGAAGCCGAAGATGCTTCTGAGCTCAGCCCATGAAGACTGTTGAAGTTCGCAGAGGAAGCTAAAGAGGAAGATGGAAAGGATGATGAGGGGGACAAGGATGACGGCAACAATGAAAAGGCTAGTGAAAGGCCCAAGGTGGAGCCTCCACGAAGCCTGACACGGCCCCCTCCTGTGGACCGTCTCCATGTCTAAATCTCACCCTGCCCTGTATAGACCAATTCATAGGACACTTTCTCCATAAAGCCTCTTCAAATGTGTTTGTTCCCTGCTTTGGATGTCCAAAAAGCATTTTTTTTTTTTTCTGCATAACGTGCTGAAACTGTATTTTATTCACTTATTTTTAATCCTCACCCAAGGGCATGTTCATTGATTTTAGGGAGAGGGGAAGGAAGAGAGAAACAGCAATCGGTTGCCTCCTGTCCATGCCCAACCTGGGACTGAACCTGCAACCTAGGTATGTGCCCTGACCAGGGATCCAACCTGCAGCTTTGTGGTGTAGGGGGACGCTCCAAACAGCTGAGCCACACTGCCAAGGTGTGATTCTTAAACTTCAGTGTATCTGAGATCACTGGGAAAGCCTCTTCATAAAATGTAAATTTCTGAATCAACACTTAAGAGATTCCTATTCAGTAGATGTGGGGTGGGGCCTAGAATCTGGATTTTTAAGAAATTCCTCAGTGAAAGGCAAAACAGGACCACTTAGAGAAACTAGACCCTCCACCCTGGTATGCTCTGCATAATCCTGACTTCTAACACCTGCGTTTTGAATCTAGGTTCCCCAACCTATTTTCTGGTGACTTCAGGCAGTCACTTCTTTTCTCTGAGTCTCACTTTTCTCCTTTGAAAAATGGATAGAGAATTAAGAAGCCCTGTCCTACTTCTGCTGTTAACACACAGTAAAATGATTTAGAACCCTAAGAGAATAAGAAACTTTCAAAGGGATATGACTATCATTGTTCCTTGTTAACATATTGTCCTGCCCCTGCAGAGAAGAGAAATCCACAAGGTCAGGAACCTAGCTTTGACAAATATTTTCAAAGCCGGGTCCTCTTACTCTAAAGATTAATGATGCACACAAGAAATTGATCACAGAAACTGCAGGGCAGGGGTGGAAAGGGGACTGACTTATTTCTTATGTGTACTCTTTTATACCTTTAGAAATTTGAACCTATACATGTATTATCTATTCAAAAGCAGTAATAATACTAATAGTCTTCTATAAAAAAAATAATGAATTGAACAGCTATCCAGTTGGGTTCCTCCTGAAATCCTATTAAAACTTCAATAATGGAATTTTTGGTGAAAAGGCATTAAAGACCGTTTTGAAAAGATTTAAACCAACAAAGGTGAGACAATGAGAAGAGGAATCCACAGTGACAACACTTTGGAAGATGGAAAGCAAATGCCCTCGTGGTAACTGACTAGGCGCTTTCAGGAGAACCGAGATCCAAGTTGGCCTTGGGGAATTTGAGAGTCAATCTGGTCTGTTGCTGATCCTCAAAAGGCTCAGGAGGATCTCTGGAAGTGCATGGGACAGGAAGGGGACAAAAAGCAGTGGCTGGTTAAAAGCTGTTTAATAAATTGCTATAGCTCCTTTCCCATTTCATGCTAGTGGGAGACTGACTCTCCCCAACCCCAGAAAAAAATAAAGGAAGGTTTTGTTTTGTTTTGTTTTTTCCTCAAGAGGGAATAAAACAGGATTTCTAATATGGGGAAAACTAGGCATAGTCAAGGACAAAGGCACTGCACAGAAATGAGGGGAATTACAGCAATATGGCAACATGCACATTGGATACAGAGATCCAGCTGTTTCTTCCAGGAGACTGGCCATGGGCCCTCACCCTCCATCATAGATACTGGGAAAATACCCACTGAAAAATCTGCTCAGCCCAAGAGGTAAGACCTATGGAGTCTGATAGCATAGATTCATTCTACAAATTTCCCAATTAGATAATCTTAACAAGTTCTCAGGTGACAAGCCCCACCACATACCCAGAGACACAAGATGGCTTTTAGTCCCTCACTCTTAAACATTAATAGGCACCAAGGCTAACAAATTGAGGCAAGCCTTTGATAGTGATATGTGAATATCACTATCAAAGTGATAGTGATAGAGACAAAACAAACAAACAAAAATACAGAAAGGCAGCCTTGACTGTTGTGGCTCAGTAGCTTGAGCATCATCCAGCAACCGGAAGGTCACCAATTTCATTCCTGGTCAGGGCACATGCCTGGGTTTTGAGCAAGGTCCCCCATTGGGAGGATGGGGGTAGAGGCAACCCATCCATCAATTGGTGTTTATCTTGCACATTGAAGTCTCTCTCTCTCTCTCTCCCCCCCCCACTCCCTCCCTTACCCGCCTCTCTTACCTTTATTAAAAAATAAAATATTTTTTAAATACATAGAAAGTAAAAATTAGAAAACTCAAAATCCCTACCAATAATTTTCTCAGATAAACAAGAGAAAATACTGCATATATGAAACAAAAATAGAATGCCATTAAAAAATGACATGCAAGCCCTGGCTGGTGGCTCAGAGGATAAGTGCCGGCCTGATTCGATCACTGGTCACTGGTTTGATTCCCAGCCAGGGCACATAACCAGGTTGCAAGCCAGGTCCGTATCTGGAGGCAGATAAAAGGCAACCATAATTGATGTCTTTCTTCCTCTCTGCCTCTCTCCCTTTCCCTCTCTCTAAAAATAATAAATAAAATCTTTAAAAAAAATGACATGCAGCCCTGGTCAGGTAACTCAGTTGGTTAGAGCATCCTCCCCATACACCAAGGTTGCTGGTTCAATCTCCAGTCAGGGCACATACAAGAAACCATCAATGAACGTGTAAATAAGTGGAACAATAAATCAATCTCTCTCTCAAATCAATAAAATTTTTAAATTTTTTACTTATTGATTTTTAGAGGAAAACAAAGAGAGGGAGAAAGAGAGGGAGAGAAACATGGATGTGTGAGAGACATACATCCTCAGCCTCTGGCACATCCTCAACTGGAGACCCAGCATGCAACCCAGGCATATGCACTGAGTGGGAATCAAACTTGCAATCTTTCAGTTAGCTGGTTGGTGCTCAGTCTACTCAGCCACACCAGTCAAGGCTAAAAATTTTTTTAAAAAAATAGAGCATAGCCCTGGCTGGTGTGGATTGGCACCAGCCTGCGAATCCAAAAGTAGGAGAAGTGGAGCCAGGACAGAGGGGACGAGGTTTGGGAGAGCTGTTTGGTGTGGCCGACCAGAAGAAAATGCAGTCACAGTAGGGACACCTGTTGAGTGCTCCTGGCACCACACTGTACCATGTGGCTCATGGTTCCAGCCCCAGTGGGAAAATAAAGCCCCATTGCTTCTGACTGTGAAAACCAGTGGGGGTTGAGGTGGAGGAGGAAACTGCTGGTCTCTCAGCTGAGTCTGTTTGTTTAGAGGCTCCCACAGTCCTAGAACATCCACAGGTCCAATCCACTCTGGAAACCACAGCCAGGGCAACAGCTAGAGAGGAGCTGGTCCCTTACAGAAGGTGGATAAGTGCCTGGAAAAGGGACGAGTGCAGAGCAAGCAGCATTGTTCCCTCTCAGACCCCTCCCCCACATACAGTGCCACAGCATGTGGAATGGGTCACCTATAATGACAAATACCCAAGGCTCCGCCCCTTACAACGTAACAGGTGTGACAGCTCTACCTGAGACATAGAGGCAAACACAGAAACCTGTCAAGATGAGGAGACAGAGAAATATGGCTCAAAAAAGGGAATAAGTCAGGGTGTAAGTGGCAAACTAAGTGATGAAAAAATAACCAACCTGACAAATGCACAATTTAAAATGCTATTGATAAAGATACTCAGACTTGACAGACATGCTTAAATATGGCAAACGGGCCCTGGCTGGTGGCACAGTGGATAAGGCACTGGCCTGTGAACCCAAAGGTTGCTGGTTCGATTGCCCAGCCAGGGCACATTAATGAGGTTGCAAGCCAGGTCTCCAGCCACTTCTGTGGCTGGAGGTAGGTGAAAGGCAACCATACATTAATGTTTCTCTCCCTCTCTGCCTCTCTTCCCCTCTCTCAAAAAATAATAAATAAAATCTTTTTTAAAATATGGCAAATGCAGAAGGGAAGAAGCAAAGGCTAGACTAAGTGAAACAAAGGAAAATCCACACCAAACCAATGGTTAAGGGAAAGAAAATGGGATTCAAAATGATTTGGAACATAAGGAAGAAATAAACAGTCAACCAGCGCAGAATGAGGAAACAAGAATTGAAAAAAAAAAGCAAGGAGAGACTTAGGAACCTCTGGGACAACTTTAAACATGCCAACATCTGAATCATAGGGGTGCCAGAAGGAGAAAAAGAAATTGAAAACTTGTGTAAAAAATAATGAAGGAAAACTTCCCAAATTTGATGAAGAATATAGACATACAAGTCCAAGAAGCACAGAGAGCCCCAAACAAGCTAGATCCACACTGGTCCACACCAAGACATATCATAACTAAAATGCCAAAGATTAAAGATAAGGAAAGAATCTTAAAAGGAACAAGAGAAAAAAAGAGAGTTACCTACAAAGAGGTTCCTTTAAGACTATAAGCTGATTTCTCAAAAGAAACTTTTCAGGCAAGAATGGCCTGGCAAGAAGTATTCATAGTGATGAAAAGCAAGGACCTACAACCAAGATTAGTCTAGCCAGCAAAGCTATCATTTAGAATGGAAGTGCTTCCCAGACAAGGTAAAGCTAAAGGAGTTCATTTTCACCAACCCATTATTATATGAAATGTTAAAGGGACTTATTTAAGAAAAGGAGGATCAAAATCATGAACACTGAAAAAACAACAAACCCACAACTATCAACAAAAGAACCTAAAAAATTGTCCTTGGCTGATGGCACTGTGGATAAGGCACCAGTCTGCGAACCCAAAGGTCGCTGGTTCAATTCCCAACCAGGGCACATAACCAGATTACAAGCCAGGTCTCCAGCCAGGTCTGTAGCTGGAGGCAGGTGAAAGGCAACCATACATTGATGTCTCTCTTCCTCTCTGCCCCTCTCCCCTTCCCTTCTTTCTGGAAATAATAAAGTCTTTAAAAAAAAAAAACTAAGCAAACAACCAGAATAAGACCAAAATCATAGGTATGGGGATCATTAAGAGGGTTACTAGCTGGGAGTGGTAGAAGATGAGATCAGGAAATGGTGCAGGGATTAGGAAACATAATTGGTGGGTACAAGCTAGACAGGGAGAAGTTAAGAATAATAGAGGGAAGGGTGAAATCAAAGAACTAACATGCTCAACCCATGGACATGAACTAAGGGAGGGTGGACTTCAGGAGGGAATGGAGGTCTTGGATGGAGGGGAGCAAAGGGAAAAGAATTTGGGACAACTATAACAGCATAATCAATAACATGTACTTCAAATAATTCTGTTCTGAGTTTTTTTCTCAGGAAGCTATTAGAGGACATACTTCATTAAAAAATAAAAATAAATAAATAAACAGGGGATTAAAACATGGGGAAAAAATAACCCCTGAAGTTTATAAAACAGTCTCCAACACAGGGTAGAGGAAAAGGGAACACCAAGTATGCTAGGGAAGAGAGATTCTAGAAGAACATCTGTACCCAGATGTTGGAGGCCACTAGTCAGTCTGGATCGGGCAGAGGGCTTTAGGAGCGATGTCAGAAAGAACTTGACACTTGTCTAAATACAATGGTGGTGGAGAATTTGTTTAATTAGTGAATAAGAACCTAGAAAACTGCCCTGGTTGGTGTGGTTCAGGGGATTGAGTGTGGGTCTGTGAACGGAAAGGTCATAGGGTCGATTTCCGCCTGAGTTTTGGGGCCAGATCTCCAGTTGGGGGCGCAAGAGAGATGCTTTCGCTCCCACTTTCTCTCCCTCTTTCTCCCTCCCTTCCTCTCTCTCTAAATATGTATATAAAGCTTTAAAAAAAAACAAAAAATGACAACTGTTAATAACTTAGGAAAAACAAAATGTTATGCATAAAAGAAAAAGTACTCAGCTCAGATGTGACTGATACGTGAACACTGAACATTAATACAACAGAAACTATAATGTAGCTCTGTTGGGGCAATGACAGTTTGAGGGAAAGGAAGAGTCCATGAGGCTGAGATGGACAGTGGAAGAGCAATTCCATAGATTTCCACCAATAGATAATACCTAAAACGAAATAAATCAAGAAGTAACCATAAAAGCATGTTACTTAGAAACATGGAGACAAATCACCAAAAATTAGTCAAAATAGTTTGCATGTTAAATGTTGTTGTCACAGGAGAGAGGGAATAAAAAGAAGTAGGAACTAGGACCACTGTTTTTGCATTAAAATTCTTTAGAACTCTGCATTTTTAGATCATGTGCATATGTAACATCACAGCAGCAACAACAAACTCAAATGCACAGAAGTGCAGTTACCATAATGCTTGGTTCTTAATTACTTTTTAAAAATGTAATCTTTGCCTGAGAACCCAAAGGTCGCTGGTTTGATTCCCCAGTCAGGGCACATAACCAGGTTGTAAGCCAGGTCTCCAGCCTGGTCCGTAGCTGGAGGCAGGTGAACCAACCATACATTGATGTGTCTGTCCCTTTCTTCCTCCCTCCCTGCCCTTCTCTCTGAAAATAATGAATAAAATATTTTTTAAATTAAAAACTAAATAACTAAAAATATAATCTTTATTGTACTTTTTTCCATTAACGTTTAGTCCTTTTATACCCTCCTACCTCTCAATTACTTTCAACATTGGTCCACACATGCCCCTCACTGATGTATTTTTTTAAATTTTTTATTTGTAAAGATTTTATTCATCAGTTTTAGAGAGAGGGAATGGGAGAGAGGCAGAGAAGGAGAGAAACATCAATGTGTGGTTGCCTTTTCCACCTGCTTCCAGCTATGGACCTGGCTGGAGACCTGGCTTGCAACCTGGTTATGTGCCCTGACTGGGAATCAAACCAGCGACCTTTGTGTTTGCAGGCTGGTGCCTATCCATTGAGCCACCAGTCAGGGCCTCACTGATGTATTTTAAATAGATGATAGATAGATAAATAGCTAGCTAGCTAGCTAGCTAGGTAGACAGATAGATAATGTAATCAATGCCCACATATCCATCACCCCAACCTTTCCCACTAATTGATGCTTTCCTATGCTCCCCTTCACCATCAAAATCCCCGCCTCCCCCTCAGCACTAGGGTATCCACTATCCTGAAATTTGTTTCTCTACATTTATAGGTTTTTCACATCTATTGTACTACTGAAAATATTGTTCAATTTTAGCGTTTTTTTTTTGTTTTTTTGTTTTTTTTCTTCAATGTATGGTTGCCATTCACCTGTCTCCAGCCACAGACCTGGCTGGAGACCTGGCTTGCAACCTGATTATGTGCCCTGGGTGGGGAATCAAACCAGTGACCTTTGGATTCACAAGCCGGCACCTTATCCACTGTGCTACCAGCCAGGGCTAATTTTAGCTGTTTTTAACGTTATCAAAAGAGTAACCAGCTGTAATGGCTTATGTTTTTTATTCAACATGTTTCTTAGATCCATTGACATTGAACATATGTTTTTTAATAATATGCCTTTGTATAAATCTGCAACAATTTATTATGCATTCTTCTGTTGATGGACATTTGAGCTGTTTCTAAGTTTTGACTGTTATGAACAAAACTGTGTTCTTCTCCACATCTCCTAGTGCACACACACAGTGTTTCTCTTATGTACTATACACACTTAAGAGTGGAAATAATGGGCCATAGGGTGTGTGAAAGTTAGACATTACTAATTCCTGCCAAACTAAATTCCAAAGCAACATGTAAGTGAATCTGTGCACAACTTCCCAATATGTGGCACTGATGGACTTCTTAATTTTTGCCTGTTGAACAAGTGTACATGATTTCTAACTTTGATCTTGATTTCAGTGTTGCTGATCACTAATGAGAGTGAGTGTCCCCTTATATGTATATTGGCCATTTGTATATTTTTTAATATGAAACTATCATCCATGTATTTTCCCTGCTTTTGTATTGGGTTGTTTGTTCTTTTATTTATTGATTTGTAAGTGTTCTTTACATAGATAATCTTGGCATAATCTTATCTTGGTTTGCCTGTATACTTTGAAAAATAGATAAACATACCAAAACACTAACGGAGAGAGGGCAGAGAAGGATGGAATTTGGAGTCAGAAAACTAGAGGCTTTCAAAGGGAATAGTAGAGTTAGATCAGGACCAAGGGGTAGAGACCAGCTTACTAGCAGCCGCACCTCTCTTATCCCCAGCACTGGCCCAGGGCCTGGCACAACACCTTACAACGCGTAAGGAATATACACGGGGGTGAATGGATGAATGACCAGATGAATGAATGAAGCTCCAACTGCACAGGCAATGTGGTGGCAGAAATGGCCTTTTAGTGCTCCAACTGCCACTTATCCCCTGAAGACATCACATAATAGGGCCAAGCTTGCTGCCCTGCGTGGGAGGAGGCTATTGCTCCCCTGAGAGGGCCAAGAGTCTGCTAGGGCTCCATCCAATCAGTCTATGGCCTCCTTACCTGTGTACCCCGCTCCTCTCCTCTCCAGGCCTCTGTCCCTGGTGTCTCAGAGGCCACATCCTCAGTGGGAGAGGGCTGACATGGGAAACAGTCAGAGTCACGGCAGCTCTATGGGCCTGATCTTGGCCCAGGATCTCATTCCTTTAAGCTCTGGGACCAAGGGGAAAGCAGACAAACCTGGGGCTGGTGACAGGACAGAATGGTGGGCTTCTCATCCAACCTCAGGCGCCTCTGTCTGTGAGTAGCAGGGTTACTTCCGGAACTACTTGTCAGCAAACTCCTGCAAATAATGTTGCTCTGAATAGCCTTTTTCATCTTCTAACTTGGAGAGAAAAAATGGTGAGAGATCCTCACCCACGAATAAAATGAAATGTGTACAGTATTCACTATGTATTGCTGGTATTATCAAAAGAAAGGAAACAATCTAAATATTCCCCATAGGGGACTGGTTAAATAATTTATGACATGGAAATACTGTAAACTATTATGCAACCATTAAAATGAATAAGGTGGATCTCCGTGGATGGATATGGAAGAAATACCAAGATGTGCTGTTATGTAAAAGGAAACAAAAGTGAAGAACACTGTATATGGGATGCTATGATTGGTATAAAGGAAATAGTTCTGCATTAGCTTGCAAATTACACAGAGAGAATATCACTAGAAGAATACATACAAAGATAGCAATATTTTTGCCTCTAAGAAGAAAATCGGGGTGGCTTAGTGACAGGGGGCAACATGGGAAGACTTTTATTTATTTATTTATTTATTTATTCATTTATTTATTTTTCACTCAGTTGTCTTCTTTACCTTCTAAATGTTGTATCATACACATGTATGACTTATACAAAAAATTGAGTCTTTTAAACAATTGCTAAATTAAAAAATATATTTTATTTATTATTTTCAGAAAGAGGGGAAGGGAGGGAGGCAGAGAGGGAGAGAGGCATCGGTGTACGGTTGCCTTTCACCTGCCTCTAGCTATGGACCTGGCTGGAGACCTGGCTTGCAACCTGGCCATGTGCCCTGGCTGGGAATCAAACCAGTGACCTTCGGGTTTGCAGGCTGGCCCATTATCCACTGTGTCATCAGCCAGGGCCCAAATAATTTTTTAAGATCTTATTTTACTTTTAGAGAGACAGGAAGGGAAGGAGACAGAGACAGAGAGAAACCTCATTGTGTGAGAGATTGATTGCTTTTCACGTGCCCCAAGTGAGGACCTGGCCCGAAAACTCAGGAATGTACCCTGGCTGGGAATCAAACTGGCAACCTTTAGGTTCACAGACCAGTGGTCAGTCCACTCAACCACATCAGCCAGGGCTGAATTTTTTAAACAGCAAACTTAGATTCATGGGGATCTCAAGGTGCTCTGATCCCCTCCTGCCCTACAAAGGCCGAAGGTCTCTGGCCTGAGGGCTGAGGAGCCTCCACAATTGTTGGAATAGCAGAGAAAAGAACCCAGGGGAACTTCCCTTAGCAGGGACCACTGCTGTTTCCTGGCAATTCCAGACTCCTCCACATCTGTCTCTGTGACCACCAGATTAGAGCTTCTAAAAGTTCACTTCTGCTCATGTTTCTCTCCTGCCCAAACCCTTTAATGGCTTTCACTATCAACCAATTAAATCTAAACTCTGGGGAGTCCAGCCCGGGCATTAGTATTTTTTTTTTTAATTCTTCAAGTGATTCTAATGTACAACTCAAGTGGAAAGCCATTGTCTTGCAGCTGTCCAATAGAACTTTCTGTGCTAATGAGAATGTTCTCTATCTGTGCTGATACAGCAGCCAGGAACCACTTGAGGCGACCAACCACTTGAAATGTGACTAGCATAACTAAGAAACTGAATACTTAATTTTAACCCATTTAAATTTAATATTTATTAATTTTTTTTTTTTTTAGAAAGGGGAAGGCAGGGCAAAAGAGAGGGAAAGAAAAATTGATCGATAGTCCTTCTTTCGTGCCCTGATGGGGATGGAACTGAAGCCTAGGCCCATGCCTCTACAGGGAATCAATGAACAGCCCTTCCATTTGAGATTTTTGGAAGGACACCCAACTGATTGAGCCAGACAGGTCAGGGCCCCACTTAAATTTAAACAGTCATATACATTGAATAGTATGCAGCTTTAGAGAAGGAATCCAATGATTTGCCCTTTTTTAAAAAACAGAACCCTTGCCCTGGTCCATCGGTTCAGCTGGTTAGAGCATCCTCCCGAGATGCCAAGGCTGCAGGTTTGATCCCTGGACCTGAGCACATACCAGGTTGCAGGTTTGTTCCCTGGTCCAGGTGCATACAACCCCTGGTTCAGGTGCTTACAGGAGGCAACCAATTGATGTTTCTCTCTCACACTGATGCTTCTCTCTTCCTCCCTCTCTCTCTAGAAGCAATAAAACAATGTTTTGGAGTGAGAATTAAAAAATAAATCAACCAGCAAATGTATAAGTGGAACAAATAAATGTTTCTCTCTCTCCCTTCCTCTCTCTCCTTAAAACAATAAATAAATAAATAAAAGACAGAACCTTCATTAAAACTTTTTATGGAGGCTAGTATAAAAATATTATTATACTAATGGCTAATAGTAAACACATAATGGCCAATAATACCTACTATTGATATATTACATATACTACATGTGTTAACTGATACATCAACATCTCCCTTACAGATGAGAAAACTGAGGCACAGACATGTTGAGTAACTTGAAGCAGGTCACACAGCTGGTAAGGGTAGAGGCGGACTTAAACCCAGGTAAGCTCCCCAGCCCACTCCAACCACACTCCCCCACTATAGTAGAGCCAGGGCTTAACGCTGGTACCTTCCAGCTAGCTGCAAAGGAACCTACTTTCTCAAACCAAGTATCACTCAATATCTGGTATGTTACATACAGTGATAACGAATTTTATCAAACACTACGTTGCAGGCTCTGCTCAAAGCACTTTAAATATATTCATTCGTTCCTCACTATAACCCTTTTTTATAGACATGAAAACTGAGACACCCCATTTTACAGACATGCCAACTAAGGCTCGGGTCAATTAGGTAACTTTCCTAACTTGACATAGTGTGTTAGTGGTGGGGCAGGTACTCAGACCCTGTTATCTCCAATTCCTAACCCCTCTGACTCCTCCTAAAATGCATAAAAGCAGGCTGCTCTTTTATTTTGGGTGGCACGCATGAGAGGGAGCAATAGAGATACAGTTGTGAAACCACACTGATGGAAACTACCCATTTTCCTCTTGTCCGTTTTCCAGTGGGGGCAACTGGGGCCAAGAAGTGGTGATGGCAGCAGGTCACATAGTCCTGAGGGCTGGAGCCCAATCCTTTTTTTCTCCCTCCTCGCCCCTCTCCTTTCTTTTCTCTCTCTCTCCCCTTCTGTCTTGGGTATCTTAAGGAAAGGAACTGACATTTCCCTTGATCCTAATGAGTAGGTGAGGCTTTCACACGAGTGATCTCCTTTAACACCCCATAAGGTGTTTTGTTTGATTTTCCATTTTTCCAGTGGAAGAAGATTCTGTTTAGAAATCCTAGTTAACTCTTTGCCAAAAGCAAGATTCAAACTCCTGACATGCAAACCCAGGTTGTTGTGACTAGATCACATTGCCCCCTTCCCCTGGTGCCCTCCGTGCCATCCCTCCTGCTGCTGAGTCCATATTCCTGATACAGAGTAAGTCCACCCTCATCTTCCCTGCAGAACCCTGCAGCCAGATCTGCACCCACAAATATTCTCCTCTATGAGGCCCCAAGTCCCCTGACTTTTGTCCTGATCCCCCCCCTCCACACACACACACACACACACACACACAAATGTAGAAACAGGCACCAGCATCAATGGCATCATTTCACTGAGACATTCGTGAATTGGTTCCAAGCTGGACTGGCAGTCTGGGGACCTGTGACCTACGTGTTCTAGATCTTAGCACTCAAATGGTGGTTTAAAGCAGCAGCAGCAGCCCCTTGGGGCTTGTTAGAAATGCAGACACCCCAAACCTATTGAATTAGAATTGGCTTTTCAAGAGGATTCTCAGGTGATCAGTTTGCACACTAAAGTCTGCGCAGCACTCAGACCTGAATCCCAAGGGAAGCAGGCTTATGCCCACCTTCCCCTGTAACTGACCCTCTTCAGCTCCTGGCTGGATTGTTAAGGGCAGCTGTGAGTTGGTTGATGTTATTGTGAAGAGAAGTTGGATATTAAATTGCACCCAAAGCCTGGGAGATTACGGCAACAAAGGGAACCCTGGTTGGTTTGTTGCAACCAGCATCTGCATGGTGAATTGAGACAGGCCCAAGAGGTTTGTTGCAAAAAGAATGTAGAAACCTAAAAAAAAAAAAAAGAAAGAAAGAAAAGAAAAAATGTAGAAACCTTATTGCCACCTACGAACAGGATTTTATGATGCAACAAAGTAGAGAAATAGATGGACTCTTAGTTTTAATGAAATTGGGGTATGCTAAATTGAAAAGTGGTTTTAAAATGTTTGTTGCACTCAATTTGTTCATATTTTTATTTCATTTTATTTTTTAAGATTTTATTTCATTATTTTTAGAAAGAGGGGAAGGGAGAGAAACATCAGTGTATGGTTGTGTTTCACCTGCCTCCAGCCACAGACCTGACTGGAGACCTGGTTTGCAACCTGGTTATGTGCCCTGGCTGGGGAATCAAACCTGCGACCTTTGGGTTCGCAGGCCGGCACCTTATCCACTGTGCTACCAGGCCAGGGCTATTATATTATATTATATTTTATTTTTTAAAGATTTTATTTCATTATTTTTAGAAAGAGGGGAAGGGAGAGAGGCAGAGAGGGAGAGAGACATCGATGTATGGTTGCGTTTCACCTGCCTCCAACCACAGACCTGACTGGAGACCTGGTTTGCAACCTGGCTATGTGCCCTGGCTGGGGAATCGAACCTGCGACCGTTGGGTTCGCAGGCCGGCGCCCTACCCATTGTGCTACCAGCCAGGGCGGCTATTTTATTTTTTAAAGAGAATATTTATTTTTAAAAGATTTCATTCATTATTTTGAATAGAGAAGGGCAGGGAGGAAGAAAGAAAGGGAGCGAAACATCCATGTATGGTTGCCTTTCACCTGCCTCCAGTAAGGACCTGGCTGGATATCTGGCTTGCAACCTGGATATGTGTCCTGACTGGGGGAATTGAACCAGAGATCTTTGGGTTTGCAAGCCAGCACCTATCCACTGAGCCACCAGCCAGGGCTGTTCATATTTTTAATACTGATCTGGACACTAAAGGGAAATTTGTTCTGACACTGGGTATATGAAATATCTTTAAAAACTAGTGACAAGGCCTCTTCCTCTTTCCCTCCGAGCAGGCGGCGCCGGCGGCTCGTTCAGACATGGCCAAAATTAAGGCCCGAGACCTTCGCGGCAAGAAGAAGGAGGAGCTGCTCAAACAGCTGGACGACCTAAAGGTGGAGTTGTCGCAGCTGCGCGTCGCCAAAGTGACAGGCGGCGCGGCTTCCAAGCTTTCAAAGATCCGAGTTGTTCGCAAATCCATTGCCCGTGTTCTCACCGTCATTAACCAGACTCAGAAGGAGAACCTCAGGAAATTCTACAAGGGCAAGAAGTACAAGCCGCTGGATCTGCGGCCCAAGAAAACACGAGCCATGCGCCGCCGGCTCAACAAGCATGAGGAGAACTTGAAGACCAAAAAGCAGCAGCGGAAGGAGCGGTTGTACCCAATGCGGAAGTACGCAGTCAAGGCCTGACGTCACGGGTCAATAAAGCACAAACTGGTTCCAAAAAATAAATAAATAAATAAAAACTAGTGACAAGCATCTCTCCTAACAACAGTAAGAACAACAAAGAAAAACATCAGCCTGACAGAGACTGGACTATTACACTGACTGCATTTCAAAGTGGAATGCATTACAGAATAAACACCTACTGGAATCCAGCTGCTCTGTTGCAACAAGTTTGGATTTGCTATTGTACAAATCTACAAGTCTCTTTTTTCAACAGGACCTTACAGAGTGCCCCACTGTGCCATCAGCCTGAGGCCTGGAGCGCCTTGGACAGGGCCAGAGGGACTCCTACCACAAGGAAGAATGATGCTAAGAAGGCACACTGTTATGAAGTGCATTGTTAGGGGAGGGACAACCAAAATGAAGGACTGTAGGAACTGCAGACCTCAGCTAATGATAAACAGCTACTCCACACCTCAAATGTTGTCAGGGCAGCAATGTTATCCCATCTTACAGTTGAGAAAATTGAGACTAAGAGCGAAGCTCACAGGGTCATCCAAGTTCTCATGACGTGAAGAGCCAGCAGGGTAAGATGTGGACTGGGCCTTTGGCTACATCCCGCACTTCTTTGTAAGGAGACTACATATGCTTTGAGGTAGGATCAGGACACATGTGGGAAGAATAAACATGTATATTTTACCTATTCAACCCTAGAACATTTTGTTGCAAAAGTTAAGGATATAGACGTACAATTCAAATATCTTATTAAAAGACCCTCAATGTGTGGAATCTGGGCAAATCCAAGACCAATACAGTGACAGCAAGTCAAAGATATAATTAAAATAGTCTTGTTTGGCTCAGTGGGAAAAGGCCTGAGTTCAAGTTTTGGTTGGTAAGATGCAACCTAGGCTAAAATGTAGTCCCTGGGGGTCCAGCAAAATCATACTTGCTCTTTGAGGCCCAGCTCTAAGTAGCCACCTCTGTGAAGCCTTCCGAGATTCTCTCCCACTCCCACCTCCAAGAGAGGTAGTGCCTGGCTCCTGTCTTCAGTTTACTGGTGACTTGGGATTTCCTGGCTTCTATGATCTCTTCCCACTAGACTAGAGATCATTTCCCCCAGCTCTTTTTGCCAAGAAATAGCATATAGAACTGAGATTCATCATGGCCATTTAGTGCCACAACCCCTCTGCTACCTCTTGGCTACCAAACTCGAGTCATTCCTCCTCAACAAAGACCACGTAGAGCGCAAGTTCCCGATGTTTCTAGGGACACCCCACAGACTGTAAGCACGTGGAGGTCCAGGGCAGACCTCTGCGCGCAGCGTCTCTGTGCCCACTCCTCGTCCCGACGCCCAGCCTGCTGCCGAGCACTGCGAGCGCTGAGCAAACGTTCGTGGCTTGGGATGGAGGAGACAGCAGCAAGACGCTGCGAATGGAAGTCACTACTTGACTGAGTCGAGGCCACGGTTGTGAGCGCCCCGCGAGGCCGGGGGAGGGGCGCCAGGCCGTTCAGTCCAGCCGGGCGCCAGCTCCTCCCGCCGTGCGGGCACCCACAGACTGCGGGCACACAAAGCCTACTCGGCGAGCTCGGCGATCAGCTCCGCACGCCTGGGTTGCCGTGCGCCGCCCCGCAGCTTCAGATTGGGTGTCGGGCCGCAGCAGGCCCAGGCGTCCGGAAGCAGCGCGCATCGAACCGCGGCGGGAGGGGTGCCGAAGGGAAGGAGGAGGAGTGGGGAGGAGGGAGCAGGAGTGGGGACCGGGAGGGGGGTGGAGGAAGAGGCCTCGCGCAGAGGAGGGAGCAATTGAATTTCAAACACAAACAACTGCACGAGCGCGCACCCAACGCGCCGTAGCGTCGCCCGGGATCGGCGCCCGCCCCGTCCGTGCGGCGCACGCGGGGAGTCGCCGTGGCCGCGCCGGAGTTTGGGCCGGGGGCCGCCATCGAGGCGGGGGCCGCGCGAGGGCCGGAGCGGAGCGGCGCCGCCACCGCCGCACGCGCCAACTTGGGCTCGCGCTTCCCGGCCCGGCGCGGAGCCCGGGGCACCCGGAGCCCAGCCATGTCGCGATCCAACCGGCAGAAGGAGTACAAGTGTGGGGACCTGGTGTTCGCCAAGATGAAGGGCTACCCTCACTGGCCGGCCCGGGTGAGCAGCGCAGCTAGCCGTTCGATCCCTCTTCGGGCTTGGGTTGCATAACACCCGGGAGGGCGCGAGCTCTCCGCGAGGAGGGATGGGGGCGGGGGTGTCTGATCCCCGGACTTTTTCCTCAGAGCCTCCAAGCCCACTCGCCGGTTATATAATGGGGGGAGCGACGGGGTGGGGGCGGCGAACACCTGGCTAGACGGCGTCCGAGCAGAGGCGTGTGCGCCGTGTGGGGACCCGAGGGCACGGGTTATATCCCGACTTGGTTCTGCGTGCTCAGTCTGCTCCCAGCCCCCGTACTCCCAGCGGTTTCGGACTCGCAGCCTGGGTTTTAGCTGGTCGTGTAGCTCCTCCCACCCCCTAGGCGCCACCAACACCCCCTCTGGGACCCCCTTAAAGACCCCTAGCTTCTTTGATTATTGCCTTCAGCTCATACTCCTTCATGTGTTAAATAGTTAAAGAAGAATTGAAGCCCAGAAAGGAATAGATGGAGGCGGAGTTCGTCTCCAGAAACTTTAGTTCAGGACGTCCGTAAGTTGGGAGGGTCGAGGAATGGTTAGAGACGGCGAAAGAGGGGCTCTGCCTGGTTTTCGGAAACTAACTGCCAGAACCCCTCTTCACTCAACAGCCCCACAAAAATACGTCTCCATATGCTTCGAACTCAAATTTGGGGCTGAGGGTGGCAGCCCCTGTTGGGACAGTGAAGTCCACTCCATACTGCATCTTCGTGGAGGGAAGGTGGGGTGCGGAGTCCGAATTGCTTCTATTCGCCTCCCCACCCCACCCCCCGCATGATAGCCTCTCCCGCCAGAAAGGCCCAGTGTGCCATGTGGTGGATCAGCCCGCCAACGTGAGGGCTCCTCCCCACCTCTAGAACCTGGCCAGGTGGGAGGGTGGGGCCCAAAAGCCCTTCTTGGTGTGTTGTCAGCTTTCCCCTGTACTGAGACAGGTGAAGTAAGGAGGGAGGGAGGTGGCCAGAGAGCGCTATGGGAGTTTGGGGGTGACACAGGGGGCAGCGCCTCTGGCAATTTACTTCAAAGTTGATGTAGGGAGGCCTTGGTATTAGGTTCTGGTGCCTAGAATGTAGAACTAGTGCAGAGTGAAATCCCAAGGAGGGGCGGGGAGGAGGCTGTCTTCTGGGCCAAGGGGTCAAGTGCAAAATTGTCTTCAAGTGGTGTGTTGCTCTTCTTGGCATGAGTCTGTGTGTCTTCATCTGGCTCAGATTCTACTCTGAGCTTAGAGAGTTACCCCAGGATCAGCGTGTCAGGCCAACTTTGGGGTCATGCTGAGAAAACCCCAAAGATCCTTCTGCTGAGGATTGTGCCTAATCCCATATGCTTTTAGCTCCTTGTTTACTGAACCTTCTAGATCTGTCTGGCCTCTGGAATGGGAGTGAAATACAAAGAGGAGTAGGACTCTCCCAGGTTCCAGGGCCTCCTAGAGGACTGGGGAAGGCTTGTGTGAAGCAGCTGCCACAGAAGCCTCATGTGTGCATGTATGTGTATGAATACCCATGTATTTTACCCTGCACCTTTGATCCAACTGGCTTCTTGGCCTCGATGCCAAGGCCCTGGTGGTGCAGGACAAGAACTAAATCCAGGTCTTTACTGCCCCTGCCCCCTGGGGTGGGACAAAGTCCAGAGACTGGGCTAAGGCCTGGGGATAGGGAGTAGCTAGATTGTGGGTTGCTGGGAACCTCTTCAGCATCAAGGAAGAGAGAGAGAGAGAGAGGGAGGATTGAGGGCGACACAGATGGGCCTACACTGACCCTGTGAGGAATATCTTAAGCTTTCTGGTGGCCTTTAGGGTGAGGGCCTCTCTTGGGACTTGGGACTCATTTCATCTCTTTCTATTTGCCTCTAGAGCAGAGGGGGGTTTGGGAGGCAGTCTCTTCCTTTGTAGCTGCCTGGACCTTTTAGATAAAGTTAGGGCTGGGGGAAGGAGCTCTGACAGGGTCCCAAGGCCCCACCCTTGGCTTGTGCTGTGGCTCTTGATTGTCACAATTGGGGAGAGCGCTACACCCAAAGCTATTTTCTCTGACTTGCATCGCCTTAAAAGTGCCAAAAGAACAGACAAATAGAGTCTCCTCACCATCCCTCGGATGTGGTCTTAGAGTCTAGAGTGGCAAAGCATGAAGGGACCTGGCCCCTTTTGAGGTGGAGGGGGACCACCCCTCTGTTGTAGTGAAGGTCACTGGGTGGACTTTCCCTTCCAAAGCCCCTGCTTCTGGGTAAGATGGCTGATTTCTGGGTGAGACTAGAACAGCCCAGTTCGGGGAGAGTCCAGCCAGAGGGGCCACGTGGTAGGCAAGACCTTCCTGGAAGGATGGTGTGACTCCATCTTGACCTTCTCCTTTCCCTCTTCCTCCTGCCTGACTTCCCGGGGGATCTCCAAGCACTTAACAACCTCCAAGGCTCAGGGATTCTCCCCACCTCCCCAGGTTCCTTCCTTCTTTCTCTCTTCCTGTTTCAGTCCCAGAAAACCTGACCAGCCGGAGGGCCTCACCCATCTTTCACCCTCTGCCCTTCCCCCACACCCAGGCACCACCTTCTCTTTTCTTTCTGCCTCTTGGGTTTGCCACACTTTCCAGGCCCCAACTGTCTCCTGCCCCAGATTTTCCGGTTCCTGGGTCAGGTGGGGCCTTGCCCCTGGGTGTGGTGGTCAGAACCCTGGCTGGCAGGCAGTGTGGGCTTGGCCTTCCCCACTGCCTTCCTCCTGAAATGGGCAGGCCACCCTAGACCTGGACTTGTTTTTCATTCTTCACCCCAACTCCTCACCTGGGAACTTGAGATCCCTGTTCAGACCTCAGGGTGTCCATGGGCTCTGGGAAGACTGGATTTCATATGCTCAGACCTATCTGATAGAGCTAAGCAAATGCACAGGGGTAGGAGTGGGTAGGCCTGGCCTGGGAGAAACAACTTGCCTGGATTCCTGGAATGACAGAAAAGTAGTGGAGCCCCCTTCCCCCCTGGGCCAGTGGAAGGGGTGCAGTGGGATCTCCAGCACTCACCTGGTCCCACCCTGACCCACTTAGCTTTGCCTCACTTGTTGAGTCACAGCCTGGATATAAAAGCACCGGCTGGGAAGCATATGTCTGTAGTGGGGGTATAGACCTCTCCAGAGACCTCATTATCATCTTCCAAAAGTAAGAAAAGATGTTTCCTCTGTAGCTTCTAGGATGAAGGGTCCACTAGGAAGGGATTTCTCCTCCCCTGGGGGCAGGCTGAGGGGTTGGAAATTCCATGAAGTGAAAAGAGCACACCCTTTCTGGCCCCTTCCCTACAAGTGCCTCCACATTAGCTGAGTCAGGGGGGTGGGATGACCCTTATGGGGTAGATGATTAGGAGCCCAGGCCCTGGCCTCTTCTCTAGATCCACCCTTTATTTGGCTAGAGGCCAGCGCAGGGCTGGTATATCTGGTGTGTCTCATTCTATTTTTAATTCCCACCCATTCTTTTGTTTCTCTCCCGCCCCTGAGGCTGGGCAGCTGGTTGCCTGCGTGCAGGTCAGCTCTCTCCAAGTTTGCTTTCCCGGGGAGAGAGGCTGGTGGTCAGGGGAGCTGCTTTGCTGTGGCAGTGCTCCTTGACAGAACTTCACTCATCTCACCACCTTTCCTGAGCCTCAGTTTTTCCCCTTTCTTGACACATTTCCTACAAGCATGTACATGCCCTGGCTCAGGTGCGGTCACTGAACATGCAGAGGTCAGTTTGCTGCTGCACTCTCTACTGGAGAACCTAGATCCCACCCCTGGCCTGTTCCTGGTGCAGAGATCCACCAGGCAAGAAGCCCAGGGCAGGGGTTTGCTATTACTGTGCTGTGCCAGCCTCCTGGGATCTCTAAGCCCTGGAGCCTCTCATTTTGTTTTCTGCTTCTCCCTCTGAGAGGAGGGTGGGGAGCTAGCTGGTAACTGGACCCAGGTGTCCCGGCCAAGGACAGGCTCCTCCTCCTCCGCCCCCACTTCAGGTCTAGCTTCCTGAGAAAGGGCCTAGGCCCTCCGGCCTTAGCTGCGGTTTCAAGTAGAGCCGGGGACCCAGGTGCCAGAGTCTAGGCTTGGGGGTGGGGTGTGTTTTAGTGTCCCCTCCTCCCCAATCCCGAGAGGAGGCCGGGGGGGAGGGGTGGTCACATTCCAGATTGCTGAGTGGCCCTGGGGGCGGGGTTGGGTTGTCATGACGATGGAGCTCTTGTGTTTGGGGGGGGCAGTATGCCTTTCCACCCCCTGCATTCACACCCCAGCGTCTCCTGGTCATGGGGAGGGCCCAGTTGGTGCCCAGCCTTCCTGGGGGAGGGGCTGGACCTCTGTCCCCAGAGGCCACAGGGCAAGTGGGGGAGGTGCCCAGGAGCCTGAAGAGTCCATGTCTGGAGCAAGATGCCCCTCAGCGCTTCACCCCCTCTCCTGGATGTATTTTAGCTCATTCCCATCCTCCCAGTTTACTTGTCTCCCCTGGCCCCCCGGCGCATCCCCCGCCCGGGTCGAACACTCTTCCAGTCTTGGGTTAATCACTGCCGTGGCCTGTGTCTCCTATCGGCTCCTGGGGCCCCAGTCAACATGGCCACCTGGCCTCTGTCCGGAGGGAAGCCGGCTGCTGGAGCTGCTGCAAGTGCTGCTGGGAATTGTAGTTTTCCCTCCGTTCAGCTGCGCCTGGGCTGCCTGGGCTGCCTGGGCTGAGTGTGGGAGGCTGGCTGGGCTGTTGCCTTTCTCCATCTGACCTCAGACCTCCCTCACCTTCACCACCACGTTGCTCCAGTACCCGGACCATGTGAGGCAGGGACAGAGAATCAGGAGATCTGTCTCCAAGACCTGCCCCTTACTAGCTTGCCCTCTTATTTTGGGCAAATCACTTTTCTGGTCTCAGTTTCCTCACAGTAAAGTGCGAGAGTTTGACTACATCAATTAGCTTTTCACGTGTGCCCCAGGAGCCTTTTGGGGCTGCAACTGAGGTCCAAAGATTAGGCAGCCCCTTTGCCTCACCCTTCCACGACAGCCACAGCTGTCTGATTTTATCCAGTTCAGAGGTTTGTTCAGCAGTCTTTGTGCATCTGCTGTGTTCGAGGCACGGTGCTGGGGATAAAACCAGACCTGCTCTGGTTTCAAGGCAGGTGTAGCCCACGTAGACATTAATCAGGTGCCAGTGTGAACAGCTGTGAAAGTGGAATTGCGAGAAGCTCCGTGAAGGAGAGGTGCTAAGAGATTTATCTGGAGAGCTGACCAGGTTAGGAGTGATCGGCCACTTTCTGGAGGAAGTGGTGATCGGGCTGAGGCTGGACGGCTGCTCAGGAACTAGGCTAAAGAGTCTAGGAGGCTGAAGGATCAGTCTGTCTAGAGCAGCAGGCAGGAGGGCCGCCCATGGGGAGAGGATGAGGGCAAGCATATACATGAGGCAAACTATGTGTCAGGTTACAGTCATTGAGTCTCCACAGCCCTGTGGCTTCAGTGTTATGTCTGCCTCCATTTCACAGATGGGAAAACAGGCAGGGAGGTTTTGTAGGTTGGCTCAGTGTCGTATAAATATTGGTGGCAGCGTTAGGATTCAGAGCTTGATTTTATGGAGCAGAGGTGAACGAATAGATGGGTCCTAGATTCATGAAAAGCCATTGGAAGATTTCCAGCAGGGGGTGAAAATGCTTACTTGAATCAAAACTTTGAAAGACCCACTCTAGCTGCACTGGGGAGAATAGATTGTAGTGAGGCAAGAATGGAGACTGGAAGAAGAAACAGAAGCTGTAGCTGTAGTCTGGGTAAGAGTGGCAATGGTTGGGCCAGGGTGATAGCAAAGATGCAGAGCTTGTGGATAGAATCTGGGCACGTTGAGGACAGAATGGGTACCGTTTCATTTGTGAAGGAGATGGGGGTGACTCCAGGGCTTCCACTGGGTTAGCACGTCTGACTTTGAACAAAGTTCTGATGTTGAGAATGACTTTAAAACCATCTTGGTGATCTCCTGGGTCCCTGTCAGTCCTTTACACAAATGTGCGTTAGAGGTCAGCCCCAAGTCCATAACCTCAGATCTCCAGCCCAAGCTCACTTTCCTCATGTTGCTTGCAGATTGACGAGATGCCTGAGGCTGCAGTGAAGTCAACAGCCAACAAATACCAAGTGTTTTTCTTCGGGACCCATGAGACGTGAGTGAGGGGGCAGAGGCGGGGAGGGCCATGGGTTGTCCACTTCGGGGAAACGGGTGGTCATGGTGCCCCTTCCCTGTTGGGCTGCGCAGCTCAGAGGCAGTGAGGGGCTCGAGAGCACAGTCTCCCATCTCTCACCAGGGCATTCCTGGGCCCCAAAGACCTCTTCCCTTACGAGGAGTCCAAGGAGAAGTTTGGCAAGCCCAACAAGAGGAAAGGGTTCAGCGAGGGGCTGTGGGAGATCGAGAACAACCCTACTGTCAAGGCTTCTGGCTACCAGGTGAGCTGCCAACGGCCCAGGAGACGCCCTGGAGAGCAGGTGTGGATATAGGCTCTGGACACGCTGGGCCCACACATGATGTTTAGTCCTCAGGAACCGGTCTCAGAAACACCAGGGCTTTCAGAGTAGAAGCTCATAGGGCAGAGGGGTGGGGGTGGCTTCTGGCAAGGGGGGTGGCATTGCAGGTGTGTTGTCTAGTTGTGGTGAGGCCTGGGGGGGCAAGAACAGAACGGAGGCGGTAAGTGGGGAGGCCTTTGCTGGTCCCAGCAGGAGAGTAGTAGGACTTGGCCTTAACTCTTCCACAAAGGCTTCCTGGAGGAGGTGCTCGTGAGCCGGGCAGGATGTGGCGGGAGGGTGGGGGGCGGGGGTTGGCGGGGAAAGGGTCCCAGCTCCCTCTGGGAGAAGTTGACCCGAGGTTTTGCCTCCTGCTCCAGCCCTCCCCCCTCCTGCACAGAGCCCTGCCTGCCCGGCCAGTGGGTTTACCCCGGGGCTAATCCGACAGAGGTGGGTCTCAAATCACTTGTGAGACTGGGCACCTGGGTGGGGGTGGGGGAGAGGTGGGAGAAGGAAGGAGTGAGTGGCCGAGGGAGGGATCTGGGAGGGGGCCTAGGATGGCAGCCACTGATGCCACTCAGCCTCTGCTGTCACTGCCACAGTCCTCTCAGAAAAAGAGCTGCGTGGAAGAGCCAGAGCCGGAGCCAGAACCTGAAGCTGCAGAGGGTGACAGTGACAAGAAGGGGAACGCCGAGGGTAGCAGTGATGAGGAAGGGAAGCTGGTCATTGACGAGCCCACCAAGGAAAAGAATGAAAAGGCGCTGAAGAGGAGAGCAGGGGACCTGCTGGAGGTAACTGCCCCTCTCTGGGACCCAGGAGCCTGTTCCCAGTCTGAGAGAGAGACCTGGTTCCTGGTCTTGGGGAGCTAGCTGCTTGCTGAGAAGATGGGGCACTGAAGACATTTCAGCCAGCAGAGGGCTGGAGAGGGGATACCCAGGAAGGGGGTTCTGGGGAAAGGTGAGACAAGCGCAGGCAGGTGGCTGCCATCCTTCTTCTGCAGCCTCAGTCCCACCTTGTCTCTGCCAACCCTGCCTAGGATTCCCCGAAACGTCCCAGGGAGGCAGAGGACCCTGAAGCGGAGGAGAAGGAGGTGGCCATCTTGGAGGGCGAGCGGCCCCTCCCTGTGGAGGTGGAGAACAGTACCCCCTCTGAGCCCAGCTCTGGCCGGGGTGCCCCTCCAGAGGAGGAGGAAGAAGAGGCTGCCAAGGAAGATGCTGAGGTCCCAGGCATGAGAGATCATGAGAGGTGAGTGAGCCCCTGCCCTGGCAGCTGAGCCAGGCCCAGCCACCTGTGGAGCGCCTACAGTTGTCAGCCTCTCAGAGGCTGGAGGTGGGAGGCTGGGTGGGCTTTCCCAAGAGATTGGCACTGGCTGGGGTAAGCGCAGGCCCAAGACTCATCATTAACCTTGCTTCTCTCCAACCCTTCCCCACAGCCTGTAGCCATCAATGTTTCAAGAGGAGCCCCTGCCCCGTTCCTGCTGCTGTCTGGGTGCTATTGGGAAACTGGCCATGGCCTGCAAACTGGGAACCCCTTCCCCACCCCAACTTGCTCTCCTCTTCCACTCACTCTCCCTCCCCAAGCCCAGCCCCTGGAGATTGACCTGGATTTGGCAAGCTACCTGGTCCTTACCTCCATGTCCTCACACCCCTGTGATCTGAGTCAGGGCTATATCTTCTGCTACATGGGCTGAAATGAGGCCTTTTGTCCCTCCCTGTTTGGAGCTCTCTCCTAAGATTTCTGTTGGGACTTGGACCAGCTGTTTCCACTTCCTAACACCCCTTAGATACCTCCCTAGGCATTTTAGACCTCTGGGTTGGTTGGGGATCACTTAGGAGTAGAAAGGGTGGAGGATAAATAGCAAGGGCGGGCTTCTGGGGCCTGAGAGGGGCAGTCCTCAAATGAGGGTGGGGAGGTAGGCAGGAGGATGGCATCTTCTTGAGCTCCTGTGCCTTCTTCCCACACCTGTTATCCTAGCTGCCTAGAATCAGGGAAAATGTGACAGCTTGTGGGGGAGGGGCTCCCATAAATTCTTGATGATTGACAACACCGGTTCTTTTTGCTAACCCCAGGAGTTCCAGGAGTTGTAGTTACTCGTCAAAAGATTTTGAGGCTTCCCAGTTGTTTGGGCCAAGGACCTGAGATATGAAGTGTTGATTTCACCCAGCTTGGGTGGGACTGTTGAGGAGGAGTTGTCCCTGCTTTAGATCTTGGGCTAGAGATGGGATGCCCTGGGGAGATCCCTAGCTGCCCTTTTCCCTCTCCCCACAGTGCTCAGGCCAGCCTGCAGTCACATGTCACCCAGACATATGGAGAAGACACATTTTTTAGGAAATGTTTTTAATAAAAGAAAACTAAAAAAAAATTTTGAAGACCCCTTATCCCTTTGTGTGCCCCCCCACTCTGCTCCTTTCTTCTCCACTTCTGCCCTCATTTCTGAGGTACACTGGGAGGCTCCCCCTCTGTTTGAGCTTGATAACTTTTCCTTTTGTAGCTGGGGCTTTGGTGTTCCTTCTGGTGTCATTTCCCATCCACATTCTCCCATCTAGTCTCCTCAGTGTTGTCACCAGATCTGATTTGTAACTCACTGAGTGGACAGGGAAATGAATACCCTCTCCCACCCTCTTTCTAGTGGTCTGCCTCTCTTTCATCTCGTGTCTGTTTCACCTTTGTCCCTCTCCCTAGGGCTCTGATGAAAAATTGCTGACTGTAGAAGTTTAGGTCTGAGAACTGTAGACAATTTCAGTTCTAGGAAAATAAACCTGTTGATTACTACCTTGGATTCTGACTGATTCTTTGTGGGAGGGTGTGTATTGGAAAGCGGGGAAAGGGAAGGGGGATACAAATTTCCAAATTTAACTTGAGATTACTGTAGCAGATGACAGCTTCTTCATTCTCAGGCTATTTGAAATATCCAAAATTCTACATGAGGGCAAAATCACAGAATAAACTACACCATTTCTTTCTACTTCTCTTGCCCAGCCACTGTTTAACACAAATTCCCCAAATCAGCATGTGGGAAGGTAAAGACGTTTGCACAAGGAGGGTCTAAGAGGGTGTCAATATCAACCAAAGCCCACAACGGCCATGGAAGTGAGGGTATTTGGGCTGGTTGTAGAAGCAATTAACACACAAAGGTCAGAGCTAGGTATAGTTGGCACCCACAACCGGTGATCAGAGGCAAGGATGTTGATAAGGTGGAATCTTCCCAGTGCTCCAAGTCAAAGTAAATGGCTGAGTTAGATCACATAAGCTTCCTTTTTGTAACTAGATTATTCACTGGCATTGGAAGGGATCTCGTTTCATCCTTCACTTGAGAAGGCCTATGGTAGTGTTTTCATCTCTGGCTCCAACAGTGGAGGCCATGTGGCGAAACTATTGCCTGTAGCCTTGCCTGGAAGGGGTGGCGCTCTGAATTGGAAATTACAATTACCTAGAAAATGGAGCCATCGTGTCAACTACAATTCCCAGCAGCCCCTACGCCGGATATACGCACAGTACTGTGCCAGGTGCTATAGTCTATTCCTTTTGCCTCTAACGTCCGACGTGCTTCACGGTTATTTCATGCTTCCTTGAATTTCCTACCCTACCCAATTTCCTGTTTCAGCTTGCTTCGCAGAGGCGGACTACAACTCCCAGCATGCAGAGAGACTAGCTTGGTTGACTTTCCGCTTTGCGATTAGACTACGTTTCCCAGAAAGCGGGTGGGCGGAGTTCGGGGCCCTTGTGGTAGAGGTAACAGACAGAAGCTTCGCGGCGCCGCGGGAAGCCGAGGGCCGGCGCTGTGTTGGCGGTTTTGGGCTCGTCCGGGAGGCGGATACGCTGAGGGCCATCCTTTTCCTGGGCCGTTGCTCAGTGGTATCCCCCAGAGTTGCCCTGCACCGGAAGCTTGGAGCGGGTAGGTGCTGCATACTTGCTGGGGCTGGACGTTGCCCGCACCTGTGATGGGGCTTGCCGGGGAAGTCTTTGGAACTGGGGCCTGAAGGGCTGATGCTCCACCGACGACCTTGGACGGTGTTTCCAGAGCACGCCGCGAAATCCCCGCTGTGAAAGGGACGCCAATCTCTCCAGGATATGGAAGGAAAAAAAAAAAAAAGAGTTTCAGGAGCCTGGCTTTGGGATCTCTTCCCGGAGCTTCAGATGACCCCTGAGGTTAAGGGACTTCTTGCAGAAATCACGCAGGAGTCGTGAGTTTAAGATTGGCTCCGCTCCTATCAAGTCGTGTGACGTAGGGCACTTTCAACTCTCAGGGCCTTGGTTTCCATGTCTCCTGTCTACCTCACTCACAGGGCACGGTGAAGATGAGATACCAGTAATAGTGAAGTTCCTAGCGTTCGATCTGTCCCGTCACATAGTAGGTGCTCACTAACCATTTGCTGAATAAGAATGGGAACATTGAGGCCCTTACATTCAACTAGCATTAAATGAACATAACATTAGGCCTTTTCCATACTGAGAAAGGTTTAAAAAGTGACTATCTCATTGTTGAGATAAACCGCTTGGTGTGGCTCTGTTTGGTGGGCATCGCACCACCGAAGGAAAGGTTTCCGGTTTGATCCCCCGTCAGGGCACACGCCTGCTTGCTGCAGGCCAGGTCCCTGGTTGGTGCCTGCAAAGGGCAACCGATGGATGTCTTTCTCACCATCGAACACATCGATGTTTCCCTCCTCTTTCTCCCTTCATTCCCTTCTCGCTAAAAATAAATTTAAGCTTTAAAAAAAGGTGGTTGAAAATGCAAACATTATGACAAGGAGCAAGATGGAAAGTAATGGCTCTCCCAAACAGTTCTCCCCCAAAACAAGTACTTATTTCCTATTTCCTGCCTATGAATATTTATGCCTGTACCAGAATACATATTTTATTAAAACTTTACCCAAACAGGATGATACTGTTCCTATTTCTATTTATTTTTAAAAGATTTTATTTTATTTTTAGAGAGAGGAAAAGCGAGAGAAACAATGTGCAGTTACCTCTTATGTGTCCCGGACTGGGGACCCAGGCTGCAACCCAGGCATGTGCCCTGACTGGGAATCAAACTGGCAACCCTTTGGTTCACAGGTGGGGGCTAAATCAACTGAGCCACACCAGCCAGGGCTTTAAAGCATTAAAAATATTTGAATATTAAAAAATTATTCGATGTGTCGCTTGTCTGATTCCCCAGCCAGGGCACATACCCAGGTTGCATGCTAGGTCTCCAGCCAGGTCTGTAGCTGGAGGCATGTGAAAGGCAACCATACATTGATGTTTCTCTCCCTCTCTGCCTCCCACCCTTCCCCTCTCTAAAAATAATGAATATATATTTTTAAAGATTTTATTTTATTACTTTTAGAAAGAGGGGAAGGGAGAGAGGCAGAGAGGGAGAGAGACATCAATGTATGGTTGCATTTCACCTGCCTCAGCCATAGACCTGACTGGAGACCTGGTTTGCAACCTGGTTATGTGCCCTGGCAGGGAATCGAACCTGCAACCTTTGGGTTTGCAGGCCAGCGCCTTATCCACTGTACTACCAGCCAGGGTTCTTTCCTATATTCTTAACTTCCCTCTGTCTATCTTGTACCCACCAATTATGTTGCCTAATCCCTGCACCATTTCTCCTCCTTCCCCATGCCAGATGAATCCTCCAAATGATCCTTTGATTCTTACCCTATTCTGGTTGTTTGCTAAATTTGTTCTGCTGTTGGTAGTTGTGAGTTTGTTACAGTTTTAATGTTTATAGTTAAACATTAATCTTTTCTTAAATAAGCCCCTTCTTACTGATCTTTTTCTGAAGTAAGTCCCTTAATATTTCACATAGTAATGGCTTGGTGGTGATGGTGAACTCCTTTAACTTTACCTTGTTTGGGAAGCACTTTATCTTCCATTCTGGATGTTAGTTTTGCTGGATAGAGTAATCTTGGTTGTAGGTCCTTGTTTTTCATCACTTTGAATACTTCTTGCCACTCCCTTTTTTCCTACAAAGTTTCTTTTGAGAAATCAGCTGATAGTCTTATGGGAATCCCTTTGTAGGTAATTGCTTTTCTCTTGCTGCTTTTAGGATTCTCAGTTTATCTTTTTTTTTTTTTTTTTTTTTTTTAAGATTTTATTATTTTTAGAGAGAGGGGAAGGGAGAGAGGCAGAGAGGGAGAGAGACATCAGTGTATGGTTGCATTTCACCTGCCTCGAGCTATGGACCTGGCTGGAGACCTGGCTTGCAACCTGGTTACATGCCCTGGCTGGGAATCGAACCAGCAACCTTTGGGTTCACAGGCCTGCGCCTTTTCCACTGTGCCACCAGCCAGGGTCACTTTATCTTTAACCTTTGGCATTTTAATTATGATGTATCTTGGTGTGGTCTTCCTTGGGTCTAGCTTATTTGGGACTCTCTGCTTCCTGGACTTGTACATCTGTTTCCTTCACCAAATTGGGGAAGTTTTCCTTCATTATTTTTCATATAAGTATTCTTTTTAAAAAATATTTATGCCGGCCTGCAAACCCAAAGGTCACAGGTTCGATTCCCCAGCCAGGGCACATAACAAGGTTGCAAGCCAGGTCTCCAGTCAGGTCTTTGGCTGGAGGCAGGTGAAAAGCAACCAAACATTAATGTCTCTCTCCCTCTCTGCCTCTCTCCCTTCCCCTCCTTCTAAAAATAATGAAATAAAATCTTTAAATATAAAAAATATTTTTATTTATTTTTAGAGGGGGAGGAGGGAGGGAGATAAACATCAATGTGTGGTTGCCTCTCACACATCCCAGCCAGGGACCTGGCCTGCATCCCAGGCATGTGCCCTGACTGGGAATTGAACTGGCAATTCTTTGGTCTGCACTCAATCCACTGAGCCACATTAGCCAGGGCATCACATAAGTTTTCAATTTCAGGCTCTTCCTCTTCTCCTTCTGGCACTCCAATTATTTGGATGTTGGCAGATGCAGTTGTCTCAGAGGTTCCTAAGCTTCTCCCCATTTTTTTCAATTCTTGTGTCCTCATTCTGTACTGATTGACTGTTTATTTTTTCCATACGTTCCAAATCATTTGTTTTGAATCTTGGTTTCCTTCCCTTCATCGTTGGTTTTATGTGCGTTTTCCTTCGTTTCACTTAGCATGGTCTCCACTTATTCCTCTCTGCATTTGCTGAACTCAAGCATATCTGTCAAATCTGTGAGCCTCTTTATCAGCGGTGTTTTGAACTCTGCATCTGTTAGGCTGGCTATCTCCTTGTCGCTCAGTTCTCCCAGTGGAACCTTGATCTGTTCCCTCTTGGGCCATACTTCTGTGTCTCCTCAACTTGACAGGCTCCAGTGTTTGCCTCTGTGTCTTAGATAGAGCTGTCACACCTGTTATATTGTAAGGTGCGGAGCCTTAGGTATTCATCAGTATTGGGTGACCTGTTTCACATCATGTGGTGCTGTATGTGGGGAAGGTGTCTGGGAGGGAACAATGCTGCTTGCTCAGCATTTGCCCCTTTTCCAGGCACTTCTCCTGTTTCCCCTTCCTCTATAGGACTAGTGCCTCTCTAGCTGTGCTCTGGATGTGATTCCCAGAGTGGGAGGGTCTGCAGACATTCTAGGATCATGGGGGCCCTCTGAACAGACACTACTGAGATACCTGCAGTTTCTTCCACCACCCCAGCCTGCACTGGTTTTCACAGTCAGAAGCAATGAGACTTATTTTCCCTGGCACTAGAACCATGTCTGGGCTGGTCTAGTACTGGAAGCGCTCCCCAGGTGTCCTTCCCTACTCTTTAATGTGTGACTGCACTTTCCACCTATGGGCCCCAATGGGCCGTAGCTGCTTCCTCTCTGCCCTGGCCCTGTCCCTCCTACCCGTCTGGATGAGTATTTCTTCTTTATATCTTTGTCTATTGGACTTCTATACAGCTCGACTTTCTGGAACTTCTGGTTGTCTCCAGTTTTGGGGTAGTTATGTTCCTAGCAGCATGTCTACCTACACCTCCATCTTGGCCAGAAGTTCTTTATTTGTACTTTGGAACTAGACTTGGTTCTTAGCTATCAAACAAGATTAATGGTACCTCCTTTCTTAAGTGAAATGATACAGGAAAGCACATAGCATGGCACCTGGTAGGTAGCAAGTGCTCAGTTAACTGAAGCACTTATTTTTGCCTTTAGTTCTCTCACCACCTTGTAGATTTAATTTATCATCCAAAATTAGGAGGCTTAGAGAACATAGTTGGGAAATTTAGGACACAGTAATCCTAGAGTCTGGCTCTGGGGCATTTTTTTTAAGAAAAGAAGCCATCTAGGGGAGGAGTGGTCTTTTCCTGATTGATAGTAGGAATTAGAATAAAATAAGGGCTTTTTTTTTTTTTATGGTGTAATGTCTTTTTCTTTTATTAATGGTCCAGCTAATTGGATGCAGACTTGCCAAGTAGTTATTCCATTATATTTAGAGCTAGTCAGCTACTGCTTAGAAGATAGTAGCCAAGTTTAATTTTTATAGCTAAACATTTTTTAAAAGACTTTATTATTTTTAGAAGAAATAGGGAGAGAGGTAGAGAGGAAGAGAAACATCAACGTATGGTTGCTTTTCACCTGCCTCCAGCTATGGACCTGGCTGGAGACGTGGCTTGCAACCTGGTTATGTGCCCTGGCTGGGAATCAAACCAGAAACTTTTGGATTCACAGGCTGGCACCTATTCATTGTGCCACCAGCCAGGGCTTAGGACTTTTTTTTTTTTTTTTTTTTTTTTTAAGTTTTATTCATTATTCAGAGAGAAGGGCAGGGAAGGAGGAAGAAAGGGATAGAAGCATCAATGTATGGTTTCCTTTCATCTGCCTCCAGCTATGGACCTGGCTGGAGACCTGGCTGGAGACCTGGTTATGTGCCCTAGCTGGGGAATCGAACCAGCAACCTTTGGGTTTGCAGGCTGGCACCGATCCACTGAGCCACACCAGTCAGGGCAAAATAAGGATTTTGATCTTAGTTTTTATCTGTGTTCCCTGTTTGTTTTACTTTATAACTGCCTGCTTCTTGGCCTTATGCCAGTGGTTGTTTCATTACTTTTTTCCTATCCTGCTGTTTATGCATTTATTTAGTAACTTTTTGAGTACCTACTATTGCTGGATTCATAGGTGAGCTGGATAACATGGTTCCCAGCCTCAGTGAACTTTTAGGAACTTTGAAGTCACATATACATGGGTTTGAATGTTGATTCTTCTGCATAGTAGCTTTATGGCCATGCGCAAGTCAGTTAACCTCTCTGAGTCTATTTCATCTGTAAAGCAAAGATAATATATTGTGGGGATTCAGTGAGATAAGGTCCACTGAGCAGTGGATTAAGTGCTTATAAATAAATTCCTTCCTTTGCTTCTTTGTCCCCTTGTTTCTGCCTACGTACTGCAGAGCTGACTAGGAAGGTTTCTGGGTCTTTCATTTGCCAGGGGATTCCTCAGAGCCTTCAGCCATGCGTCTCTCTGCCCTCTTGGCCTTGGCATCCAAAGTCACTCTGCCCCCTCACTACCGCTCTGGGATGAGCCCCTCAGACAAGAGGAACCTTGCAGGGACCAAACGGCGCCCAGTGGCTGTGGAACCAATTTCTGACGAAGACTGGCATCTGTTCTGTGGGGACAGGGTGAGAGCCTCAGATGGGTGAAGTGGTGGGGGGGCTCCTGGGGAAGGACCCTTCTGACGCTCGTGTGTTGCCACAGGTGGAGATCCTAGAAGGCAAGGATGCTGGGAAGCAAGGCAAAGTGGTTCAAGTTCAACGGCAACAAAACTCGGTGGTCCTGGAGGGGCTGAATACAGTAAGTGAAGAGTGCCTGTCCCCCTATCCCTTTTATTGCAGCGCAGGAAGTCCAGAGACTGGCTGCAGGGATGGTGATACACCCGAACCTCATATTTTCCAACATGGGCTGGATGCTCAGAACTGCGGTAAGCAAGTCGCCTTTACACCCTTTGAATCCCAGTAATCCCCTCTTTTGGACAGCACTACCGCTATGTTGGGAGGACCAAGGATTACCGGGGAACCATGATCCCTAGCGAAGCACCGTTGCTCCACAACCAAGTCAAACTTGTGGATCCTGTGGACAGGCAAGCATGTGGGCTCTGGTCAGAGGGTTTCCCATCCTGAGTTCATGCAGGTGTTAGCTACGTTTACCCAATGGGAATGGTGGTTTGGATGCTCTGGAAATTAAGAGAATTAAGACTGCCTACATGACCCCTGTAGGCAGTCCCAATAGAGGAAGCAGTGAGTAAGATGGCAACCATAGTGTTTTCGGCCATTGAATATAGGTTGCTGAGTAGCAGGGAGACGTGGCTCCTGGACCTGATTCATCTCTTCTATCCACTAGGAAACCCACTGAGGTGGAATGGAGATTCACTGAAGCAGGAGAACGAGTCCGAGTCTCCACAAGATCAGGAAGAATTATTCCCAAACCTGAATTTCCCAGAGCTGATGGAATTGTCCCTGAAACATGGATTGGTGAGGCTGGATGAGGGACAGGAAGTGGGGGTGGGGTGATAAAAGTGGAAGTAGTGGATGTTAAAATGTCCTGCCCATCTTTTTTTCCTGTGGCTCAATAGATGGCCCCAAAGACACATCAGTGGAAGATGCTCTAAAAAGAACCTACGTGCCCTGTCTAAAGACTCTGGAAGAGGAGGTGATGGATGCAATGGGGATCCAGGAGACTCGGAGACACAAGAAAATCTACTGGTATTAAACCTGGGGAGAGAGCAGCTTCTCCCCTCCTTGTCCTAGCCTTGAAGGCTGGGGTCACAGCTTCAGTCAGCAGTAAAGAGCCATGAGACCTCCTCTGTGTGCAGCCACTGTCTTCTGGCACCCCTTATGCCACCGTACCTGTTTCAGGGACTGAAGGGAGGGAACATCTGCCCTAGTTTATGACAATCTGGAATGGAAGTTAGCTAGCCTTAAAGTAGCCTTCCTAAGGGGCAAGGCTTACCGATTCTGGGATGCAGATGAAGGGTCTCCCTCCACTGGAGACCCCTTAGTAACAGAAGGTGCAGCTGTTCTGAAGGGCAGGGGGGATTGAGGATGTGAGACCTCATTGTCACAGCTCTGCAGGATCTAAATAGGGAGGAAGCATGTTTGTCCTTTTCTATATTTAATAGAAATAGATGTGATACAAAGATTCTGATTTTTTAATAATAAATTTTTACATAATACTTAACACATGGAGAGAGAGTACAAAGCTGAAGGTCTCTGGGGCAGCAAGACTCCAGGGAAGATGCAGAATGCTCATCCTCTGGGTAAGGAGTGCAGACTCTGCCACCCACTGTGGCACCTGGGTCCAAGAAATGCCCTTCCTCAGGCTGTGTCAGCTGTCTTCAGTTTCCAGAACAGAGAAGGCCTGACCCAGGGGCCTCTTGGTGGCCACTAAAACCAGGTTTCTGGGAGACAGTTCAGGGCTGAAGATGGGCAGGAGCTCAGAATGGAAGCCTGGGAGAAAGGCACAGCTACTAAGAAGAGGAGAAATGAAACCCTCTCAGCACCACTTTTTGCCCAGGCTGCAGGCAGGCAGTCTCCTTCCCCATGGAGGAAGCTCCAGGAGACTAAGGACACCCTGTTATATACCCAGAACACTGGTACCTAAGGTATTGATTTGAAAGAAGTCAGTCCTCTGCATAGTGTCAGTTCTCAGTGCCTGGGATGTTCGCTTAAAACCCACTGAAGGGTGCATGCCAGAGGCTGATACAATAGGAATCTGTATTTACAAGTCCTCCACCCCACTGCCCTCACTGGTAACTGAAGCAGGTGGCCTGAGAATAGCCACAGCGATGAACTGTGGGACCTGAAGGAGAAACCCCAGAACTCTAGGCCTTCTAGTCCTGGGTCCCCACTGTAGGCCATTCTCACCCTGTTCCTGAAGGTACAGCAGCCGGTCCAGCAGAATCAGTGTCTCCACCAGTGGGGCCAGCAACAGGGCCAGGCTGAAGAAGGCCACCACACGGTTCTCCTGGGCCTGGTGGGCCCGAAGGGCAGCCAGATTCAGTGGCAGCTGGGGATCCAGCCCCACCCGCTGTAGCCCCCGTTGCACATATCTGTGGGGTCAGCCGCACACGACACTTGGTTTGGTTTTAGAGATCTCCACCTCCCACCCAAACTGTCACCTCCTAATCTGACTCCAACTTTGCTTGACTTGCAACCTTAGTTGCATTTTAAATGTTTGACTGTGAGCTGTCTGTCCAATAAAAAATTGATCAAAAAAATGTATTTTCAGCCAGATCTGTCCAATTACTGAGCCATATTTTTAGCATTTAAAACCCCAAGCCTCCTGATAAGAGTGACAACTCATTTTTTAAGGAAGTTTTGAGAAGCTGCCCCAGGCAGAGAACTCGGAATCATTGCCCTGGGAGCATTTAGATTTTCTGTAGGCCTAGCTAACAAGTGAGGATGAGAGGGGAACCAGACCTCCCCTTGGCTGGACACCAATCCCCCAACTTCCCCAGCCTCACTCTTCAATCTTGAGTTCGTGGACCCTGGGGATCCCCTGCACGCCTGGCCGACGGAGCTTGGGCTGAGCGTGCCGGATGACGGTCTCCAGCGCTGCCCGGTAGCAGTGGGTTCGGAGGCCAGGGCCCGCTTTGCGTAGCCTCTCAGCGTATTCCTCCAGCGCGTGGCACGCCCCCTCCCGCAGCCTGTAGGACAGTTCATAGCCAGGCAGCGCAGCCACCCACTGACTCAGTGGGTAGCCACCAGGGTCACTCAGCTTCATGTAGCAGCAGCCCACTGAGGCCAGGGCCACCACCTCAGGGCAATAGGAAAAATGCCTCAGCAAGGCGACACTCAGGTCCCCGCAGGCATGGAGGCCTGTCAGTAGCAAGCGAGCCCCACCCTGAGGTGAGTTCTCCAGTGGAAGCAGAAGCTCGTCACACAGGGTCCTGGGGTCTACCCACTGAACCACATGGTGTGGGGGGCAGCGGGAGCCAATTGGCACCACCTGTGGAGGCAGGAAAGGACAAGGCAAGTGGGAAGTTTGTTTGCTGTCCCTGTGCCACCTCTGGTCTCAAGAGGGATATGTCCTCTGTTCTCTCCCAAGGAAGAAGGTGAATGAGAAGCTGGGGCATGGGAGAGAGCTAGACCTTCAATCAGAAGATAGGATAAACTACGGATCTATCATTATTAACTACAACTTTTCATCTCTTGAGTCCCAGTTTCTTCATTTGTCATGAGTGTAATACCTGATTGGCCATTTCACAGATGGTTGTGAGATGGATGTTATCACTGTGGAAAGCACTTTGTAACTACAGCGTGCCTTTAAGATGTGAAGCGGCTTTGCCAATGGGGAAACCTGGGGCAAGGGGCAGCAGAAAATAGGGACCACACCACCTGAAGATAAGAAACTTGAAGGACAGAATCCAGCCAGGCAGACCCTGCTCCTGCAGTCCTGGCTGCAGTCAGAGCTGGCCTACCTGTGGATTCCTCTTCTCCTCTTTTTCCAGAGCCTGCAGGAGCTCCCGGTCCAGGTGCTGGGCTCTCTCCGCCAGTCTCTGATCCCCTTCAATGCTCTTCACCTTCAGCCCCAGCCCCAGGGACATGAAGCGGGAGAGATGGCCCTGGAATCATAAGAGGGAGAGGAGAGACAGCCCTATTCAGTGCTCTTATTCAACGGTCGTTTTCTCTATCAGTGGCCTGGACACCTGGGTCTATACAGGCCCCCAGAAAACATTCTGTACTGTTTACTTCTACCACTCCTTGGTGTCTGTCTCCTTGGGCCTGACAACTTGCCTTCCAGCTGTTCTAGCTTCACGGCCCCCACGCCCCCCAACAAAAACAAAACAAAACAAAACAAAAAAACATTAGGAGTACGTCTGGCTCACCTGGCCTGAGCCTATGTCCACAACCTGGGTGCAGCCTGTGAGGTCACTCAGCTTTTTCACCAACTGAAAGAGAAGGGAACAAAGGTCTCTGACCATTGGTTCTTGATTCCTGGAGCCATCAACCCCAAGGAGGGTGGATGAGCTTAGGATGGCAGAGGAAGAGGATTAGAGGAGGCCATGGAAGAGATGAAATAGGGAAACAAACTAGGGGTGTTGACCTCGGGCTCCTTGCTCCTCTTAGGTCAGTATCCAATCTCCCCCACAGAACAAGAAGAGTCCCTTTGTGAAGCCATGAGCAGGTTACAGAGGTGTGAAAACAGGAATTTGACGTTAACTATCAACTAGTCCAGCATTTTTTTTTTTTTTTTTAATCACCCAAAACAGCATCAAGATAAAACTTATATGCCTGCCAAGAAAGGAAACTTCTAGGGCCCCTGGTCCTGCAGGTGATACAAGTTGCCCACATCTTTGTAACCCACCAGCTTAAGTCCCTAGGCTCCCAGACTCCGCCTGTCCCCCAAGCTTCTCCTTACCTCTCCCAGCCTCCGGATCTCATGCTGCTTCTTGGGCCTGACGTGTTTTCGGAATGGAGCTGTAAGTCGGGAGCTCTGGCTTGGGTTCTCCAGAAACTCCGAGGGGGTCTGAAACCCAGGTGTCCGGGTAAAGGCCAGGGCAGAGGCTGTGGACTTCAGGGCCAGCAGGGTGAGTGGCCACACTGACCTGTACCTGAGATAGCCCGGCCCAGACCCCCAGTGAGTATCACTGCATCCAGAGTGCACCAGTTTACAACCCAGGAAGCCCTTGTGAGACTGAGCAATGGCTGGCTGCAGGGTTCAGAGCCAAGTCTCCCAGCACAGGGTCCCCATTGTTGCCCATACCTGACTTCTTCCCCTTCCCCAGGTATCCCTAGCAGCAATGTGGCCAGCTGTGGTGGGTTCAGTCCATCCAATGCTTCCTGCCATGAGCAAGGGAGTGTGTTCCATAGGTTGTCTGTAAAAAATTCCTGTAGAAGGGGAGAAGTAATCAATAGGTTACTACTGACTAGTGTGGCTCTGCATTGAGTGCTCAGCCTGCATAGCCGATCAATGTCTCTCTCCCTCTCTTTCTGCCCCCATCCCCTCTAAAAATAAATAAATTAGTCTTTCCCATTCTTCTCCACCCCACTCTCAACACAGGGCCACTGGCTGCAACCAGCAGGTACCTCCTACTCATCCAAGTCACCTCTTCTCTAAAGCCTATTCCAGACTCCCCCCTCCTTCCTCAGCGACCAGAATGCATTCTGAATACACCTTTCTTTTAGCAGTTTTCCACTTATTTATGTGTTTGTTTTCTTCACTCGGCTGAATCTAAGTGTACGGATGGTGTCTTCCTTACATCAGCATTCCCAGTACCATAGTGACTGACATGCAGCATTGGTATGTTACCATTTGGTAATCTACTGTTATACATGCCAGACACTTGACATGCCAGAATGTATTATTTTTAAATTAAAAAAAAAAAAAAAGATTTTATTTATTATTTTTAGAGAATGGGGGAGACAGGCAGAGAGGGAGAGAAACATCAACGTATGGTTGCCTTTCACCTGCCTCCAGCTACGGACCTTGCTGGAGACCTGGCTTGCAACCTGGTTATATGCCCTGACTGGGGAATCAAACCAGGGACCTTTGGGTTTGCAGGTAGCGCCTTATCCACCGTGCCACCAAGACAGGGCCAGAATGTATTTTTAATCATTCATTTGTTGAACACAAATTCTGGAACTTGGGTTGTGCACCAAGCTCTATTCTAAGTTCAGGGGATACACCAATGAACCCAGCACATAAAATTCTTGCTCTTGCAGTTTACATAAAGAAAAAATCAGATAATATCAAATGCCACATAGATAATAAAACACTAAAAAAATATAAAGAAACTTTGAAATACTAATTTAGAGTAATGAGGAAGGACTTGAGTTGACACTTGAGCAGCAACTTGAATGATTAACAGGAAACAAGCATGTAAAGAAAATCAGGTAATAACATTTATAATGTGCCAAGCATTGTTCTAAACATTTTATACTTATATTAACGTATTTTATTTCCCATGATGTAGATACCATTTTTATCCATCATTTTACAGATAAGGAAACTGGCACCCTGGACAGTTGGTTGGTGTAGTCCCATACACTAAAAGGTTGCAGGTTCAGCTGTGGCTGGTGGCTCAGTGGGTAAGCACCGGCCTGTGAACCCAAAGGTCGCTGGTTTGATTCCCCAGCCAGGGCACATAACCAGGTTGCAAGCTAGGTCTCCAGCCAGATCTGTAGCTGGAGGCAGGTGAAAGGCAACCTTACATTGACACTTCTCCCCTTCTCTGCCTCCCTCCCTTGCTCTCTCTCTAAAAATAATAAATAAAACCTTAAAAAATAAAAAGGTTCAATTCCCTGTCAGGGCACATATGTAGGTCGCAGGTTGAATGCCCAGTGAGGCACATGTGGGAGGTAATGTATTGGCTGGTCCATGTTTCTCACGTTGATATTTCTGTCTCTAAAATCAATAAAAACATATCCTCAGATGAGGATTAAAAAAAGAAAACTGGCAACACATTTAAGTAACTTGCCCAAGTCAAAACGCTAGTAAGTAGCCCTGACTGGTGTGGCTCAGTGGATTGAGTGCTGGCCTGCAAACCAAAAGGTCGCCAGTTCAATTCCCAGTCACTGCACAAGTCTAGGTTGCAGGCCATGTCCCCAGCTGCAGGTGTGTGGGAGGCAACCACACATTAATGTTTCTTTCCCTATCTCTAAAAATAAGTAAAATATTAAAAAACAAAAACTAGAAAGTAGCAGAGCTGAGCTTTGAAATCAACCTGACTCTAGAAGTCTTGCTTTTAGCCATTCTATTCTATTGCCTTTCTGTTGAGGGAAAACATTCCAGACAAATAGCAAAGGTTCAGGCTTTGGCTGATGTGGCTCAGTAGATTGAGCACTGACCTGCGAACCAAAGGGTCACTGGTTCAATTCCCAGCCAGGGCACATAACCAGGTTGCAAGCCAGGTTTCCAGCCAGGTCCCCAGCTGGAGGCCGGTAAAAGGCAACCATACACTGATGTTTCTCTCCCTTTCTTCCTCCCTCCCTTCCCCTCTCTCTAAAAATGAGTAAAATCTTAAAAAAAAAGAGGCAAGACTCAAATGCTTGCCGTATCAGTGGAGTAGAAATCAGGCCAGTGGGTATACAGAATAGTGAGTGTAAGAGTGAATGAAATGTGATGGGGTTCAAGAAACAATAAGACTTCATAAGTAACAAAGGTAATGGTAAGAAGTTAGTGCCTAGGAAGCAGGGGCTGTTGTAATCAGATTTATATTTTAAAGAGATCAATCTGGCTGCTTGTGAGGAACTGATTAGGTGATGGCTGAAGTAAACATGGAGCTTAGTTAGTAGTCCTGGAGAGAGATAATAGTGGCTTGGCTCAGGGTGGTGGCAGTAAAATTGAGACAAATGGGTGAACTTAGTATTTTTCTTCTGGAGATAGAGCCAAGAGGACTTGCTACAGGATTGGACTGTAGGTCAGCGAAGGAAAGAACTCAATGAAGGAAGTCTTTTGGGTTTAGGGGCTGAACAACTCAATGGATACTGGTGCCATTAATATATCACCTCATTAATTCTTCACAATGATCCTTCAAACAGGAATCCATTTTACAGCTGAGAAACCGGGGCTAGGAGAAATTTTATTTAATGCCTAAGTTAACACAGTTCAGGAGGCAGGGTTCTAGTTGGAGTCGGATTCCCAAGTTGACATTGTCTATTACAAAATCAGGAATTCATTCAAGGCGTGGATGAATGAACTTGTGTGTTCTTGGAACACTTCACACTTTCCTAGGAGAGTTCAACGTGTCTGCAGCATGGCTCAAATGTCCATGCGTTTTATTACCTTGATTTTAGACAGGTTAGAAAAATAACCTAGATATCAGAAATAGTAATATATGTGTCACCTGTAAAAAAAAAAAAAAAAAAAAAAGTAATCATCCCACTTTTAACCCCTTCTTGTAAAGACAGACTTTAAGTCACGTAGATATCAGAAGCTAACTCCAAATTCTCTTCCTGTCCTGGACACCTAGCCAAGCACACAGCCAGGAGCACCCCGCCCACGCCCCCATGGCCTCACGATGATGTAGGCGTCCAGGATGGAACGGTACAGCGACAGCACGCGGGTGAGGTTCACAGCTAGCTGCCTCCTCTCCTCCAGGGAGAGGCCGAGGGCGGAAACGCCCCGCATCCGGGGTCCAGCTGATGGCGCCCGGAGCGAGAACGCAGCGAGGAGGGAAGCGGCGCCAGCTCCACAAGGGTCCAGGACCCAGACTGGACTCGTCCTAAAGGCGGAGCGAGAAGACACCGGTCGGCTTTAGCCCCGACACCGCCTTCCCGGGGTTCCAGGGAGAGCTTGAAGACCCAAGCTAACTCCTGACGTCACGAGCCGCGCCGTCCAAGCGCAAAGGTGAAGCAGCGACGGCGGGCAGGGGTGGGGCGTCGGGCAGTGACGCTACAGAGGGAGGCCTCGGCGTCCAATCCCCGCCCGCCCCCGGCTACTTCCTCGCCCGCCGCCGGAAGTGGGCGCGGATCCCGGCCCGCAGCAGTTCCCGGGTGTCGCGCGGCCTCCCTCACTTTCGAGTGGTACCTTGTCCCGGCTAGGGGGACAGGGGAAGCGCATCGCACCCACGCCCAAGGCACCGCCTCTGCTCAGGCCGCTGCCCTGGCTTCCGTCCCAGAGGCAGAGTCTCTAAGCGCGCACACCGGCTGGCGAGTTCCAATCTGCGCGCCTGCCGGTTCGGGCCCGGTAGGGGCGCGCAGATTTCCGCGTTGGGCTCCGGGTGTTTCCGGTCTTAGCGGGCCTATCTGGGAGGTAGGTGACAGTGAGAGGGGAACGGGCTCCGTGAACGGGACCGCCCAAATGTGCTCCCCGGGGTAGCCTGCCCCGGCCTCGGCTTTCTCCCCGGCTGCCATGTGTTGTCAAAGGTCCTTTCTGGGGAGAAGGACCTGGGTGAGAAGCATGTGGAGAGTCCCTCCGCCGGGGACCCGCGCTGGGGATGCCTGGGTAATTCAGATGCTATCTTTGCCGCACTAGTCACCGGTTTCCAGCATACTTAGACGTTCCTTCCTCGGGCAGAGGTAGAGCTTACGGATTTTGGCTTTCCAGACTCAGAGAGAAAGAGAGAGGAGAGCTGGTTGGCCCTTCAACTTTCTCAATTTACAAATAAGACGGATCTCGAGAGGGAAAATGACCTTCCTAAGACCATAGAGCTGGTGAATTGTGGGCTTGTCTGAGACAGTGCTCCTAATGTCATTTCACATTACCGATTCATTCCCCGTTGATCGGGGAGGTTGCTCTGAGGTATTTCCTTCTGTAGGTCCTATGGAAATGAGTCTTATTGTTCTTACAGGCCTTTGGGCTCTGTTATCAAGTTCACTTTCTTTCCCAGGGTACATTACAAACCAGATGTCAGTCTGTGGAATTCAGCAGAGGATAAGCTCTCTATCTTTTCATTGGTAAGCCACTTTTACCAATTGCCCTCCTGCCATCCACCATCCTCATGTCTACCTTACTCCTCAATCTGGATTTTGGTGAACCTCCCCCCAAAAAAGCACTAGAGGGGAATGCAAAGCACCGAAGATTTGTTAAGAAGAGGCGGCTCTTGGAAAGGAGAGGCTTTCTGAATAAGAAGAACCAGCCCCCTAGCAAAGTGCCTAAGTTGCACACAGAACCTCCAAAGAAAGGGAGAACTGCTCAGATGGATGACACTTTGAAAATCTCTCCCCCTCTGAAAAAAAAGACTGCTGCCTCCAGCAGTGGGTCAGAGCAGTCCCTGGACAAGAAAGCTTCTGTGCCTTGGTTGACCCCTGCCCCCTCACAGGTGGCTGGTTCTGTTGTGGCTAAAGTAGATTTGCTGGGGGAGTTCCAGAGTGCCCTTCCAAAGATTAAGGACCAGCCAACTCGCCACCAGAAAAAGGGCCCCCAAAAGAACCCTCCTCAGAAGAATACCCCACAGAACTCCACCCCAGCTCATTCAGACAGTAAATGCTCTGGAACGTCTCAGACAATGCCAAGGAAGATGGTGGCAATTGACTGTGAGATGGTGGGCACAGGACCAAAGGGGCATGTCAGTTCCTTGGCTCGATGTAGCATCATCAACTACAACGGAGATGTGCTCTACGATGAGTATATCCTGCCCCCCTGCCACATCGTGGACTACCGCACCAGATGGAGTGGTATCCGCAAGCACCACATGGTGAATGCTACACCCTTCAAGATTGCTCGGGGCCAGGTGAGAGGCTTGGGGCCCTATGGTCCAGGCAGGCGTGACAGTGTTGGTGGTGGGAGAAGGCAGAATTTTTACAGAAGGACCTGGGACGTTATTTGTATAAGTGGGACAGGTAACCTGCAATGAAAGGGATGAAAGACATAGCTGGTGTGTCTCTTCTTCCTTCACCCACGGAGCTAACCTGCTCATTGTAGCCCTCTGCTGGGTACTGGGAGTACAACAGATGAACCACAGGAAAGGAGGGTGTGTGTTGGTAGAGAGGTGATAGAAGGGAAGGACGGGAGCTTACTGGCCTTGGGAGGCCTCCAGAGGGCGCCCTTGGTCCACCTCTTCCTAATTCCACCTTTACGTTCTGCCTTCTCTAGGCACATTCCTACAATATTTCCATATATGTCAGAACAGTCAGTTGGAGGAGGCTCATCAGAGATGAAGTGGTTGGATTTTAGAAAAAAATTGAGCTGAAGAACCCATGGCACAACTGAGCAAAGCCTTGGGAGAGGCAGAAAATGGGGTGGGTCTGAGACAGCAAATCTGCTCAGCTTTAGCAAGGGCTGTTTATTGAAATGAATGCAGGTAAAGGTGTTGGTGGACAGTGAACTGCAGGTGAAGTTTATAGCAGCCAAATACCTAGACTGCATCTGGTTTTCATCATAAATCATTCTCCTAGTGTCCAAGCTGCGTATGAAACTCAGGTATATCCAGATGAGTCTGGCTCCTAGCAAGGGGTCCCATTGGGAGGCCATTCACTGATTTTCCCAAGACTGTTGCTCTTGTTTAAAACCTACTTGGAACTCCATTTTGGGAATGGCCTTCAGAGTCCTTGGCATAGTCCTTGGTTGTCCTCACTGGTAATATGTCACCATACTTTAAGATCCTGAAATGGTAAGAAGTTGTTTGGTTCCAAGTCTGGTATAAATAAGGCTCCAGAATGGTTGATAGATACCTCTGGTTACAAACAAGAGGATCTATAAAGTAGTGGGACTGATTTTTGTTAAAACAGCACAAGCATGGATCACCTGATCACTTCTCTCTGCAACCTTAAGTGATCCTTAATCTTTTATGGTTTGTAGACCTTTTGAGGATGTGACAAAAGCCACAGACTTTCTCCTTACAAAAAACAAGCAAACAAAAATATATGCAGGTATATCAATTTGCCTGTAATGTTGAGCTTCCATCACCTCCCTGGAGCCCATCCTTGACTCCATTTGTCCTAGCCATCTGCCTAAGGCCAGCATTCTGATAATGGTTAAAGGGCTTCGAGTAGCAAGCCAGAACTGAACTAGATGCTTTATAGTTACATGAACATCTTGAACATGAGTGTGATTTAGGACTGTAGTTCAAATGAGTCTAACCATTGGGATGGGGATTAATGAGAAGATAAGGAGCCACTGACAATGTCAATCCAAAAAGGGTTACACTGTGGTTCTGACTGGGTAGCTAAGTTGGTTAGAGCATCATCCCAATACACCAAGGTTGTGGGTTCGATTTCCAGTCAGGGTTCATACGAGGATCAACCAATGAATGCGTAAGTAAGTGGAACAACAAATTGGGATTATTTATCTTTCTACTTGAGATAGCAGGAGTTGAGGAACTGAGAAAAAGGTGAAAGGATTAACTACACTTGGTAGTTAAAAAATAGTCATGGGGGTATAAAGTATAGCATAGAGAATATAGTTAATCATGTTGGAATAACTGTATATGGTACCAGGTGGAACACTTTGTAAAGTATATGGTTGTCTAACCACTATGTCGTACACCTGAAACCAATACAAAGTACATTGAGAGTAAACATTGAAAAGTAAAAAAATCAGAACAAAACCAAAAACTTCTACTTTCACCTTGGGAAGAGGAGATAGATTTCAGGTGAAAGAAGACTTGTAGCAGAGGGCAATTTGAGGATGAGGCAGGTGGGCAGTTGATGGAAAAAATCTGAAAAGACCAGTGTCCATGAAAGACAGGATTCAGGGCTCCACCTGAGTTTCCCTAATCACCATCTCTCCCACATGCCTTCAGATCTTGAAGATACTCGCAGGAAAGATAGTGGTGGGACATGCCATCCATAATGACTTCAAAGCCCTTCAGTACTTTCATCCCAAGTCTCTCACCCGTGACACCTCCCATATCCCCCCTCTCAACCGGAAGGCCGACTGCCCAGAGAATGCCACCATGTCTCTGAAGCATCTCACCAAGAAGCTGCTGAACCAGGACATCCAGGTAGCACCGCCCCAAATGATGCCAGGCCTCATGCTTGGACACTGTGGAGACTCCTTGCTGCATCTCTAGGCTCTGACCCCAAAGTTCCTTTGGTTGTAGGGAGATCTAGGCAGGCTGCTTTTATAGGAACAGTGTTGGCCTAAGGGGCCCATTTGTCTCTATATGTGTACCTAAGGATAAAAATCCCTGTTCTCTACCACCTCATAGTATTCCAAAGGATACTTGAAAAAGGAAGAACAGCCTTAAGTGGGTGTAAAACCCTCAGAAAAGAGGAAAGTAAGGTAGTGGTGGTGGTCTAAAGCCCCTCATAGTGGATGCCAAGACCTCTCATGTATTTCACATGTTTGACATCCAAGGAAGGGGTGACCTGCTTGGTAAGAGGGTGTAGACACATGTTATATAGAGTTAAGGAACTGGGGAAGATGGAAGACTCAGAAGGCCTGGTTATGATCTGGACATCCTGTTTCTACAGAATGTAGAAAAATATGGCATACACATGGTGCCACAGAAAGAACTGAGCCAGACATTAGCAAAGGCTTCCAGTTTGAACCCTTAAAATCAGGTAAAGAGAAGTGTCCCACCAGAGCTGTTCCTTTGCAGTCACTAACTGCAGAAACAACAGCTTGTATTGGGGTTGGGGGAACCAGTAGGGAAGGGCAGGGGGAAAAGCACACTTTCTAGCAGCCTCATTCTCTTCTGTTCCTCCCTGTTCAGGCTGGAAAAAGTGGACATTCCTCTGTGGAAGACGCCAAGGCCACCATGGAGCTGTACAAGTTGGTCGAAGTCGAGTGGGAACAGCACCTGGCCCAGAATCCCCCCAAAGATTAGCAGCGGTGGGAACACCTGTGATGGGAGAATGCAGAGACAGCACCACACCCAGGAGAAACAGGGCACTGAACCAATGGACGGCCCTCCTAGCTCCATCCACACCTTTGGAAACTAGAGAGTTGCTGGGTAGAGAGAGGCTCCACCCCAGGCTTAATATGAATTGAACTTTCATCTCAGGTGTTGTGTTCTGTGTCTGGTTAAGTGTCCAATGGAAGGAAGAACCTCCATGTCAGCACTCAGCCCTGTACTGTTTACCTCTTAAATGGTGCTAATCACAGGTCCCAGGGTGCTTTGTTCTAGTCAAGTATTTTGACTTTCCAGGGGCAGGGCATACTGGGAAATTTAGTTTCCCAGACTGCCTTATCACTAGGGTGGCCCTATGTTCCATTGTATGCCTTTTGTTGAGTAATTAACAGTACCCTTTTTCATTCTCATAAGTATCCTGGTTAGATAATAACTCTGTGATCACATTACCTGTCAAAGTCTACATTTAGTCTATTTCAGGATATTGCCTAGTTTTCCCACCCTGAATTCAAGAGGAGCCATTTCCTGGTGAGGTTTAGTTTTTAGGGTTACAAGGCAGTAGAGGTAAGAGTGTGACTTGGAAGTCAACTTCTGTGATTTAGGGGAGGATTCTCTTTCTTAGAGCAATAGAGGATTTATTTAACCTAGACCCCACTTGGTAGGTTCAAAAAATTTTTGAAGTCTTTTACTTTGCTAAACCAAGCCTCTAAAAACTCAAATTATTCCCTTGATAAATTCTTCCTTGATAAATTTTCATAATGGAAAAACAATTATGTGGTTGGTTGGTTTGTTTGATTCTTTCTTTATTTCCTACTTTTCCTTCCTTTTTTAATCTTCACCCAGGGAGATGTTCTTTGATTTTAGAGAAAAGAGGAAGGGAGAGAGAGAAGCCTATTGGTTGCCTCCTGTATGCACCCTGACCTTGCATCCACAGCCTTTTGGTGTATGAGATGATGCTCCAGCTGAGCCACCAGCTAGGGCTGGTGTTCTGTTTTGACTTCACATTAACTCACTTTGTCACAAGGTCTTATAGGGCTATAATTCTGTAAGGAGTTCCAGCGTCTGGATGGCACTAACTGGGTCCTGGTTTGTTGGAAGTCATCAGGAAGCACTGACAGGCCTTTTTGTGTAGCCCATGTGTCCTGGTGCCTTGTCCTCGAACTTCCCACAAGTTAAGAGGCACAGCTTAGGTCACACCCCAGGCCATTAGAACACCTTTATATGGAGTGCACGTGATCCGGAGAGTGACGTAGTGGGTACTTGGGAAGGTTGGAGTAAGGGGAAGGGTGCTGAGTGATGCCAGCCTGCTTGCTCCTGCTCTCTCTTCTTGGTACACACCCTCATTTTGGGAAGGTAAATCACAAGTGTGACCTTGTGTCTGGGATTACTGTCTTGAGAGAATGCAGACTCCTTATGTTCACCAGGCCTTGTGCCCTCTTAAGTAGCTGGTTTGGCTCCAGGGGCCAGAGACGCAATCATGGCTGCTTGACGCAGGGAGGGTGGGGGGTGTGCTGCCGGGATCTGCTTGCACAGACAGCTGTTGAGCCCAACTTGAAATGCCCATGACACTTCACAAAGGTGCCAGGTGCCCTTCATGCTAGGAAGGCCACACCCTAACTGGACATACACATGAAAGCAAGTCTTCATTACATGGTGATCAATTAACTAGAAAATTCTTGTTTGAGTCCATACTTAGGTTACCTGTTGGCTGAAACAAACCTGACTGTATCTTACTTGGTAAAGTAGCAACTGGCTTTTATGCTTCATCCCCTCACCCTGAAACCCCCATCCCCCCATTCAAAGGGCCCCTGGTCTCAGTCCAACATTGGGAAGAGCTCAGTCTTTGCTCACCAGGGAGAATCTGGGTGATGAGAGGACCTCACACTGTTTTCTCTCATCCCACATTCTGATCAGAACGCAGCTTACCCTGCAAGGGTATCTGGGGATACACTGTCGTTTGGTTCCCTCCCTTCTCTTCAACCCTGTCTTCCTAGGAACCTGGCTTCATCAACTGATAATGAAAGAGCTCCTCCGAAGATAACTGCCTGAATCGCTGTCAGCAAGTCCTTTATGGTTTTAAATCTAAGATCCTTCATAGTAGACCATATGTCTTGACAAGACAAATTCTTCTTGCTTAATGAAGTTATTTTTTTCTTCAACTAAAAAGAGATAATTTATTGTACACCTTCAGTCACAAATTAGAACAACCAGTCCAAAATGTCACAGGTCAAAGGCAAAGGACCAAAAAGGATTTGTTAAGAGCAAGGTGGGTCTCTCAAAAGGTGGTTGTGGTGATCAAGTGGCAATGTAGGTTCTAGTCCATCAAGAAGTTCAAGATACCAGGCATGCAGTCCAACAATTTGTATTTGGCCTCTGGCTTTCGTTATTTCTGTTCCTGTGGCTTCCAAGGCTGCACAAGCCAATGGTTCACTACGACCTCTGCCTCATCTTTTGCCCTTCAGCCTATGCATTGGCTTCCACTTGGCTCTCATGGTGCGGGGGTTTCTAAGAAGATGGTGCTAAATCCAAGCTCAGTTTTAAAGTATATTTTATTGATTATGCTGTTACAGTTGTCCCAAATTATGTGTACCTTTGTTCCCCTCTGCCTAGTATCCACCTTCCCTTCAGCAATCCCACCCCTCTTATTTCATGTCCATGGGTGTGTGTTTAAGTTCTTTAGCTTCTCCATTTCCTATACTATTCTTAGCATCCCTCTATTTTGTCCCTACCAATTATGCTTCTTAATCCCTGCACCATTTCCCCATTTCTCCCCCTCTGCTTCTTAGCTGATAACCCTCTAAGTGATCCCCATACCTAAGATTCTGTTCCTATTCTGGTTGGTGGTTTTTATTTTTTTAGGTTCTGTTGATAGCTGTTATCATTTTAATGATAGTTTTAATCTTCTTTTTCTTAAATAAGTCCCTTTAACATTTCATGTAATAATGGCTTGGTGATGATGAACTCCTTTAGCTTTACCTTGTCTGGGAAGCACTTTATCTTCCCTTTCATTCTGAATGATAGCTTTGCTGAATAGAGTAACCTTGCTTATAGGTCCTTACTTTTCATCACTTTGAATACTTGTCAGGCCGTTCTTGCCTGCAAAGTTACCTTTGAGAAATCAGCTGATAGTCATTTTTTAAATTTTGTTGTTGTATTACAGTTGTTTCATTTTCCCCCATTGCTCTACCCTGCCCCACCCTCCCATCCCCTCTCCCACAGTCAATCCTCACCTCATTGTCCATGTCCATGGGTCTCAGCTGATACTCTTATGGGAACTCCTTAAGTCTTATGGTAACTCTACACTTTTCTCTTGCTTCTTTGCTTTTTGATTTTTGTTTTTAAAGATTTCTTTATTTCCAGAGAGAGGGAAAGGGATAGAGGGAGAGAAATGTCAGTGTATGATTGCCTTTCACCTGCCTTCAGCTACAGACTTGGCTGGAGACCTGGCTTGCAACCTGGTTAAGTACCCTGGCTGGGAATTGAACCAGCGACCTTTGGGTTCACAGGCTGGCACCTATCCACTGAGCCACCAGCCAGGGCTTATCTTGCTTCTTTTAAGATTCTCTATTGTTAAGCCTCAGCATTTTAATTATAATATATCTTTGTGTGGTCCTCTTTTGGCCTTGTTTGGGACTCTCTGTGCTTCCTGGACTTGTATATCGATTTCCTTGGCCAAATTAAGGGAGTTTTACTTCATTATTTTTTCACATAAGTTTTGTTTTGTTGTTTGTTTTTTTAAGATTTTTTATTCATTATTTTCAGAGAGACACGCAGGGAGGGAGGAAGAAAGGGAGAGAAGCATCAAGGTATGGTTGCCTTTCATCTGACTCCAGATAAGGACTTGGCTGGAGACCTGGTTATGTACCCTGACTAGGGAGTTGAACCAGCAACCTTTGGGTTTGCAGGTTAGTGCCAGTCCACTGAGCCACACCAGCCAGGGTTATGTTTTCATTTTTTTGCTCTTCTTCTTCTCCTCTGGCACCCATATAATTCAGATGTTGGTCCATGTAGAGTTGTCCGAGAGGCTCCTAAGCCTCTCTTCATTATTTTCAATTTTTGTTTTCTCATTCTGTAATGATTGACTGTTTATTTCTTCTTTTTATTCCAAATTGTTGATTTGAACCCTGGCTTCCTTCCCTTCACCATTGGTTTCATGTGGATTTTCCTTCATTTCACTTAGCATGGCCTTTACTACTTCTCTTTTGCTTTGGCCATGCTCTATCATGTCTATCAAGTCTGTGAGCATCTTTATCACCAGTTTAGAATTCAGTGTCTTAGGTTGGCTACCTCCTCATTGCTTAGTTCTCCCACTGGAACCTATTTTGAGCCCTACTTCTCTGTCTCCTTGACTTGATAGCCTCCTGTGTTTGCCTATGTTTTAGGTAGAGCTGTAGCACCTGTTACATTATAAGGGGTGGAGCCGGAGGTATTCGTTAGTGCAGGGCAACCTGTTTCACCACAGTGTGATGCTGTGGTGGTGGTGGTGGTGGGGGGATGTGAGCGGGAACAGTGCTGCTTGCTCAGCACTTGCCCCTTTTCCAGGCACTTCTCCCACTTCCTGTGTGGGACTAGTGCTTCTCTAGCTGTTGTCCCAGCCATGGTTCCCAGAGTAGGTAGGTTGGCAGACATTCTAGGACTGTGGGAGCCCTCTAAACAAATGAACTCTGCTGCAAGACCAGCAGTTTCTGCTGCTGCCCCACCCTGCACTGGTTTTCACAGTCAGAAGAAATGAGGCTATATTTTCCCCAGCACTGGAACCCTGAGCTGTGCAGTCTGGTCTGGGGCTGAGATCCCTCCACCAGCTGGCCGCAGCCACTGCCTTGCTGCCTTGCTGCCGCGGCTGCCACACCATGTTCTCTCCATCCCAGCTCCACCCTCCTGCCTGTCTGAATGAGTATTACTTCTTTATATCTTTGATGGACTTCCATGCAGTCCGATTTTCTGATAGTTCTAGTTGTTTTTAGCTTTTACAAAAGATATTATTTGTTTATTTTTAGAGAGAAGGGAAGGGAGGGAGAAAGGGAGGGAGAGAAACATTAATGTGTAAATTGATTGGTTGCCTCTCACATGCCCCCAACTGGGACCTGGCCCACAACCCAGGCATGTACCCTGACTGGGTATCGAACCAGTGATCTTTCAGTTCACAGGCTGGCACTCAATCTACTGAGTTACACCAGCCAGGGCTGTTTGTAGTTTTGAGATAGTTGTATTTCTTTTTATGGTTGTGAAAGGTGGTAAAGCCTGTCTTCCTCCATCTTGGCTGGAAATCCTTAATGACGTCTAATGCTAATAGATCCCCTACTGCAGGTGAGATGAGAAGGGGTGAGGAATGAGAACTAGATCTACCAATTATAAAGTTCATAGGCTAAAGCTTCACTTAACAAAGTGGTTTTCAAGAGAGAAAGGTGGAGTGTATTTTGAAATTTCAGATGATAGTGCTGCCCCTCCCTCCACCTTCAAGAACCACTGATCTGACAGCAGGAAGATGGTTGGTGGGGAATGGATCAAGGAAGAAGAACCTATGGACAACAGTGTGGTAATTTCAGGGGGAGTGTGTCTAGGGGGCTAAATGGTAATGGAAAAAATAAAGTTTAAAAAAAGAAAAGAACCACTGATCTAGTGAAGGTTCCAAAGAGGAATCATTTAATTCTTAGTTTAACAGATGATTAAAGCTGACAGTAAGATCAACACTACTGTAATTATGATCTTTCCCCAAGGCATGTTAGGCCAAGTCCAAGCATAGAGACAAACATTTGTATAAGCAATGTGCCAGATGAATACCCTATATCTATAGTCTATATTGTACACAAAGAACTTTTGATAGGGGAACTCAAGAGTTAAAGATTTTAGCCTTAGTTATGATTGATAGGCTTAAGTGATTAACACATGTGAAAAACTTATTCTAGGAACCAGAATGTATGACCTGCGTGACTCCAGGAGGTCAACCATCAATTCAACCTTTGTTTCTGCAAGCCGTGGAAATAGTATCTGAGCCATTGTGTTCCAGGGGGGAAAGTCTGTGATGCACATCAAGAATTGTTGAGCCCTGGCTGGTAGCACAGTGGATAAGGCGCCGGCCTGCGAACCCAAAGGTCGCTGGTTCGATTCCCCAGCCAGGGCACATAACCAGGTTGCAAACCAGGTCTCCAGTCAGGTCTGTGGCCGGAGGCAGGTGAAACACAACCATACACTGATGTCTCTCTCCCTGTCTGCCTCTCTCCCTTCCCTTCTTTCTAAAAATAATGAGATAAAATCTTAAAAAAAAAAAAAAAGAATTTTTGATCAAAATGAGATGCATGTAATACAACAACAGTAAAATTAAATTAAAAAAAAATTCTTGATCAGCCCTGGCTGGTGGCTCCATGGACAGGCACCGGCCTGCGAACCCAAAGGTGGCTGGTTCAATTCCCAGTCAGGGCACACAACCAGGTTGCAGGCCAGGTCTCCAGCCAGATCCGTAGCTGGAGGCAAGTGAAAGGCAACCATACATTGATGTTTCTCTCCCTCTCTGCCCCTCTCTCTTCCTCCCTCTCTGGCAATAATAAATAAAATCTTTAAAAATAATAATAATAATGAATTGTTGATCAACAGCTCTGGCTGGTGTGGCTCAGTGGATTGAGCATGCAGCAAACCAAAGAGTTTCCTGTTCAATTCCCAGTAAGGGCACATGCCTGGGTTGCAGGCCAAGTCTCCAGTTGGAGGTACACAAGAGGCAACCACACATTGATGTTTCTCTCCCTCCCTCCCTCCCTTCCCTTCTCTATAAAAAAGTTAATAAATATAATCTTTAAAAGATGAAATCTGCCCTGGCTGGTGGCACAGTGGATAAGCTGCTGGCCTGCGAACCCAAAGGTCGCTGGTTCGATTCCCAGCCAGAGCATATAACCAGGTTGCAAGCCAGGTCTCCAGCCAGTCCGTAGCTGGAGACAGGTGAAAGGCAACCATACATTGATCTCTCTCTCCCTCTCTATCCCTCTATCCCTTCCTCTCTCTCTAAAAATAATAAATGAAATCTTTAAAAAAAAAAAAAAAAAAAAGATGAAATCGGATCAACCCCTTTTCCCAAACCTCTTACCTGCAATTTTTTCTCCTTATAAAAAGGTCACCTTGAGATGAGATATTAAGATGTTTTTTGAAGGTACATAACCGCTGTCTTCTCAGATCTCTGGCATCTGAATAAAACATTCATAAAGATTTAATCCTTGTCACTCTGTATTGGTTCTGGTAGTGACAGGCAGCATGACCTCTGACTTTTCTGGTTTCTATTTGTGGAAACTAGTAGCATGCCTTTAAAACTCACCAGTAAGTCTGGGTTTTTGGTGGGAGTCCTATTGGCTGCCTTGACTGAGGGGTCCCCAGGGTGAGGATTTGGAGACTTCCTAGCAGCCACTGAGTGATTGCACTTGGGGACTCTCCTCCAATTCTCAGCACTTCCTGTCGCCGTCACGTTTGATTGAATCACTGTGCTTTCTGGTTTGGGATTGCAGTCCCAGTTTATGAGTTAGAACAATCATCAGGAATTAAGGTGCCTTCTAGTTTCAGTGATATTACAGAGTTCTGTCTGGTGGAATGGGGGAGGGGAAGGCTCCATTCTGGAAACAGCCTTTTGGGGAAAATACTGGCTGACTGGTCAATCTATGCTTGTGAACCTATGACTAAAAAGGAAATGGTCTGTTATTGCAGTGCTGCTTGGCTGGTGTACACTCTGGACTCAGGAGAGCACTGGTCACTGAATGGGTCTTTAAATTACTGTACTATATGAAGAGTTGTTTTGTCAAATATCAGGGAAATGGGATGAAATACCTATGTACAGGTTTTTATGGCTTTATATAATAAAAGACACAGATGCAGGATTAAGAGGAAATTGATTGATGGCCCAGAGAAAAGGGAATTTACCTATGGTAGATAGCAGAAGCTCAGAAGAGAGGGACTGGGAAGATCAGGATGTCATGGCTACTGTGAGTGTGGTCAGGGTTCCCATGGCCCCTCCAGCCCTGGGGGATCCTCCTGACCCAGCTGAGGGAGCCAAAGAAGTTTAGCCTTAACTTGTCTCTCCATCCTGAACCCATCAGGGAACCAAATTCAGTGGAGGACAAGCCCCTACAAGGGTAGGCAATACACTTTGTGAAGACTTCCAGTAGGGGAGTAGGGCCAGAGGGCCAAGCCAATGGATACTATTGGTCATATACTTCATTTTACACATTGGATCTGGATAAACTAGAAACCTCAAACATTGCTTATAGGGATTATCCTTCTAAAATGATTAAGTTATGTCCATTTTTGCCACCCACCATCCCAACTGGGCAGACATACAAGCCTTGCTGAATATTTTAGTCACAGGAGATGAGCAGAGGTTGGTATTGGATAAGGGAAATAAAGAGGCTCAGAGGCCACACCAAGCAAATCAGGATGGGACTCCCCACCCTACTAAGGCAGTACTTTTAACTGAGCCCAACTGGGACCCTAATGGCAATGGCCTTCTTCTCTTACAGCATGAGAAGAGGTGCATCCTTGAGGGACAGAAGAAAGGGGTCCCCGAGCAGGAAAGTCTGAATATGGTGCAGGTGGTACAACAAAAGTCCTCTGAGGACCTCTCTGAGTTTCTTGAAAAGATCTACCCGACCTATAGAAAATATACTTCTGGTTTGGGTCCACAAGACTCTAAAAATATTAGAATGGTGAATATGGCCTTTATCTCTCAAAGTGCCCTGGACATCAGAAAGAAGATCCAGAAGTTAGAGAAAGAAATAGGCATGACTCCTCCTCAGTTAGTAGATATTTCCTTCAAAGATTATAGTAGCAGAGAAAAGAGGACCCCAATAGTCGCTTGTTTTCTTGAAACAGGACTCAGGATAATTCTATTGGTGGACAAGGGGTACCCCATTCTCCCATCCCCCATCTAAAACACTTGCCACTGATCAATGCACGTATTGTAAAAGAAAGGGGCTCTGGAAAAATGAGTGCTCTAAGCCAGGGAAAAGGAGGTCAGAGTTAGAGACCTCAACAGTTGTACCTGGAAAAGGAAGTAATTCCAACAATGAGTGAAGGGGCCCAGCGGTTCTATTATTACAACAACCTATTAAAGTCACACACACACACACACCCCAGCAACCCTGGGTAAAACTAACAGTGGGGGAACAAATTGTAGACTTTTTAGTTGACATTGGAGTGACATATTCGGTGGTCAATAGATCTCTGACTGAGTCTGTACAACAGGCAGTAACTGTAACTGGAATTTCTGGATGCCCTGAAAGCCAATTTTCCTTGAAACCATTAGAAAGTGCTGTAGGAAATATGGTTTTAGCTCATAAATTTTTATATATTCCTGAGTGTCCAATTCCTTTTCTGGGAAGGGACTTGCTGTCAAAACTGCACTCAGGTCACTTTCTCCTCTGAAGAACAATAGCTCAGCTCCACCTACAGGTCCCTCCAGAGCACACCTGGCAGTTCCTTATGAAACTGTGGGAGGATGACGGAGAAGAGTGACCCTGGACAGAAGATACTGAGAATCAGGTAAACCGCATTGTGTGGGCTGCTGGAAAGTCCGAAAGGGCTAAACAAGACCCCAGTTAAAGATAGCCTCGAACTAGAGGTGAGACTCCTAATGAGAGGCAGTATCCCTTCCAGAAAGAAGCCTAGAAGGAATCCACCCAATAATTCAGAAGTTTTAAGAAATGGACTTATTTGGCCTTGCCGCTCCCCGTACAATCCACCCATATTGCCTGTTAAGAAGCTCCCCTCAAATGGGTTTTGATTTGTTCAAGATTTAAGAACCATAAATGACATTGTAGAGGACATTCATCTGCTGCCCGAATCATTATACCTAGGTGAACAGCATACCCAGGTACAGCTTCTGGTATTCAGTATTGGACTTAAAGATGCTTTCTTTCGCATTCCAGTTGACCAGGACTTTCAACCGTTGTTCACTTTTGAATGACAGGATTGGAATCTTGAGTCAAGACCCAGTACTGCTGGACAGTCTTACCACAGGGTTCTAGAACTCCCCCACAATTTGGGGGGAGACTCTGAGCCAGGGTTTAAACGATCTAAAATTAGGAGGAATTCTGTTAAAATATGTAGATTACCTTTTTAAAAAAAAAAAAAAAGATTTTATTCATTATATTTTAGAGAGAAGGGCAGGGAGGTAGGAAGAAAGGGACAGAAACATCAATGTATGGTTGCCTTTCACCTGTCTCCAGTTATGGACCTGGCTGGAGACCTGGCTTGCAGCCTGGGTATGTGCCCTGACTGGGAATTGAACCAGTGACACTTGGGTTCACAGACCTGTGCTCTATCCACTGAGACACACCAGCCAGATTATAGATGACCTCTTAATTACCAAGACATCATTTCAGTAACATTTAACTAACACTCTAGCTCCCTTGAACCCTTTGGCATCTTGTGGCTATAAAATATCAGCACAAGCCCTAGCTGGTGGCACAATGGGTAAGGCGCTGGCCTGTGAACCCAAAGGTCGCTGGTTTAATTCCCCAGTCAGGTTGCAAGCCAGGTCTCCAGCCAGGTCCATAGCTGGAGGCAGGTAAAAGGCAACCATACATTGGTGTCTCTCTCCCTTTCTTTCTCTCTCTCTTCCCCTCCTAAAAATAATAAATAACAATTTTTACAAAATGTCAGCAAAGAAGGCCCCGATGTGCCAAGAAGCAGTAAGGTTTCTTGGGTTCCTGCTCGAATGTGGGAAAGGAGTCCTGCTGGAAACAGAAAAGAAACCATAATTCAAATGAAGGCTCACAATACCAGGAAACAGTTAAGAGAGTTCCTGGGACTGCTGGGCCCCTGCTGCATTCACAGTCTGAACTTTGGGGCTGTTGCTAAACTGCCGTATGAAGCTCTGAAAGAACCAGAGTACAGCTTAGCACTCAGGCTTGTGAGTCCCTGAAGGCCCGCCTGGCTTCTTCACTAGCCTTGGGGCTGCCAAGCCTGCTGAAGTCCCTTCAAGTATATGTATGTTCATGAAAGGCAGGATGATGCCCTAGAAGCCCTCACCCAAATGCTTAGGGACATTCTACTACTCATCACATACTTGTCAAAGAAACTAGGTCGTACTGTTCATGGGTGGCCAGCCTGCTCCAGAGCTGTGGCAGCCACCTACAAGCTTTTACAGTTTACTTGAGCAATTTCCCTTGGGACAGCCTATCATCATTTATGCACCCCACCAGGTACTAAGCCTGCCGGATAGAGCAAAAAGGCAATTTTTGACTCACTGCTGGAAAAATAGGCAGGTACCAAGCAATTCTTCATGACAATCTCAAACTCTTCCTTAAAACTGTAAGTTAAATCCTGCCTCCCTTTTCCTGGATCCTGACTTGACCCTACTAATGCATGACTATGCTGAAATAGTTCGCTAAGTTTATTGTAGCAGAATTGATTTACAGGACCATCCTGTAGAAGAGGCATACTGGATTCTATATGCAGCTTCAAGCAGTTATATGGGCAAAGGAAACAAAAAGTCTAGATATGTAGTTGTGACTCTTGAAGGAGTAGTAGAGGCCAAGGTGTTGCTTCCAGAAACCTCTGCTCAGAAGGCTGAACTGATTGCACTGATGAAGGTGCTGGAATTGATTGTCACATAAAAAGAGAGTGACTGTGTACATATACCAACTCAAGGTACACTTTCTTTCTTTTTTTTTTTTTAATTTTATTGTTGTTGTATTACATCCATCCCCTTTTTGCTCCCCTCTGTCCCCCTCCCCACCCACCCATTCCCCCCAAAGTCAATCCCCCCTGTTGTCCATGTCCATGGTTCCTTTATACTAGGTTCTTGTCTAAGCTGCTCCCATTTCTTGCCTCTGCCTCCCCCCTCCCCCCTCCTCCCA
>PVIW01001341.1:0-311432 GCA_004026585.1 Noctilio leporinus | reverse complement strand
AAGGAAGGAAGGAAGGAAGGAAGGAAGGAAGGAAGGAAGGAAGGAAGGAAGGGAGGGAGGGAGGAAGGGAGGGAGGGAGGAAAAGAAAAGAAAAATGGGTTGTTTCAGGCAAGGTTACTTTCTTTTTGCAGAAGGCAGGACCTTGGGGATGGAAAGGGCCATTACAAATTACCTCATTGGTACCGACCCCAAAATTCCAGACTGACCAGTTAAGATTACATTCCTGGAGAAGATTGGAAATGTAATTAGATCAAGTATTAAGTCTAGGTTCCATGTAATAGGCTTTAATGCCAATGACTCCATTTTGGGCCTGTGGGTTTCTATAACAGAACTTACATTATTTTCTCAAAAAACTACTTATGATACACTTTAATTATTACTTCCATTTTACTGATAAAAATATTAAAACAGATAATAATTAGATAAATTGTTTCTTATCTAGACCTAGACTGTATTTAGTGGTATTTAATCAGACTGTATCTTCATATTTCCATAAAATTCAGAATAATATCTTGTCGGCATAAGCATTTTAATGTAACATAATAGAGGTGTGAAAATCACTTAAATCTAATATAAAAATAAAATAGTATTAATAATTATAACCTTAAAATTTGTTAATTTTAATTTCATTTTAATATTGCATTTATAATCAGAAAATTACTTCAACCTAAACATGTGGTTACTAAGCTTTATTCTAAGATAAACAATATGTGTTTTATACAGATAAAGAATTGCATCAATTATAAACATATTTTCCATCATTTTAACTGCTATTAATATTTTTCATTATGGTTTTTATTTTCCAAAATATTCTTTAGATTCCTAATTTTAAGGGGAGATTTTTTAGATTCTAAAGTTTTACTATGTAGAATTGACTTTATTAAACAGATCTGATTGACTGTCTCACAGCCCCTTTAAAAATTGTGTTTTGGTGTCTCACATCCCGTTAAAATTTTTTATTAGAAAATTGCACTGAAATATAACAGCAAAGCTTCCATTTGACTCCTAAAATACACCAGGCAGTGCCTTACTCTATTCATAGTCCAAATAACATCTGTGTTCCCCTAATAAGTGGAGGCACCCTATAGTCCTGATTACATATTTAATAATTATATAGAGATTCTTGAGTTTTAAAAATATAAAGGCTTTATATCAAGTAGTCAATCAAATAACCTCAAAGCATTTTTTAATTTCTCCTATCAGCCATAGTTTGTAAATGCATAGTGCAGACTACAATACTAACTAAATGTGGTTATCTGCATTTATCTCATGCAAATCACTTTTCTAAAATAAATTTAATTATTATAAATGCATATGACCATCTTAGGCTCAATTATTATAATTATAGTGTATCAAACACATTGTTATAAACATATATACTTATGAAATTGCCAGTGTCAAAGCAGTTATTTTAGTGATCACTTGGAATTACCAAATCAGTATTTAAAATTTAATAGAGCATAAAACTTTATTCATTCATAACAATTAGAAGAAATGGCAACTCTAACCTATAAGAATCCAAATTACAAAATAATTCTTAAAATTTTTTATTTTTATAATTTTTAAAAACAGGAAAATATTATTTTTCATTTACTATTTAGTTATCAGGAATGAAACAGGAAAGGAGGAAAATCACTATACAAAGGATTTCCCTTGCTGCTATTGAAGTGTTGTTTTAAAAAGGAATATTGAACAATAGTATTATCCTTTTGTTCCACATGGAATTTGTATATTCACAGCTCAAATATTTAAAATGTAGTGTTTGTGGAATTCTGATAAGATGTATAATCTACTGATTAGAAAAGCATCCGGTTAAGCTCTTCACAACCCATTCTTGCTTCTTATGTTCATTTAGATGTATTTGCCAATTTATAAGTACAGTTAATTAAAATTTTTTAAATTTTCTTTTTTTTTTTAAGGAGCCCGCTACACGAAAAAAATGCAAGTCAAAGTGGTCACAACCTAGAAGTCTGCAGAGACAGGATTAACTAGCAAGTAGATACCATGTTATTTTACTATGCTTAAATATATAGAATTCAATAGCATTCTGAGATTTTACTCTATAATACCAAGTAGTCTTTATTTTTAAATTTATACTTAGTAGTAGTATGTTAACTATATTATATCATAGAAATAGGAAGACAAATAAAAGCTATGGATTTCAGGAAGATAACTTTCTGTCAATATTAATGAAATGATTTTGGTTATAAAGATAAGTTTAACTATTGTATTCTCTCTCCAGTCTTATTTCTAAGAGCTCTAATTCAACAAGATATGAGATCTGTTCCAAAAGTCTTGGCCAAGCAAACTGTTTTAATTATATTAACATTGGCTCGCTACTTTCAGGACAGACCTTGTATATTCATTATAAAAAGAATTAAGACTATGCCTTGTGACATATTTAGCCACTACATAAATATATTAATTCCTCTGATAAACCATTAATAGAAATTATACTATAATCATGATTTTAAGACTAGAGTAAATACATTCACTTTAGAAGATTACATTTCAAAATTGCAAGGTGCCATCAAATGAAATCCAGACACAAAGCAGGATCTTTCCATTTATCAGTACTTCCTGACATTTTCAACAAATGAAATCAGGCAATGTTTGAATGAGTGGGTTTTAAAAAGGACTTAAGAATGTAGAAAGGGTAAATAAGATTATTTAAAAGGCAAGAAACATCTTTGAAAAAATATCATTGTTCCATATTAAAGTAGTTGGAGTTGACTTTTTCTCCTCAAATGTCCTTTGAAGATTGTAATGGAATCAGAAATGTTAAAGCTAAAAAGATTTTTGAGAGTGTTAACATCAAATCTCTCATGGGTGTGGATTAAGGAACTCAGTTTGCAATTAGAAACTTATTTTACATGTTATAAACTGAGCAACAGTCAAAGTAAGAGTAAAACTGGCTTCTAGTGTTGTTGATTTTTTAACAACAACAACAACAACAAAATAAAACAAAGGAAGCAGAAAGATTCATAGACATTAACAGCGTTAAATGATGCTCGAAAAGCCTGGTAGGAAGATGACTGAGGCTAACTAAAGCTTTTGGACATCACAGTTAGTTCTGGGAAACCCTAATGAAGATGATCTAACTTTGAAAGCCAGATGGACTTATAACCCTTTTCAATATAGTGACTTTATTCTTTACCTTAGCTCCTTCCTAGGTTAGTCCCAATAATAGAATTATGTTGTTCAGATTTGTCTTTGGGTTGTTTTACAATTTTACTTATATTAGGAATAACTTTCAGTTGTTAATCTCCCTAAAACTTCCCATAATTTGAAAAGCTAACTTAATTTAATGTATCTTGATTAAGGATATCTTTATTATGGGGTAATCCTATCAAACAGATAATTCCCTTTTATTATTTCATTTAGCAGTCTCATAAATGATTTCCTACAGTAGGTTAATGTTCTATTTGCCTCTGTGTTAGGAAAAACCCAGTCCTTATTTATGGTTTTCCCTTTACTTTCACACTACTGCTATGCTCACAAGACTTCTGACAACATCTATGTGGGGTTTTTTCCCACCACAAGCAAGTTTCTGTGACACCAGCTGGGCATCCCACAATTTAACTGAATTCTGACACCATCTCCCTGGAGATAGCAGCAGATCTCATAGGTTAAGCCCTCAGTCCCACAGGACTGCTTGCACCCACACGCACTTCAGAGGGCAATTGCCAGTAGTAAGTAGGTCCCAGGTTACCCACAACTTCTATCCAACTTGCCTAGGAATTGGAGATTCTCCTTACTTCCTCCCCTTGGATTCTGTTATATGCTGGAACAGGTCACAGAACTCCATGGAACACTTACTGTACTTACATTTACCCATTTATTAAAAGGCATGATAAAGATACAGATGAATAGCCAGATAAAGAGATACGTAGGCTGAGATCTGACAGGGTTTTGAGCACAAGAGCTTCTGTCCCCCCGGGGGGTGTCATTCCCCTGGAATGTGAACATGTTCACCACCAGGAAATTCTTGTACGAGCAAGATATTCTGCAGGCTTACTGATATAGGCATGCTCAATTCTTAACTCCATTTCCAACCTTGCCCCCTTCCCTGGAGAATGGGAGATGGGGCTGAAAATCCATCTAATCATGGCTTGGCCTTTCTGGCAACAAGCCCCCATCCAGAAGCCATGCAAGAACCCACCCAGAGTCACTTCATTAGAACAAAGGGACACTTCTATCACCCAGGAAACTCCCAAGAGATTTAGGAGCCCTCTGTCAGGAACTGGAATCTAAGATTAAATATTAAAAGGAAAGATTCTACTAATGCTCTTATCACTTAGGTCTTTTCAAGGGTTTCAGGAGCAAGACCTGGGGGAAGACACATGTGTCTATGTCTATCTATCATCATCTATCATCTATCTATCTATCTAGTATTATTTCACAGCCTCAGAAATAATCATTTCAGCCAGTACCTGATGCATAGTAGGTACTTATAAGTTATTTTTAATGAATGAATGCTTTTCTCCCTCTGGGTTAATCCACATACAGTCCTGTTACCAACTTCTTGCAGTAAATACACTGAGAATTATTGGACTACCTTCAAATCCTTAAACAAACAAGACTAAGAGGAAAATAAGACTAACACTTTTATGTGAGATTTTTCCACCTGATTTTCATTAGTAGTATTTTTTATTTCTCTTGCATTGGCACTATAGATTTGATTTTCATGCATGTAATTTAATTTTAGGGCATAATAGTCACCAAATATTTTTAAACTTTTTATTTTGAAAAAGACTACTCTTAAATCTTTGTACTGCTTTTTTCTTCATGTTTTGCTCACAATAAAAATAGCTTTCTTGTTTTATTTCAGGTTAGATAATCCATGTTTATTGTAAAATTTTCAACCAATACATGCAAGTATAATGAAAAAAAGTAAAATTGCTTGAAAAGCCACCCAGATGATAAAACAATTAACATTTATAGTCCCTAAGGATTGACCACTTTCTCATTATGAAATCTTCTTTTTTATTTCCAATGATTGATGCTTAAAGTCTACTCTTTCTGTTTTTGGTACAACTACTGCCAGCTTTCTTTTCATTAATATGTGTATGTATTTCTTTTTAATTAAATTTATTGGAGTGACAGTAAAGTTATATAGGTTTTAAGTGTACAATTCTATATCATCTATGGATTGCATGTATTTCTTTTTTCATTCTTCCACTTTCAAACTTCTTATGTTTTTACATTTATGATTTCTTCAAAATACCATATAATTTTTTTTCAAAAAAGAGTCTAATAACATTGATTTTACTTGGAGTATTTAGTCCATTTACATTTATAACTATTTACTAATATAGTTGGGTTTATATATATCATGTTACTGTTTATTTTCTCTTTAACCCACCTGATTAGGTTTTTTTTTCTCTCCTTTATTGCTTTCTATTGAACTTGGAATTAATTAGATACTTCTTGCTACTTGATATTTTTCTCTATTATTTGATACACATTCTTTAATTGATCATACAATGGTTACTCTAGAGATTTCAACAATAATCCTAGACTTATTATAGTTTAATACAATATATTAAATAAATAACTTTATATTACTTTTAACAATAACCAGATATCAATAGATCTTAGATTTTAGCTCCCTCCTTTACCATTATTATTGTGATGCATGTTTCTGGATATCTTTACCCTCATTTAAGATATTTCTATGATTGTTTTGTACACAAATATATTGACCATATATTTAATTTGTCCACTGTCTTTAATTGTTTTCTGTCTGTTTTCCATTTGGACATTTTTTTTTCCATCTGGGACTCCCTTTAGTATTTCCTTCAGTGTTAATATGCTGGAAATAAATTTCCTTAGTTTTTATTTCTCTGAAAATTCTTCATTTCATCTTTGTTTCTGAACATTATTTTAAGATACACAAAGTCTGCCTGGAAAAAGTCCAGCCATTGTTAATATGACAGCAGTTTATGCAACATTGAGGTAACCTGGCAGCCAGGGAGAGTGGACTGGAATGCACTTGTTTCACTGAACTAGTCAGTGGGGGTGGTAGATATCATTGAGCATATGTACTGTGTGGCTGTGACATTCAAAATGACTGAGCAAGTTGAGCAATGAATCTGCATCAAATTTATCATTAAGCTTGAACATTCCTGGGCAGAAACTATTTGGATGATTCAGAAGGCTGCAGCTATGGGCCACCAATGATTGGTGCACCATGACAATGCACCTGTTCATGCATCATGTCTCATGCAGAATTTTTTGGCAAAACATCAAATCACTCAGATGACTCAGCCCCAATACAGCTCTGCAATTTCTGACTTTTCCCAGAACTAAAATCACCTTTAAAAGGGAAGAGAAGCCCTGGCTGGTGGCACAATGGATAAGGTGCTGGCCTGTGAACCCAAAGGTCACTGGTTCGATTCCCAGCCAGGGCAACATAATGAGGTTGCAAGCCAGGCCTCCAGGCTGTAGCTGGAGGCAGGTGAAAGGCAACCACACATTGATGTTTCTCTCCCTCTCTTCCTCTCTCCCTTACTCTCTCTTTCTGAAGAATAATAAATAAAATCTTAAAAACAAAAAAAAAGGGGAAGAGATTTCAGACCCTTGATGAGATTCAGGAAAATATGTCAGAGCTGCTGACAGCAATTGGGAGAACTGTGTGAGGTCCCAACGTGCCTACTTTGAAGGGAACTGAGGCATCATTCATTGTACATAAGACAATGTTTCTTGTATCTTCTTCTATAAATGTCTCTGTTTTTCATAGTACAATCTTGGATACTTTCTGAACAGATGTAATAGACTTTCAGCACTTCAAAGATGTCATTTTAGTGTCTTGTAGCTTCCTTTTATTTTCTGTTAAGAAATTAATCAGTTTTATTGGTTCTCCTTTGATAATTACCTAATTTATTGTTCAAATGATTTTTAAATCTCTTTAAAATTATTTTAAATTGTGCTAACATAAGTATAATATAAAATTGGCAATTTTAACCATATTCAAGTGTACAATTCAGCGGCATTAAGTAGTCACACTGTTGTGCAACCATAACAACCACCCATCTTCATAACGTTTTATTGTGTGAAACTGAATCTCTGTACCCATGAAAAACTAACTCCTGGAAATCATTATCTTTTTCTCCAGCTCCTGGAAATCACTATTCTACTTTCTGTCTCTATGAATTTGAGTACCCTTGGATCCTCATATAACTGGATTCATATAGTGTTTGTCCTTTTTGACTAGCTTATTTTCCTTAGCATTGTACCCTACAGGTTCACCTATATTATAACATGTGTCCTGAGAATCCCCATTTTAAGGCTGATTGATATTTTATTTGATCTATATTTCATATTATTTATTAATCTGTAGATGATATGTGGTTTTCTTCTACCTTTTAGCTGTTGTGAATAATGCTGCTATGAACATGGGTATACAAATATCTCTTTGAATCTCTGCTTTCAGTCCTTTTGGGCATATATCTATGGTGGAATCATTAGAGTATACAATAATTCTATTTTTAATTTTAAACATTTTATTTTTAGTTACAGTTGACATTTGATATTATATTAGTTTCAGATATATAGCATAATGATCATCAGACATTTATATAATTTATAAAGTGATTCCCCTTAATAAGCCTAGTGTTTACCTGGCACCACACATAGTTATTACAATATTATTGATTATGTCCCCAATGCTGTACTTACACCTCTGTACTATTTTTTAACTAGCAATTTGTACTTCTTAATCCCTTTTAACCCAGCCTCCCTTGGCAGCCATCACTTGTTCTCTACAACTATTAGTCTACTTATATTTTGTTTGTTTCATTTGCTTTTTAGATTCCAATACAAATAAAATCACATAGTATCTGTCTTTCTCTGATTTATTTTACTAAGCAAAATACCCTCTTGGTATAGCCTTGTTGTTGCAATTGGTAAGATTTCATTTTCTATGGTCAAGTAATATTTATTGTATATACTGTATGTACCACATCTTTTATCCAATTGTCTATCAATGGATACTTAGGTTGCTTCCATAGCTTGGCTGTTATAAATAATTCTGCAATGAAAATAAGGATGTATATATATTCTCAAATTAGTGTTTTGGATTACTTCATATAAACACCCAGAAGTAGATTTGCCAATGCATAACGTGTTTTAAACATTTTTAAGGACTGACTGCCATACTGTTTTCCATGGTGACTGCGAACCACTTTACATTTCTACCAATAATGCACAAACAAACTGAATTTTCTATATCCTAGATAACACTTTTAGTTATTTTGGTCTTTTCCTGTTTTTGTTTTTCTTTTTTTATAATCACCCTCATGGGTTTGAGGTGGTATCTCATGATTTGGATATGCATTTCCCTAATTATTAGTGATGCTGAGCATTCTTTCATGTGCTTGTTGACACTCTTTATGTTTTCTTTGGAGTAATGTCTATACTTTTTAAACATTTTTTATTAATTATTATTATTTTTTTTAAAGATTTTATTTATTATTTCCAGAGAGAGAGGAAGGGAGACAGGCAGAGAGGGAGAGAAACATCAATGTATGGTTGCCTTTCACCTGCCTCCAGCCATGGATCTGGCTGGAGACCTGACTTGCAACCTGGTTATGTGCCCTGGCTGGGGAATCGAACCAGCGACCTTTGGGTTCGCAGGCCGGCACCTTACCCACTGCGCTACCAGCCAGGGCTTTATTAATTATTTTTAAAGAGAGAAGCACAGGGAGGGAGGAACAAAGGGAGAGAAACATCAATGTATGGTTGCTTTTCACCTGCCTCCAGCTACTTTTCTTTAACTTTATTTTTAAGCACTTCAATTATGACATACAGATTTCTCCCACTTTCCAAAAGCAGTGTTCCTGTAAATCTTTTGTAAGCCATCATGGCATAAATTAGAGTACCCCCTGCTTTCTGAAAGTCTGCATTATTCACTTCACTTTTATGAAAGGTTTAACATTAGCATGGTAATGACTTCTTCCATTAAAGCAAAATTCTCTTCATATTACTTTTAGTTATCAAAAACAGCTACTAATATAATTTTTTGTAAGAGCAAGGTGGTGCAACATGAAATTTCAGAAAGCGAGAGATACCTGTATGGGCCTAGGTGTGGCTTTCATCCAAATAACTTGTGGGGGATCCCCTGACCCACAGTAAATCCCCTGGTAGTGTGGATGAAAAAACAGTCCCTTACAGCAAGTGCAAGGGGAGAAGGCTAACCAGTGGCTCAAGGCCAAAGGCCGCATTCACATTTCCCAAAAATCTTTTATTGAAAGGGATAAACCTGATGGCATGTAGCTTATCAATCAATGCTAATCAATGCTAATTACAGGGAAACAGAAAAAACAAGTGAAGAAGCAGGGAGATCTCACTCAGGTCAGGATGTGCATTCAAATTTTAAAAACTTCTGCAGTTGTAACAACAAAGGATTAGGTGAGGTGAGCAAACAGGCTGGGCTTCCGGGTATCTAAACTGTTTTCTCATGGCCCAATTTCCCCTCCCCGGGGATCCACTGGCTTTAACATGGAAACATGTGTGTACTCAACCTTCCTGGTATTCCAGTTGGGTCTTATAGACTTAGCCTGGCCCACACAGGACTCCAAATTTCAATGTTTTTCCAGGTGGGCCCCAACACATTTTGTTTAGTTAGAGTTTGCAAATATTCTTGAATGTTTATGTTAAAGCCTTTCATCAGTTTTGGATAATTCTTAGCCACCATCTTTTAAAATACTATTTCTTTTTTTTTTTTTTTTTTAAAGAGTTTATTCAAACCCTAGCTGGTGGCACAGTGGATAAGGCACCAGCCTGCGAATCCAAAGGTCATTGGTTCAATTCCCAGTCAGGGCACATAACCAGGTTGCAAGCCAGGTCTCCAGCCAGGTCTGTAGCTGGAGGCAGGTGAAAGGCAGCCATACATTGGTGTTTCTCTCCCTCTCTGCCTCTCTCCCTTTCCCTCCCTGAGGAAGTTAAATTTAAAAATCTTGAAAAAAAAAAAAGATAAAATCTTTTTAAAAAAAAATGTGTTTAAAGGATTTTATTCATTATTCTTAGAGCGAAAGGCAGGGAAGGAGGAAGAAAGGGAGAGAAACATCAATGTATGGTTACCTTTCATCTGCCTCCAGCTACAGACCTAGCTGGAGACCTGGCTTGCAACCTGGTTATGTGCCCTGGCTGGAAATTGAACCAGTGACTTTTTGGTTCGCAGGCTAGTGTCTATCCACTGATCCACCAGCCAGGCTAAAATACTATTTCTATCCTCTTCTTTATCTGTTCTTTCTTGAACTTCAATTGCATGTATGTCAGATCTTTACACTATGTCCCACATTTCTCATATATTCCATTCTTCATTTCATATTCCTTTTCTCTTTAATTTAATTAGATATTCTTTAATGATCTTTCTGTATTCTATTTTAAATTTGTTTCTTGAATCCTGAGTTTCAGATACTATATATTTTTAATTATATAATAGCTATTTGATTCTTTTTTAGGTATTCTTATATGGTGAAACCCTATTTATTTTCATCTTGTCTTTTTTTTCATGTTTTCCACTATTTTCTTGAATATATCAATAGCTATTCTAAAGACTGTCTAATAACTCTAATATCCAGGTCACATATTCATCAGTTTTTAGTGTTAATTTATTCCCTTATATTTTGGCCATTATGGACGTGTTGTTTTCAGAAGTTTTTATTAAATGTCAGACATTGAATACATAGAATTTGAGAGTTTCCAGGTGATAATATCTAGGCAAATAGAGTAGAAAAAGTGTTTCACCTACTTTTTCCAGGGACTGAGATGAGTGGAGGCTGGGCAACTCAGTCTGTCTATCTGATTGTCCCTTGTTTCTAAACTGCAGCCCTCTAGGATTTTCAACTAAAAGTTTCATGAGTTCACCATAATCCTCACATAATCCTCTTGACTCTCTGTAAGGCTGACCATTCTTCCCTGTGTTTCAGAGGTTTCCAGCTAAAATGTTAGTTTTCTGTGTCATGAAGCATCAAAATATGGTAAATGACTCAAAGGAGAGACAGTTGACATTCCTGAATTCTCCAGTTTTTACTTCAAGCTCATGATGGATCAGACTAGGGAAAAACAAGAGATGTAGAAATCAGGCAGGAAGCCATTTCTCTTTTGAGAAGAGTAGTCAGTTCCAGAGGCCTTGATTTGTGAATGGCAGAAAGGCCCACAAAAATTATGAAATTGTGTGGTTACTGAATGTTTGTAAATAAAATAATTTCAATGTACTATGAGGGTTCACTGTTTTAAAATAAATCCTCTTCAACTGTTATTACAACAAATGATTATTTATTTATGTATTTGTTTTTCTTAAAAATATAATAATCCTATGCTGCTACAAAGCAAAAATACCTAACCCCAAATCACCTCCAAGTGCCCAAGTGCATATCCTACTGCAAATCCATCAGTAACTGTGTTTGCTGAGCAGAGAGGCATTTTAAAATAATATAAGGATTCTCATGAAAGATAACCTAAAACTTATGACCAATTTGTATGGTGGCAGATACATGAACAGGAATTCAGAATATAAAGAATGAAATCAATAACTCAACTTTTCAGGTCCTGTATTGCCAATATGCAACTTTGGTGTCTAAAGATTATAAACATTATGAGAGGAAAGAAAGTCATTGAAGGATGAATGAGCCAAAAGATAGTGATACTATTAGAAGGAAGCTAGAGATTAGAAGTAAACTGGGAAGTTGACACACAACACTTAACTCCCAAGGCCACTATGGGCAGAGAGAGACTAATACCAGCTGCTCACCACAGGCTCCTAGCCAGAGCTACTTTGGGTTTCACTGCGTAAACCAACAACCTGGCTCTTGTGCTCTGAGGCCAGGTGAATGATTACCCAATGATGCTATCTTTATTTGACTTAATTCCCAAATTTCTTGTACTGAATAAAGAACCCAGTCCCTACCTGTGGTTTGGCTGAGCACTTTCTAGCTGGAATTTAGGGACTGAGTTTAATTGCTGGAACCATAACCTGCAGAGGAAAGGTAGAAGGGAGGGAAATTGACATTTATTGAGTGACTTTTATATAGTCCAAGTACATTTATATATACAGTTTCTCACTTGGCCATCCTGATATATAATATTCTCTATAAGAGAGATGAGAAACTAAGCTATAGAGAAGTTAGTTGAGTGACTTTTCTACAGTTACCACCGTTGGCTACTAAAGAATAACCAGTATTACAATCTATTTCTATACGACTCGTAGGGCTTTTCTCTTTCTACTGTATTGGAGGAAGAAGTTTTCATGAGAGACATTAGCTAGAACTTGGTAAAATGTTATCACCATTAAAAACTATAGCTTTATGAAATAGAAATGGAACAATTCCTTCTTAAAGCAACAACAATAGCATAATGACAATAGCAGTCAGTGTTGATGCTTTGAATGTGATGCACACCTCTGGCTAAAGTAAAAGGCAGATTGGTGGGGCTCCTGGTGGGAGGCTCTCAGGAGCAGCCAGAGAACAGAGAATACTCAGGGAAAAACACCAAGTGAGCTTTTGTAACAAAGGACCGATATCTGAACTCAAGATGTGGATTCAGGAAGTTTTACTCCTGAACTATGGGATATAAATGAGATTTTCCAAGAAAAAGTGCAAAGTAAGGTCAGAACAGAACCAACAGCAAAACTTGGATTAATAAAATAAATAATGACAAAAACAGCTTAGAAAGAGAGGAAGAGGATGAGGGTAAAGTGAATTTACTAAAACAAAGGAGAAAAGGGTACTAAGGAAAATAGAATTCTCGAGTTAAATAAAAGCTGCAAAGAAACCTTAGAGTTCATGGAATCTGGTGGTTGAGCTATTGTACAGACCTTTCGGAGAACTTCGTAACAGTGTAGATTAAGGAACTGAGCATGTCTTAGGTTGGGTTCCTTGGAAACAGGCTCTGGGATAAAGATAGAATTGTTGGGAGTGCCAGGTAGAGAGAGAAATTAAATTACAGTGAGGTTGCAACAGAGGCCTCGATGGAGCCTGCCAGTAATGCTCAAGCTAGCAAAGCCTTGCAAAATTATGCCAAAGTGAAGCAAGGTGGCTGGGTTTTTTAAGCCAATATCCACCAGCCTTTAAAGGAGAGGAATCTAGGTGAGATAATTTCCTTCATTGAAAGGCAGTGCCAAACGAGTGATGCACCCTTGAGCTATCAGCAGGCAACCTTCCAGTAGCTGGAAGAATGAATGGTATCTTCTAACAAGGGCCTCAGATTGGAGATTGCCTCACAGCATCTCAGGAGAGAGAGAAGAGAACATGAATGAGAAAGGCCAGGCTACTATTTTAAATATTTTGCTGTAAGGGGCTTTATTATTGCAGCCACTGATCCAAATTCTTCCCCACCACCACCTTCTTGCCAGCTAACTCCTGTACTGACAGGTTTTCTTCATAGATAGATACTTTATTGACTTATATGGCCTCCAATTAAATAGCTCTCTTTTCCTTTGCTCATCTTTATTAATTTTTATTCTTAACCTATGTTGTACTATAGGGGTAGATGTAAGCTTAAGTAGATTCCTTATAGCCATCCCCATTAATACATGTTATGTGAAAAATAACCATAGTTTGCAGAATTTCCTTTTCCTAGGTCTAGTACCACTAGAAAAAAAGGCTATCCATGAGATCTCTAAATTAAGGAACTGAGAGGTTACAAGCCATGACCTGATGTATCACACTGCAAGGTTCTGATGGCATTGAAGATTCTGGTTTTAAATATTTTATGTTGGCTGTTGTATCTTCTGAGAAGATACCAAATAAATAATACAATTATAAATATAAACTCTTACCATTATCCTATACTCATGGGTAAAGAACAAGGTTAAATAAAAGCTATTAATCATTTTGGTGGTTATTAATTTATGGAAGCTCTGAGTGTAGGGACAGTGTAAAAACAGTTCCCAGGAGAGATTGAAGTCAGCGTGCATTTATGTCATCCTGTCACCCAAGTTTATCACCTGGCAGCTGGTGATCACCTAGGTATCAATGTCTCTAGTAGTCACCTGGGATGTGTGAATGCAGTCAGTTTTATCACTTCTTTTTAAAGAAAACATAGGACCATATGTATATTTCTCTTTTTAATATTTGATATGTTTTGGTGGGATTTTTTAGAAACTGCAAAGTTTCAATATATTAAATTCCCATTTGCTGCCCCCTTTCCCACACAAAAAAACCCCTGAAGCATATAAAAGTCTATGGAGTTCTAACTAGAGACTATTTTGAAAAGATAAATTTGTTCTTGCTTAGAAAATACCATACAAATACACACAGGCCACACACACCATCAGTCCCATCTGTCAAATTGCCTGGAGAATGCTTTTAACAAGGAATGAAGCTACATTAATGGCCATAAAATATGTAGCAGGGGAAAGCAGTATAAAGCCATCCTGCAGTTTCCTTGCTTCACCTACTGTGTAGTGCTCGCCCTGTGAACAAGACAGATTGGGTAGTTATTACTCCATCAAAATACCTGCCATTGTGCAGAGTCAGAGAGTTGGAAAGAGAGCTTTGGACTCCACATTTGATCGAGCTCCTTCCGTGATTATTACCCAAGGAAATGTGAAAACTAATGACATTTTAAGATCAACTTTTTCTACTAGAAAAAACACCCCACAACTTTTATTTGCAATCAGAGATCTGCAACTCCATTAATATTATTATTAATTTAGCAAACCAGAGAAGTAAATTTTAACTTACAGTTTTGCAGCTGTGCCTAAGGGATAGAAACAAATTGCTAGAGAGTGTGTTTATAAGCTAGATATTGACAATTGGATAAACTTATTATTGTTTTACCAAAATGTGGGAGCAGCACAAGAAAATGAAACTCATTTGGAGGATGCTAATGAAAAACTTAATTACACCTCTTAACCTCCTGAAAAGAGAATTAATACAAAGAACTTGGCCACCCTCTCCAAGGTAGGTTTTTGGTTAGATTGTAATTTTGAAAGGTGTTTACTTTTCTGTCAAATAGCAAATTGGAAAACCATTATCTAGAACAAAACGTTCCTTGCTAAATTTACTGAAAGTGGTCTCCATCTGTGAATGTTAGCAAACAGACCAAATGAAAGAATACTTGTGTATCTCCTTTTTATAAATAAAAGGAACTCATTTTCCTTGAACTCAAAAATTATATGTGAATGAAGACTGGAGTTTAACCAACACATCCCTTTAAACATAATATTATTGTCAAAATATACTTCTACACTGTAAAGCACTTTAACACCTTAGATATGAACCACCTTTATGGTTTTTAGGATCTCCATATATTCCTATGAAAATGGGAATTAGTCAATGGCTTCAGAAATTGATCCAAAGTCTCTGTACCAGGTAGATGTGAAAAGAGTATCTAATTCCTAGAAGAAATGCCAATGTAGAAATGGATTTGTGTAGGGAAAAAAAAACCCATGTTGAATATGTATATTCCTATTTAAGACATGGTAAATTTAGAGAATCATTGGCATAAGGACCAATATACTATATTTATAAATGAGGACACTTTAAGAAAAAGTGATTTGACTCAGATCATGTGGTTACTTAAAATGGCAGAACTAGAACTAGAATTTAGGTCTCCTGACTTTTAATCCAAAACTCTTTAATGGAATTCTGGCAAGATTCCTGATGATACTTGATGTTCCCTGTTAGGCATGCAATTAAGCTTATAATTGGTCCTTGTTCCACTTCTCTGTGAACATGCCTTTCTTCAGATTCTATGAGAGGACACATTATTCACCCAGGGACAGAGAAGAGAGTGTGAAAATTAAGTCAGTGAACTCATTTTAAGTTGTTCAGTAAACATGGATAATAACATGATTTGATTATTTGTTATTTTCTGCTCATGTTTTCTAATTTGCATTAACTGAGTACCTAATTCATTTATCTTAGGTACAAGTGAATCCACATTTATTTTTAATTTATTTCTAAATAATGGAGGGAAAATGTTGGAAATTGACGGTCCCCACATCAATTCTTGCAGGCATCCCCTGAATTTTGGCATCAAATATCATCCCCAACTTTTTCTTTTTTAAGCTATTAAAACATTCTTTATGCCTTTTGCTGGTGACACAGTGGATAAGGCACCAGCCTGTGAACCGAACGGTCACTGGTTCAATTCCCAGCCAGGGCACATAACCAGGCTGCAAGCCAGGTCTCCAGCCAGGTCTATAGCTGGAGGCAGGTGAAAGGCAACCATACATTGATGTCTCTCTCCCTCTCTGCCTCTCTCCCTTCTCCTCTCTCTAAAAATAATAAATAAAATCTTTTTTGAAAAAATAAATAAAAATAAAACATTCTTTGCTAGCAGTAAAAACCTCTTCAACTGATTTGTCAATATTGCATCTATTTTTATACAGAGAAGTACTGTCTTTGCTAAAATTGTAATTCAAAGACATTTAACTTTATTCTAGCAAATTATGCATCTTTTCCATCTCAGAAATCACATAACCTACTTTCTTAACACTGTTAATTGCGCTTAGCTACCCAGCAATTCAGCCAGGCTTAGTGTCTCCTGCTTCTGTCTTTAGGTGCTCATAAATAGGAGTTTGAGTTTTGACTTGGTGCACTTACTTGTAGTAAGGTACATTACAAAAGTTGGAGCTTTATAGAAAATGGTTTAAATAGCAGGGCATTAAGCTAGGGAGAGTCACATACATTTATCAAGAATCCAAGATCCTGCTTCACTGTATTTTGTGTTAAACTAATTGCCTTTTTACTAAAACCAGTCATATATTATAAAATATATACATAATCAAAATAAAGAAAAGTTAAATACTCCATAAATCATCACAAGTAATTCCTGTTAAGCTTCAGATACATTTAAATACACACACATACACATGTACACTCACACATGTGAAAAAAAGTTCTGAATATAATATATTAAGGTATTCTTAGCAATTTATGACAAATATTTTTTCTCATCAAGTATAATCAATTTTGAATTAAAATAGTAATGTATGGGTTGCTCATTTTTATTATATCTGAATAAACAAATTTACATGAACCAATTTAAAGTAATATAAACAATATAAAAATCATTATTATTTATCTATATCCTTTTTTAAAGTAACATAGTACTTTATTATGAGTACATTCTTTGTTTAATACTCTATGGCTATATTTTAACTTATTCTATATTTTCCTTGCTTTTATAATTATTCATGCATTACTTGTACACATGCAATTCTGGGTAGATTTTTAAGGGTATAATTATTCAAGTAAAATTTCTGAATAACAATTTTGAACTCTACGCTTCTTATTTATTTCCTGTTTCCAGTAGTAATTCCTTTTTATGGATAAGAAAGATTTTTCATAATTTAGTTTTAGTGCACTATGGACAAAATGGCTGATGAATAATTTTTAAAAGTTATATGATTAAAGAACATCTTTATTCAATGGCAATATACAAAGAAACATGATGAGAACAATAAAAACATTTTAAAATGTTAAGAAATGCCCGTATTTATAAGAAATTAAAAATATAAAATGGAGTACTCAAATCCTTTTCCTAAATTCACTAGTTGTCAACATTTAGCCATCTTGACTTTATCTCTCTGTCTGTAAGTTGTAGGCATTGTGATACGTTACCTTTCAATATTTATCACCATAGCTTCTAAAATAAATACTGTCTTATCCATATCTACACCACCATTATCAGGCCCAAGAAAATTGACAATTATTTTATAATATCATTCATCATATATAAATTTCTCCAATTGTCATTTATGACTATTTTATTTTTAACCCAATCAGTCTTCATATATTTTGGTCATTATATCACCTAGTCTCACATCAAAAGTATCACATTAGGAGATTATATGTCAGTTTATCCCACAGTTGATGATATTGGGTTGGCCAAAAATTTCATTTAGTTTTTTCCATACAATGGCCCTAGGAGTGCTTAGTTGTTCTTAAGTTCATTTGAAACAATTTTGTTAGCTTGTATTGTGACAGCTGTCCTACCAATGCACATTTAAAAATAATATATCAAAATTGATGAATTTTCATACAGCTATTTCAATATTGAAGATGGAAAAATATGCAACATTTTTGGTGTAATATGCTTTATTACTTCAAGAAAGGTAAAAATACGCCTGAAACACACACACAGAAGAATTTGTTCAGTATACGGAGAAGGTACAGTGACTAACCAAATGTGTCAAAAGTGGTTTGTGAAGTTTCTTGGTACTATTGACATTTTAGCCAAATAATTCTTTGCTGTGGAGCTGTCTTATGTATTGGAAGATGCACCCCTGGCCTCTACCCACTAGAAGCCAATAGGGGAAGATAGCCAACATACTCAAAATATCCAAATCAATAGTTATTGGTGAAAATAAAAAGTGTGTTTTTTATTTTATGGAAAGATGTAACAGACTTTTTGGTCAACCTAATATTAAATTTGACCACTTACTTGAGGAGTTGCCATATTGCTCCATTGTAATTGGTAAATAAATAATGGATGGGTTTTGAAACTGTGAATATTGTGACTCCAAGAAGTTTTTACCCAACACTTACAGCATCCATTGATGGTCCTTTACTGAATTGCCATTAGGAATTATAAAGTGGGCATAGTCTATCATTGTTCTACATTGTATTAATATTATTTGAAGAAGTTTCCTTTGTGATTCCTCTCTCTCCCCCACCAACCCATTACTATGGGTTAATACATTTATTTTTAGTTCAAAAGATTTTAATTTAACAAAAGCATTAGGAGTTTAATTATAAGCCTAGTTCACTTTTGCTTGCAAAAATAAGAATTCCAGTGTTTCAGAAAATGTATGCATTTAGTAACATTAAGATAACTTCATTATTCTTTAAAATAATAATTTTGCTGTTCTTCTGCAAGCCTGTATTTCACAATTTTTATTTCCAAAAATTACATTTGAAATTTACAAGATTAAACAATGAATAATAAATGTTATATTGCTTGCTTTTTAATTTTGCATAAGATTTGGCTACCTTTTCTGACTGATTTACTAAAAATAGACAATTATTAACTTAGTAACTCTACAGTGTTTAATATTTGAACATTTCGTGTTGCTTTATAGTATCTTCACCACTTTCAGAGAAAGCAAGGAACATTATAATTACTAATTTTCTATTTTTAGTGTTTTACAAATAAAAATTACTTAATTTTTTCATATTTAATATACTCCAATAGTATTTAAATGATGAAACATTTTAGAACATCAAAAGTCAATTTTCAAAAACTAAATCAGTGTTTAAAGTAATGATTCTCTTTCAGAGGAACAGGGCATCTGAAAGATGAAAATTTCTGTTGGAAACTTGCAGAAAATTTGAGTTAATTTTAACATGAAGTTCTATTCTGATGATCAGGAAAGAGAATGTGTAGAAGATAAATACAGTTTTGTAGTTAAACTATTGTGTGTTGTTTGAATCTCCATGTTATTCATTGTTTGGGAATTTAGACTCCTTATCAATGTAAAGGGATTAAAGCTTCCAGTTCTTTCCCCTTCCCATGAGATTCATGACAGGCCCTCATCTAATTAATGTAGCCATCATGATTTTTATTATCTCCATTATTTTTCTTGCATTGCTTTTGATATTACCAACCCTTAAATTGACTGAAGACAATACAGTTGTAAGCAAAGGTTCTGAAAGTATGGGTCTCTGTTACATAAATGAGTTAAAGGTAACATCTGTATTGGTCCCTATACTGTTTATTTCTTTTTCTAATATTTATTTTATTTTATTAATTTAATTTTATTGTTGCTGTATTACATCCATCCCCTTTTTGCTCCCCTCTGTCCGCTTCCCCACCCACCCATTCCTCCACAAAGTCAATCCCACATGTTGGGTTCTTGTCTAAACTGCTCCCCTTCCCTGCCTCTTCCTCCCCCCTTCCCCCACCCCCTTTCCCAGGCCCACTGAAGGCCTATTCACTGTATTCATACATCTGGTTCTGTTTTGCTTGTTGTTAGTTTTGTTCATTATTGTCCTGTAATGGGTGAGATCATATGGTATTTGTCCTTCACTGACTGGCTTATTTCACTAAGCATAATACTTTCTAGTTCCATCCATGTTGTTGCAAAAAGTTAGGAGTTCCTTCTTTCTTTCTGCTGTGTAGTATTCCATTGTGTAAATGTACTAGTTTTTTGATTCAATCATCCACTGATGGGCACTTAGGCTGTTTCCAGCACTTGACTATTGTAAATAGTGCTGCTCAAAGCCAAACTCAAAATTTCACACACTCAATTGCTTTAAATAATAGATCCTCAAAGGCATAGTTTCAACTATTCAGAACCTACCTGCTTTACATGACCTACAAAACTGCACCCAATATACCCTAGCCAATAGATAATACAAACCCTGTGGCCTCAAAAGAGACCTGATGACTGCTACCCTTTGCAGGTGTCTGACTCCTGATCTTGATGCTGAGCAACATCAATTAGACATAAAAACCCTTCCTCCAATTTTCCTCTCTCCAAGAGGTTCCTAGTCCCATTACGCTTCTCGGTGCTAGTCCCCAACAATGTCTCTGGAAAGTGTCTCACTGTGAGGCACTTGCAAAAACTCTCTTGCAAACCTGTCCAAGTGTCACCCAATCAAGCCTCTGAAATACTACTGTCTTGTAGTCCTGGCTTCCCTTACTCAGTCCTTGATACCTCTAAAGTCATCAGTCTTATATTTGAGTTTTGGATCAAAGACTAAGAAGTTGAGTCTTTTAACACATATTAGGCCTCTTTTTTTCTTCTCTAATGACTGATGGGAAGAGAAAAATGTTTTTGTGTGTGTGTGTGTCTATGTCACAACCTCACCCCAGGAAATTGATTGTGGGCTCACATAGCAGTTGGTCAGCAGGGAACCTGGGCTTGGCAGAAACTGCCTTATTTTATTACTGGAGGCAAAGAATCCATCTAAGCTTTCTGAGAGCTGTTCTGGGTGCTAACTCAGGGAGAAAGTGCTTGAGGAGGGCCGTCTTTGTCTTACTGATACCGTGAAAGGAAAATGCACTGAGCTCTGGTAAGGAATCTTGCATTGGTTCCTTCACTCAGACATGTTTAGAAGAGAGTGTTCCTGTTTTTAGGGGAAGGTAACTGGAAGTGGAATTTGTAGAAGTGGAATTTAAAACTGGATGTTATAATTTGATAGGCCATGTTCTTGCCCTCTCATCATCAGGCTACTTTAGCAATTCCAGAGCTTATAAAATCCGCAGCTAAGTGTTTTTTGTAGGAACTCTAATTATCACCCAAAACAATTTTTTAAACTTCTGTGAGTTTTTAGTTCTTTCTTTTCTTTCTATTGCCAATTCATCAAGCATCTTATATAATTGAAACCTGGAACTATTTAAAACAAAACGCCTTCTTTTAAAAAACTGCTATTATGTGTTTTTCCTGTAGAAAGTGTTAGTTTATCTGTAGGCTGCTGTTTGAGTCAGTTGCTTAGAAATATTGAATAGTACCCCTTTGTGAGAGACAGAAAAAAAAAAAGACTATTTTTATTCAAAAGCAACACACTAATAGATCTGTTAGTTGTAATCAAAGGCAGAGCCACCCAGGGGTAGTTTCTGTCGGAGAAATAAGACCCAGAAAGAGCTAAATTGCTTTACTTAGTAAACTATCAGCCATTACAGACTTAACTGTTGACAGCTTAGTATGTAAGAAAATATACATAACTAGATCCTGGAGACTCAGTAAAAGTAGGTAGGCAAAAGTGAGTTCTGGGAGAACTCTTAATATATCAAAAACAAACAGGGCCTAGGAAAAGATGATCAAGTGAGAAATTCTTTAGAGAGAAAAAATAGGCAGTTTTTAGGTTACTGAGTATAATGCAAAATTCTAACGTTGAACAATTGGAGGGTTTGAGAGACCCAACTAAAAGCCAAATAGCAGTAAAGTAAGTGATCACTATGGTAACCAGATGTGAAATGATACTGAAAGGAAAGAGCAGTGTCAGATTAGGTTGAAGTTATGTATAAAAGCCATAGAGAAAGAAATCAACTTGCATTTTTTTTTCCATTTATTTTTTTATGACTTGGAAAAGAAAAGATATAGGGATTAGTACTAGCTAGGAAATATCACAATATAAATTATATAGTTTCCCCTGACCTTGTTGGGGTTAGCAGAGGTCAGGGTAAGGCTGGTAATTAAAGGTGTTATTCATAGAAGGGGAGAGCCATGGGCTTTCAGCAGCCCCATTACAAGTCCACAAATATAAAAGGAATGCTTCCATGCCACCAAGAATCAAGATGGTCTGAGACCATCTTTCTACTGCTAGGGCAGCTACAGCACAATTTAAACTGGATGGTCTTGGAATGGATGCATGAGAGAACATAAGAGTAAAATAAGACGGGAGCACACATTTAGAAAGTTGATTGATTGTAGACTTTTGTGCTCATTTTTTCAATTGCTTTCAATATTTACATTTTTATTATAAAAGGGAAAGTGACTTGCTGATTGTCTGGGCAATATATTGGTTAACATGTGGTAGATAATTTATACTTCATTTAATTTAATGAAAAACTAGTTATTGCAGATATAAGATATTTTGGCAAGAACATTTTTTGTGTATACAAAAAAGTGGTGATTGTAAATCAGAATTTTCAAAATGCCAATCAACAGAGGAAAAACTGGCTGTTGGTTAACACTGTTAAACAAAAAACTATTATTAGGTAAACAGAATTTAATTGAAAAGCTTACAGTAAAAAAATGCCTTTGTTATCTGTTAGTCAGAATCTGCTTTCATAACAACCCAGCATTCACAAATATGAGCAACTTCAAAAAAGACTTCTAATATACAGAGAAACTGAATGGGGAAAATAAAGCATGAGAGGTTATGGGTTCTGCTGTATAATTAAATTGGTCAGTTTTCTAAATAAAAGAGGAAAAGTATATTGAGTTTTGATGGCTACACACCACTATGCACACCAAAAATTGCTTTATTAGTTTGCTAGGACTGCCATTACAAAATATCACAGTCTAGGGGACTTAAACAATAGAAATTTATTTCTCAGTTTTGGAGGCTGGGCATCCAAGATAAAGGCGACATCAGAGTGGTTTCTCCTGAGGCTTCCCTTCTTGGCTGGTGGACTGCTGTCTTCACTCTGTGTCCTCACATGGCCTTTCTTTCTGGGTGTGTACATCTTAGGTTTCTCTCTTCTTATAAATCCAGTGCTACTGGATTACAGCCCCATCCCTGTGACTTCATTTAACCTTAATGACCTTTATAAAGACCCTCTCTTCAAATGTTGTTACAATGGAGATTAGGGTTTCAACCTAATGAATTTTGTGGGGAGGATACATTCAATTCATAATTGTCACCCCCCCCCCAAAACAGAGGAGACTAGAAGTATCCATTCATAAATTTATACAAAAATATTTATTAGACAGGTTCTGGAGGAAGTACAGTGAGAATCAAATTCTGCAGATGAATAGGGAAGGGGATCATTTAAACAATTACATTGCATTAGGTGAAAAGTGCTCAGGTCACTGAGCTATGTAGGAGCATATAGCAGGGTTTCAAAATATAGTCTTGTCAGATCAAGTGTAGAATGCACTGGGTTAAATTTGAATTTCATTTTATATATATATTTGATTGATTATGCTATTAAAGTTGTCCTAGTTTTCTCCCTTTCTCACCCTCTACATGGTATCCCTCATTCCCTCTGGCACCCCCACCTTAGTTCATGCCCATGGGTCATACATATAGGTTCTTTAGCTACTCCATTTCCTATACTGTTCTTAACACTCACCTGTCTATTCTGAACCTACCAATTCGTACATCTTAATCCCTGTACCTTTTCCCCCATTCTACCCCTTCCCCTTCACAATGGATAATCCTCCAAATGATCTCCATATCTATGATTCTCTTTCTGTTCTGCTTGTTTGCTTAGTTTGTTTTTTAGATCCAATACTTGTGAATTTATTGCCATTTTAATGTTCATAGTTTTGGTCTTTTTCTTTTTTTAATTTAAATCATTGACTTTATTTGGGTGTTCTTTTAAAATAAACATTATTATTAATGTTTACAAATAAAATAATTCCAGCCTGGTAAATTTCTGTTTACAAGCAGTGGTGAAGGCTGTTTGGTTGCAGTGATAAGTATGCTTATTATACCAACATTTTGTGGCACAAATACTATAGCACTGAAAATGTTCTGGATTCTTTTTGGTCCCTTTTATTTTTTTCACCACTAAGGATATTTGTATGAAAATAATGTTCTTGTTGTCCAGGAATTCTTCTTATATAATTTATCTCACTTGAAATAGAAATGTATTTTTGATTCTAATATATGCATAATATCTCTCCCCAAGAAAATTGACACAGCTCTTTAATCAGATTATCCTACTCTTTCCTACTAACCATTCTAGGCTTGTTCTTTTATATAGAGACTCTCCTTTTCCAAAATATTGAAGCTAGTCTTTCTACACATTGCTAAAATGTTGTGTTCTCAGTGAATTTTTCATGATGGTTTGAAAGGGCGGGGGGTGTGACTGCTTTTGTATGCTTTAGTTTGCCTCCATGTAAAGCTCTCTGAACTCACCATTCCTCAAACTACTTTGATATTTATAATTTGTTCATGTTGAATTACTTTAACCTGAGTGTTTGCTTATGTCTTTTAGCCATTTGACATTTGAAAATGTTTTTTTCTAAAACCTCTTGGATGATGGACAGAGTTTAATGATTTCTATGGGAAACCTACCAGAAAGCTGCATCCAATTATATTATTAATAACTGTTTGATGCTAGTATCCCAAGATAGTTAGTGGTTTATTTGCTTTTCTTAATTGGATGTTTTTAATTGAGTGTGTGCATATTCAGCTTTATTTGTGTCATTAATTGAATTACAGAGTTGCCAGATTTAGAAATGAATAAATAAATGAAACAGTAAAAATCAGAATGCCCACTTAAAATGAAAAGTCCGATAAACCATGGATAGCATAACTATGTCCCATGCAATATTTGGAACATGTTTATATGAAAAAAAAAAATAGTTGAAATTCAGTCCCATGGCAAGCCTAGCAGAGGCACAAGGACCTCCCAACCTCTGCCTACTCCATCCTCTACTGCCTCAGTTTCCTGAGTGAGACCTGTGACTGCCAAAGGAGCTTCCACAGCAGAGCAGAAGCTAGATGGTCAGAGGATGCTGGCAGCCCCAGCAGCCATGGAGTTGCCAGGCTCCCAGGCTGACTGGGACAGTAGAAAAATCATCTTAAAAATGGAAAAGTAGAATAGATATCTGTCTATAATTCAACTGCAATTAAAAGAAAAATAGGGACTCCAGTGAAGAGGGAGGCATAGGTAAACACAGCTCACCTCCTTGCACAACCAAGCAAAAATTGCTACTAAAATACAAAACAACTATCACCCAGCATTATAAGAAAATTGAGTTGTATGGAAATCCCAAAAATCAAGGAGTTAGAGAAGTCACATTCATCCAGGAGGGTAGGAAAGGCAGAGACATAGAGCTGCACCAATGTAGAGATGTGGAACGGGCAGTCCCACACTTACAGGTGGTGGATAAAACTCAGGAGGGATGCTTTGGGAGGGAGGGATCCCAGCCGCAGGCCATGTTGTACAGCCCAGGGTTCCAGTACTGGGAAAATAAGTCTTCATAACTTCTGACTGTAAAATTCAGTGGGGGTTGGGGTGGAGGAAGAAACTGCAGGTTCCTCAAGTATCTCCTCTTCAAAGGTCTAAAGTAGGCTTCAGACTTATACAGACTCAATTTCTCTGGGCTTTAGCATGAGGGAAGCAGCTGAAAGAGCACAGTGGCACATAGGGGAACTGCACTGTCTGGCTCCAGGACCAGTGCCAGGGGATAGCTTCCTCCTGGACAAAACCACAGTGGTCAAGCTGCAGCCACACTGAACCCTCCCACACACAGAGTCACAGAGTGGAGACACCATGACAGATTCCATCAACCTTGTTCCACTCTGGTGATTACTTAAGACTCTACCCCATCCAACTTATGTGTGAGCTTTTCTACACTAGGCCATGCTACTAAGACATGGGGCCAAAGAAGTCTACCTAATACATAGAAACAAACACAGGGAGGCTGCCAAAATGGGACAAAGAAATATGGCCCTGATGAAAGAATAGGACAAAACCCCAGAACAAGAACTAAACAAAATGGAAATAAACAATCTATCAGATGCAGAGTTTAAAGCACTAGCTATTAAGATGCTCAAGGAACTTATTGGGTACATCAATAGCATAAAAAAGACCCAGGCCTAAGTAAATGTTACACTGAGTGAAATAAAGAAAATTTACAGGGAACCAACAGTGGAGTAGATGAAGCCAAGGATGAAATCAATGTGTTGGAACATAAGGAAAAAATATTCAAACATATAGCAAGAAGGGAAAAAAAATCCAAAAATACAAGGATAGGCTAAGGAGCTTCTGGGACAACTTCAAGCGAACCAACATTTAAATCATAGGGGTGCTGGAAGGAGAAGAAAAAGGGCAAGAAAACGTTCCTAATTTGGTGAAGGAAATAGACATACAAGTCCAGGAAGCATAGAGAGTCCCAAACAAGAGGGACACACAGAGGAACACACCAAGTCAGATTGTAATTAAAATGCAAAGGTTAAAGACAAAGAGAATTTTAAAAGCAGCAAAAGAAAAAAAGTTAGTTAACTACAGGTATGTTCCTGTAAGTTTGTCAGCTGACTTACCAAAAGAAACCTTGTAGGCTAGAAGGGATTAGCTAGAAATATTCAAAGTCATGAAAATCAAAGACCTGTAGCCAATATTGTTCTGCCCAGCAAACCTATCATTTAGAATCAAAGGGCAGATAAAGAACTTCTCAGGCAAGAAAAACTAAAGAAGTTTATTATCACCAAACCATTATTATATGAAATATTAAAGAGTCTTATTTAAAATATGGTTGCCAGATGGGAGGACATTATGAGATAATGGATAAAGAGGTGAGAGGATTAAGAATTACAAACAGCTAGTTACAAATAGCCATGGGGATATAAAGTACAGTATAGGAAATGGAGTAGCCAATAAATTTACACATATGACCCATGGACATGAACAATGGTGTGGTGATTGCCTGAGGAAGTAAAGCATGCTCAGTGGATGGCGGTAATGAGGGAAAATTGGGATATCTATAATGGCATAATCAATAAAATATAATTGAAATTTTAAAATATAAGAGCAAGAACAAACATATGAAAACTACGTGTGTGTGTGTGTGTGTATTTATGTAACTTTTGTGCCACAAAAACTCAGAAGGAAAATTGCCTAAAATCCTTACAGAATCTAAATAATTTAAAGCAAAGCAGAGCTATGTATGTAAAATAATTAGAATCATAAGTTATACAATTTTGATCTATATTGGAGCAATTTCATTCCAAAAATTGTTATTTTCCTCATGCAAAACTAAACATCAAATCTTTTATGACACTAGTGTGCATCAGAATTAAGATTAGAATGTAGGTTTCTTGGTATCTTAATATACTATAATTAACCATGCTTTTTTTTGTGTAAATTACATATAACCAACTAACAATATTTCCGGTGAAAATTTCTGAACCAATGGTAATTTCAGAGACTAATTTTATATTAGTAAAATAATTTTATATCACCTTATATATTTTATTTTGGGTGTGTTTAGTGTTGTTAGATGATATGATCATTAGAAAATTTGGTGTATGTGTGTGTATTTATGAATATTGTGAAATATCTCAACAATGGCTATGAATAATTTTGGGTATGAGACTCATTCATTTAATATATTTACCAAACAGTACTAGCATGGCCAGGCATTCTCAAATTAATGCAGAAAAATAGTGCCTATTATTTCACAGAGATATGTCATGGATTATTATTTTAAAACTTGGTGACTAAAAGTACAATAATGATAGTGCTTTTAATTTTTTAATCACTTTGTTATTGTATGCAGAACACAATTATAAAGTATAAATGACAAAAATTTTTAAAAATTGATGTGTATTATTTTGTATCTGAATCAAAATAGCACTTTCTGTTGTTATAGAAAGCAGAGTAGGTATCTGATCTTGTTTAGTATAACCTTTCAGCATGTTATTTAGGACACAAATGTTACTATAGAAAACAATTCATAGGAAAGATGATTCATCATTTAAATATCATATGTAATGTCTAGTAAAGCATGAAAGTGCTTCGATATTTTTTCCAGTGAAGTTTAAAAATAGATTTGAGTTGTCAGCTAGCTAGGAAAGGATACTTTTAAAGTAAAAAACTTTCGGAATTGTCCATCTTGGTCAGGGTTGGTATAATGATGAGTCCTTAGAATAAGCTTTGACAACTTACCACAATAAATGCTAGAAAAGGGCTCTAAGGACAAAAATAAAGAGTGTAACTTATGTCTTAAGGAAATTGGGAAAGATGTGCTAAGGGAATGACATTCAACCTGTCTGAAGGATGAATGATGAAGATTTCTCCAAGTTAAAAAACAAAACAAAATAAAAAAAAAAAGAGTAAGGATCATCTGTGGCAGAGAAATGCCTTTGCAGAAGCTTGGAAGAATGTAGACATGCTGTAAATATGTGCTGGGTGGGAAAAGTTGACAGCATTTAGAGGTTAAGCTAGGTAGCAATGAACTAGAAAGCTATTTTAGAAATTGAAGGAAGAGAAGGCAATAAGATCCCATGTTCCAGCAATGATTACAGAAACCAGGGGCCACATTAGTACATCTGATACATTTGTGACATTGGAAGTGGAAAATGAAATAAAATGAGAGTGGAGGATGGTTCCAGAGGTGTAGCTGAGGAGACTGGATGAGTTGTCAATTTGTTAACTGAAAGATGGTGGTACATCACAAAGGTCAGATTTGGGGAGCACTATCCTTTTTTTTAAGATTTTATTTCATTATTTTTAGAAAGAGGGGAAGGGAGAGAGGCAGAGAGGGAGAGAGACATCAATGCATGGTTGCATTTCACCTGCCTCCAGCCACAGACCTGACTGGAGACCTGGTTTGCAACCTGGTTATGTGCCCTGGCTGGGGAATCGAACCTGCAATCTTTGGGTTTGCAGGCCGGCGCCTTATCCACTGTATCCACTATACAACCAGGGCTGTATAGTGGTAAACGTCATTAACAGTTTAAAGGATAGTGAAAGTAGTAACTAGGAAAGTTTGTACAAGGGGGGAAGTTCATTGGGGAAAACAATAGGAGACTTACTTGAAATATAAACTTTTACAGCAGAGAGAAAGAACTCCTACCCTTTGCAATAACATGGATGGAACTAGAAAGTATTATGCTTAGTGAAATAAGCCAGTCAGTGAAGGACAAATCCCATATGATCTCACCCATTACAGGACAATAATGAACAAAACTAACAACAAGCAAAACAGAACCAGATATATGAATACAGTGAATAGGCCTTCAGTGGGCCTGGGGAAGGGGGTTCGGGGGAGGGGGGAGGAAGAGGCAAGGAAGAGGAGCAGTTTAGACAAGAACCTAATATGAAGGAGCCATGGACATGGACAACAGGTGGGATTGACTTTGTAGGGGAGTGGGTGGGCGGGGAAGAGGGCAGAGGGGAGCAAAAAGGGAATGGATGTAATACAACAACAATAAAATTAAATTAAACATATATATATATATAAACTTTTAACAAGAAAACATCATTTGCCTCTTACTCTGAGTTTGAAGTTAAATTATTGTACACATTTATTCTATTTATGTTTAAAAGCAGAAAATATCTTAAAAATAGGACAAATTACTCTTTGATTTCTGTACTTTTCCCAATTACATATGTTGGGATCTTTATAAAACAAACAACCATTGCTCAGGATAATTACTGAGATAAGCAATAAAAATTAATTATTCCAAATTTAATCCTTTTACTATGATTAGGAAACACATTTTTAAATGCAAATAAAATGTTTAATCTAAAAAATAAAATATTACTCTAATTATGTCATATATTCATTTATCTCAAAGTACCCATCTTTTCCCCTACTTTGATGCTGAATGCTCTCAACCTCAACACACACATATGCACACATAGCAATGTATATAACACATTCAATGAGTTATTTTCTACTATCCTTAAAAAACACTAAACAGATATTCCTGGAGAATTATGAAATAATGTTATTTTCTTCATATTAGATTTGGTCCTCAGTTCAGACCAGTCTAGGTAGGTAGTTGTTGCTACTTAATGAAAAATCAGGTGCCTTTTGCCTCCATTGATACTCATTTCTGTGCCTTGTTTTGTTCTATCTATATCTAGAAAATGTGAAATAGAAAGAAGATTTGTTCTGACAGCATCCATATGTTAATCTGACTATAATTGCTAGAGGTGCATTGAACTCCAATGGGGTTCATGAACGAAGTAAAACATTGAATTTATATTACTAAAAGAATAATGTGGTCTTTGGCATCCTGTATCAGTAAGAAAAAAGGAATAAAATCTAAGACTTGGTGCAAAAGTTCAAGGTCAGTCAACAGAAGTGCTATCGGAGCCATTTCCATTTGAGAGTTCATTATTGACAATTGAGAAAAAAATCTTAGAAATATTTTTCTCCCTATTTATTCTGGTTATTGTAATATCATTTCCTGGAAAACACACAACCAAATAAGAACTCAAAGTCTATTAACCCTTCCCATATAAAGATGGAACCTTTATGTAATCATTTACATTGTTCTTTGCCAATGGATTCACCAGTTCAGAAACCATGGCTAATAGTAATCTTCCAAAAATATCTGGATTAGTCCCACATTATCATGAGAATGAGTCTAATTATCTAAATGAGACTGTTCCTAAAACTGAACAGTTAGAGAGCTGTAATACTTGTTCTTGTCAAAGAGAAGAGAGGAGAGGAGAGGAGGGGAGAGGAGAGGAAAGAACAGAACAGAACAGAAGAGGAGCTTCTAAAGATGATATTTAAAGGCAACAATTAGTGAAAAATGAAGTGTTTTCTGTTATAATAAGCCCATGAGTTAAGTTCATATAACAAACTGATTTTGTAAATGTAAATCAAGGGAGGGACAAATGAAGAAGGAGATTAAAAATAAATACCTTACATTAAACTTGGCTATATCCAACTGATAAAAATTGGAAATAAACTGATAACATCTACTGGCAGTGGTGCAAGGAAATGGATATTCATATATAATACCCTGGTATCAGTTGCTACAAAATTATTGATCAGTTTAACAATATTTATCAAGAAGAGTAAAAGTGTTCAAAAATTTCTTACCTATATGCACAAAAACTTATATTTGAAGTTGTTAAGTAATGCATTAATTATAATTTGAGAAAATGCTAAACTATATACATTCTAAGAAAAGAGGTTGGTCAAGTGTTAGATATAGTCACAAAAGAATATTTCATACTCATCAAAAAGTATGTTCTAAGGAATATTTAATGATATGAAAAAATGTTCACAGTATAACACTAAGTAGAAAGAGCATTACACAAAACGTTGCATTTAATCTTAATAATACATGCATGTTGTGTGTACATGTGAGTGTATGTGTCTGTCTGTATTTATAGTGTAACCTTAAGTGAATGATAGAAATTGGTCCACTATATTAATAGTGCTTTACTTCTAGGTGATAAGAGTATAGTGAGTGTTATTTTCTTATACTTTTTTATATTTTTCAAACTCTTAATTATAAATATATATTACTTTTATAATCTGAAAAAATAACCAATGGAATTTGGAGGATCAAAAGTTTGGTTGATCATAATTCTGTGTATAGAATATCTAAACAGTTCTTCTCCCCTTACTGTTATTTTGTGCTCTCTGTGCCCATATAAAATGTTAATTAGAAATGTATCACTCAGGTAAATTCCAAATGACCTTGCCGTTAACGGCATACTTTCTAAGCTAATACAATTTATATTTTCATCCTCTCTCAAATGTTCTTCAATTTTCTTCTATTATCAATTTAGGATGTCCAAACTGACATATAGTGCTCTCTTTTCTATCAGAACTGCTTCCAAATAAGACATTTCCCTCCCCTCATTTTCATATAGTAACCATCATATCAATTTTTCAAAATACTTCTGGAATGTTATTTAACTCTTTGGGTTCAATGTTTAGATTAAAGTCATTTATATTCACTATGTGTACTGATGAAATACACTCAGTCATTTTCCTGGTTATTTATTTCTGAAAATTGTGTGTAACCTATCTAGTATGTTCTTTTGATATCACACATTTTTATTAAGAGTATCTAATTTTATATTTTGGGGGGCAATTTTACTTGCATCTGACACTTCAGTCTTAAATATTTTCAACAGGTTGGTAAATCTAAAGCCAAACAAAATGTCCATTTTTGCCTCTGTTCATTAATATGTACTAAAAGAATTTTACATTGTATGGCTGCCTTGGATTCAGAATACAAATAAAAAACAGAGTTCATGGTCTAATTAAGAACTCATACTGCTTAAGAGATTGACAAGGAGACAGTTGTAATAAATCTATGCCAGATTGGGCCCTGGGTCTTATAAGTACTGGAGAAGACACAGCTAACCTTTGTTTGGAAGCTAAAGAGGGGGTTGTATTAGTTTGCGAGGGTTGCCATCTATAACAAAGTATGAACTAGTTGAATTAAAAAACAGAAATTCATTGCCTCATTAGGTCTGGAGGGAGCCTAGAAATACAACATTAGGTATTATCAGGGCAGGATCCTTTTGAGGACTGTGAGGGAAAGGTCTATTCCAGACTCTCTCCTTGACTTGTAGATGGATGTCTCCTCCGAGACTCTTCACATTGTCCCTTTATGTGCATCTTTCTTCATGTGGCCATCTTTCTATGAACATAGGACCCTACTCCAATATGACCTCATCTTAACTAACTATACCTTTAACAATCCTACTTCTAAATAAGGCCACATTCTGAATTACTGAAGTTTAGGACTTCGACACATGAATTTGGGAAGATATAATTCACCAATAACAGGGACAGTAGAGGAATGTTTTTCTACAAGGATAATCTTTTAAGTTTTTTTTTTTATTTGTAACATTTTTTAATGTGTTATTAAGAATGATAGAGCTATATCTCAGGTTTTCTCTACCTTCCATACTTATTTTTTTTCATTTTACTTATTTTAATTATATATATATATATTTCTTCTTGTTATTATATTATATTCATCTCATATTTTCCCCCTCTGCTCTCCCCTTTCCCATCCTCCTTATCCCCCTTCCACAGTCAATCCCATGTGTTGTTTGTGTCCATGAGTCATCAATGCTTGTTCCCCTTCCTTGCCTTTTAAGTTTAATTAAAAATTATAAGAAAGAGTAATCCAGGAGAGATGAACAGGCAAGGATTTCAGGAGAAACAATAGGTAATATAAAGACATAAAGACATGGAATGTAAGGTGTGAGTGCAGTGCAAGAAGAGACTGAAATCTTGGCAACTGCTTACACACCTGGCTCTGCAATGCAATGGGGCTGATAATGAAGGTAGCAGGGAGCCAGTGAAGAATTTGAATTTTCCAAACAGTGGTTGTGATAGCACTGTGATCTTTGTGAAATGCATTCTGTCTTCCAGCAGCACCCCTTTTTAAGGCATGCCCTTCATTTAAAAAGCTCACCTATCTTCTTTAAAATGTTTCAGGTTCCTTTGCAAAATTTTTACTCTCCGATTTTATTCCCTTAATTCGCTCAAATCCTGTTGCATTTCATCATCTCCTAAATAATTTAATTCAGTAAGAATTTAAATTGTAAAAAATTACTTTCATGGCATGTATTAATTATAAGATGAAAAATAATAAGTATTTAAATCCTCAGAATGTTTTAAATTGTTCTTTGAAATTGTATTTTAATCACATATTGTAGAAGAAGAACCAAGAAGTTCAGAATCATAACAAAGCAGTTCAGTTTTAACATGAGCCTCTGATTCTGCCATGTTAAGCTTCCATGAGTACATTCTCAAATGCTTTTAACTTCCTGCCAGCTTTAAACTTCTTAAATTAATCATCCTATTATTTTAACTCTTCTTTCAGCCTGAGGGTGAAATCAAGCAAGATGATATGTTTCATAAATCTCTTCAAATCTTTCTAATTATAAAGTAACTGCCTAGATTTACACCCAAAGCTCCTTAATTGATTAAAAGATCATCACTACAAACCTTGTTTATTTAGTTGAGTTTCAAAATTGCATCATTTGCTCTACATATTCAGAAGGCACAAGTACCATCAGTAGTAGCATTGATTAAAATCTTAATAATCATAGGTAATGCTATCAGTTATCTTTGGTTACAGTTGGAGAATGAATGTAGAACAGTTGTTTATATCAGATTGGAATTATAGATCTTTCATCTTGTCTTGTGAAGGGCACCATATTGACATTGTGTTGCAACCAGAAGATGAGGAGTCCCTGAGATGAGAACTACATGAAAGATGCTTTCTTACTAGTTCCTACTAGATGCACTTACTTAAATATTTGAAAGATGTGGAGAAATGTTTCACATATAAAGTGAACATTTTATAAAAATAAATGTTTACCATAATATACCTAAATTTTCATTAAATAAAATATTTGATCAAACCACATCTTAATGTACTAATCACAATGCTGGCTTCTCAATAAATTATGCTGAATAATCAACCTTTTTCTTAATAACTCAGTCATCATTAAGAACATAAACCCTCATTCTATTGCATAAAAAGATCTCAGGAGATGTTAACGTGTAAGACTATCTCATGAGTAATTTATTTAAGGGTGAGAAAAGTGCTTAGACTAATGTTCCAACCCACCCTGAGTTTCTGTTAATTACATAGCCTCTATCTGAATACTTCTGTTCCATTTCTTTATTCTGTCTCTCTGTAAACAAGCTTTCAGATATTATTTCTGCAACTTACTAATTTAGCTTTTTACCTTATGAAAGTTAGATATTTAAGAGTGTCTTAATGGTTAGAAATGTGTTACTTCATGCTGCTCAGATTCACAACTTGCCTGAAATAGAAATTCTTTTAACAAATATAACTAACAATTTTGGGGGGGGTTCTTACATAATTGGACCTTTTTGCTGAATTTAGGCTATTTGCAATCTAATCTTGAAGTATGATTTCTACTGCCTCTACCACTGCATTTTTGTACTTAAGTCAGTAGATAAAAATTCCAAGAGAGAACATGTGGAAAGGGGATGAAAGTAGTAAAATATTGTTGTTTGCCTATGTGATATAATAAGGAGACATTTTGTTTGTTTGTTTGTTTGTTTTTTTAATAAGGAGGCATTTTGAGTAAGCCTGTTATGTCACTAAGTATAATATCTTCTCTCAAGATATTCTTTCCATATTGACTTCATAGCCCCTAGGATAGTGTTTTTTAAAATAGTTAAGATGACGATAATAATAGTGATGAAGAGGAAGGGGAAGACAAGGAAAACAGCATTCTTTTCTTTTTTAATTTTTTATTAAAGAGTTTCATTATTTTCTGGAGAGAAGGGCAGGGATGGAGGAAGAAAGGGAGAGAAGCATCAGTGTATGGTTGCCTTTCACCTGCCTCTAGCCAAGAACCTGGCTGGAGACCTGGTTTGGAACCTGGTTATGTGCCCTGACTGGGGAATCGAACCAGCAACCTTTGGGTTCATAGGTCGGCACCAGTCCACTGAGCCACACCAGCCAGGGTGGAAACAGCATTCTTAATAGTCTGGAATAGTTAGAGAAGTCTTTAAAAAGAAGTTCAGCTTCAATAAATTATCTAAACTCAAATTCTGTGGACTTCTTTCTAACAGCACATAGTCTCATAGGCAATGACCTTAATAAAGAGTAAAACAGGGGAGCAAAAAGGGGATGGATGTAATACAACAACAATAAAATTTTTAAAAAATAAAAAATAAAAAGAGTAAAACAGGGCATTCTATTTATCTTTCTAAGATGTTCCAGTTTTTAGGTTTCTGTAATACCAATTACTATGGTGTTTTAAGACCCATAAATAAATTATAATACCCAACATTGTTCAGAATGATATAATAGGTTTTATATAGATTGGCAGGATTGGTATAGCTGAAGAGTATAGATAAGGGACATGAAGTAGTGGATGTGCTTGCTATAAGCTAGAGCATAGAACTGAAAAAGCATTCTTATAGGAGTACTAAGCAAAATAGATGAAAATTTGAGTTAAAGAGAATTTGAATGTCAAGCTAAAAGATCTTATAGACAAGTCTTTCCTAAAACATGTGATTCAGACTATTAATCCTTCATTAGAGTAATAAATTTTTTAGTTTTTAAAAAAGTGTTTAGGAAACACTGGTTTGAACAAAACTAAGCATATTACTTTATCACAAGTCCTCTCTGAGCCCTTAATAAGCTAATGCATACTGCTGATTTTTAGCAAAAAATACAATCCAGGAATATGGACTGGGAAATACTGCTATTAAAAATGTGGACTTAATGAAGCTTCTAGAACTGGGGGGAATGAACATACATTTTAGGAGAGTAACCAAGACACTTAATGTACATGTCAATATATAAAATGGATAAAACTCTAACATTTTCTTTTATAGCAATTGTCATAATGTGCAATTATGGATTTAATTGTGCAACATTTTATTCACTATTCATCTTTTTCACTACCCAGTACATTTATTAGAGCAAGAATTAGAACTCATCTACTCATGGTGTTTCTCACTTATATAACCCAGTACCTCCCTACCATAGAGTAGACATTTAATAATTCTGTAGTTAATAAGTGATAGTGAAAATATTAGGAAATAATATATGTTTATACAGTTATATTTTTGGCAGTACTGCTAAGGTATGGTAATAGTCTGAACCAGATTGAATGAATGGTAAAGAAAAGAAAGGGAAGATGTAAGATATTTATTATGGAAGAAAAGACAGAAGGAGCAGTAAAAGATGACTCCAAGATACAGAATTAAGAGAATTAAAGCACAGCTAATCAAAAGAAGAAATCAAGAAGGAAAGCACAGTGTCTTGTACAAAGTAGGAATTTATTAAATATTTCCAAGTTCTGCTTTAGGCTAGTTGAGTTTTATTTAAAAATAGGTAGCTCATTAAGCAGAAATTGAATTAGAAATGATGGTTTATGTTAGGAATCGTTCATAGAAGGAGACTCTTAAAGTCAGTAGATGAACATTCTTAGGAAGACTGTGCCTAGAGAGACAGAAGCATTGCTGTTCTTAGAAGAAGTAACTTGTCTAAAAGTATAACTTAGAAATATTTGATAAGCTTTTTTTTGGTACTAGGCACCATGCTTTCCTTGTTTATTTCTTTTTAAAAATTTTTAATTGTATGTTTTCATTACCATTTATCCCTCTTTTATCCCCTTTGCCCCCACATCATTACACTGTTGTCCATGTCCATGAGTCCTTTTTGCTTATTTCTTGATCCTTTCACCCTTACCACCCCTACCCATAGCTGTTATCCTGCTTTCTATTTACTAATATGTCTCTATTTTGCTCGTTAGTTCAGTTTGTCCATTAAATTCCATATATGAGTGAAATTATATAGTATTTGCCTTTCTCTGACTGGCTTATTTCACTTAGCATAATATTCTCCAGGTCCATTCTTGCTGTCACAAAGGGTAAAATCTTTTTTATATCAAAGAAACGCAAAGGAAACCATAAAACAGAAAGACAACTATGGAATGGGATAACATATTCACTGATATATCTGACAGATTGATATCCATAATTTATAAAGAACTTATAAAACTCAACAACAACAACAAAACAATCCAATTAAAAAATGGGCAAAGGATCTGAAGAGACATTTTTCCAAAGAGGACATACATATGGTGAACAGACACATGAAAAGATGTCAACATCACTAGTTATAAGAGAAATGCAATGATATGTTACTTCACACCTGTCAAAATGGCTGTCATCAATAAGTCTACAAACAACAAATGCTGGCAAGGATGTGGAGAAAGAGGAACCCTTTTGCACTGTTATTGGGAATGCATATTAGGGGAGCCACTAGGGAAAGAAATATGAAGATACCTCAAAAAATTAAAAATGGATCTGCCTTCTGACCCAGAAATCCCACTTCTAATTCAAAATAACATAAGCTCCCCTATGTTAATTGCAGCATTATTTACAGTCTCCAAGGTATAAAAGCAACCCAAGTATCCATCAGTAAATGAGTGGATAAAACAACTACAGGACACTTACACAATGGAATTCTACTTGGATGTAAAAAAGGACCTTGGCCTGTAAATCCAAAGGTCGCTGGTTTAATTCCCAGTCAGGGTACATACCTAGGTTGTAAGCCAGGTCTCCAGCCAGGTCCCCAGCTGGAGGCAGGCGAAAGGCAACCATACGTTGCTGTTTCTCCCCCTTTCTTCCCTGCTCCCTTCCCTTCTCTCTAAAAATAATGAATAAAAATTATTTTTTTAAATCTCTTCTTTTCACTTCAGGATTAAAGACCACAGTAGATTTGTCCTAATGATACTTCATCTGTCTTTATCAAGACAAACCAGTGTCCATGTATTGATAGTCAATTAAATCATGTATAATAATTACAGGCTTTTAGATATTGTAATGATAAGAAGAAAACCCCTGACATCTGAGTATTTTTGAAGTGTGATACTTTTAACAGTCAAAAAACAAACAGACCTCAGGTGCTGCATTTGGAGTCCTAGAATCAACATGCATATTGTCTTAATATGGGAGTTCTAGAGACGGACTTGAGGTTAGGCAATGATTTCAAGGATGTTTCTTGAAATAGGGCAAGGGGCGAACTCGGCAGTTCTCCTCATCCCTGTGGCACATTTATAAAGCAAACGGTTTCTCAGTGAATAAATTAGAAACATTTGTTATTCCAAAAACTTAAGTCTGTGCCAACTAATGAGAACAACCAGAGTATTTGTTGCAAAAATATCTTGGAAAGATTGAACTTTCCCTTATCCCCTTACCTTTCAAGATATGTAATATTACGCAAGGATAACATGAACAGATGTAGGTATAAAATCCTAAGAAATGCAAAATGTATTGAAAGTCTGGTATTTAGTTAACTATATTCTTACAGTTTGGGTCAATTATTCCAGGCTTAATTCTCAAATGGTTGAAATTCTTTTTGGTGTTAATTATCCATATAGAAAAAGATTTGAAGAATGTAGCCAGATGAGTCTTCCTTTTGCCTCAAATAGGTCAGGCCATGTTAGCAAGCCCTGCTGTTTAAATGCATGTGATTCTGGAAGAATGTTGAAAGGGAGGCTGTTGACTGTACACTGTTGACTGTACACTGTGACTATAGGAAAAACGTCCTTTTTAGCTATTCAATCTAGATTTAATAAAATACATATGATTCAGGAGAGAAGGGAATCAATGCAGTGTTGTGAATATCCAGAAAATAAAAAAGCTCTTATCTTTGATTTCAAAGAATTTACTGCCAGGGTTTTAATAGGGGAAGATGAATATCCATTTTGTTTTTGCCTCTTTAAATCTTTTGGAAAAACTGAAAATCTAAGAATTCCTCTTTTGGCGTGTGCTTAAGATATATAGTAATACAAGAAATCAGATTGCTTCTGAGCCGAAGGCCAAACACTGGGCATGAAACTACATGTTTCTGCAGTACAGTAATCAATGGTCATATTTCAGAAAACAATGTATGTGCTTCTATAAAGTATGTATGTAATGCATATGTACATTCTTGTGCTTTGTGCTTACATAATTCCTGAGAAGGTTTCTCCATTCTACTATCTTACATTTCCAATTCTTTGACATTCAAAAAAGTCTTTAAAACTGATCCCTGGGAAAGGGGGACAGTGTTATTTTCCTCGCTGCCACCTTTTCATTCTATTTTGCATTTATAAGGCATTTAATGTAAAAATTACTGTTGTTTGTGTATGAACTGATACTAAATCATCTCTATAATTATTATATGCTAATCTATATACATTGCTATCAATGTAATGCAGAATCTGCTAATGAAAAATATCAGTGGCTCTGAGATAAAGAAACATGAGATCCAATCTCAGATCTCCTAATTGTTCTGTATGACCTTATGCACATCACAGGCTCACCAAACCTTAATTAGTTATTATTAAAATAGGAAAATAATACGTGAATGCCTATTTTTTATGAAAAAAGATAATGGAATGTAGATTGTTTTGAATTTTTTTGCCAGGACTCTACAAATAAAAGTTGTAATCAGCCCCCATATTCATTTGCTAATATAGTTAATATTTTTAAAGTATCAACTCTGGACCAGAAACTAGACAAGTTATTGGAAATATGAATTGTTGATGAAGCAGAACATTTCCCCTGTCCTCACAAATCCAGTAAACAAAATTGATATTGAATTAAGTATAGCTAACCCTTATATAACACATTTGTTAGGTTCCTAAAAAATGCCGTGTTATGTGAATCCATGTTATACAAAACAAAGAACTAGTACAAAAAAAGGGGTTAGGTTCCAAAAATTAAAAATTATTAAATTATTAAAATAATTTTCACCAAAACTATAACATAATGTTTTCTTCATCATCACTACTAAGCACCAGTAATCAATGGTGTTTTCTTTTTGACAAGACATCTTCATCCTCTAAACTTTCTTCAGCATTATCTTGACTTCTGTACTTTTTGCAAAAAATCTGTTAATTTAGAGTGCTTACTTTTAGCTAAGAGATCTTCATACATTTTGTTAATTTCAAATAAGATATCTTTGCTCTCAAAAGCTTTTATTATGTTTCACATTGTTTGGGGACTTCCCTAATTTTGACTTAGATATTTTTTGCTCTTAAAAGCTCTTATTACACTCTCTGTTTAATAAGAGGGATTTCTTACTAAATCCCAGGGATTTCTCTAATTCTCAAACCACGTTAAAATGAAACCATGTTCTAGGATGCTGTGTTGTACAAGGGTTTCCCTCAATTATTGAATCATGTTTGAGTGAAACCATGTTATTGAAGTGACATGTTATATGGGGGTTACCAGTAGTTAAAATGTGATCAAAGGGAATTGCAGTAGATAGTTGGAACATATGATCAACATCATAACCTGCAGTGATGAATAGGAAGAGGCTATTTTCCCTTCTTAATCTTTTTTAGGCAAGACATGTGCCTATGCAGAGGCAGCCTTATTGCTGAAGACCCTAGTATAAGAAAGATCATGTAGTCTTAGAAATATAAAAGAAGTTATGAATGCAAAAAGCACAAAAATGAATGAGAAGAATGAGTATGAAAGGCAGCAGTTGGAGCACCAGACATTATCATCCTTGGTAGGCCAGAGTAAAAATGTTCGACTTTGCCTAGAGATCAGAAAGAAGTCATTGAAGAATTTGTACCATGCGGGTGACAGCATAATATTGTGATTTTAAAAGATCACTCCAGCTGCACTGTGGAAAGAAAACCTTAGAAAGAGGGAAATGGGTATAAATGCAAGAGATAATAGTTTGAGCTAGGTTGATGAGCAGTTGAAATGAAAAAAAAAAGTCTTGGTTCTGGAAATGTTTGGGCTCTTTAATGGTTAGGACTTGGTTGTAGATGTGGGAAGTGAGCAAACTAGAGGAGTCAAGAACAGTGACAGAGTCACTAGGAGAATGGTGCTGCTTTTCACTCAGACTGAAAGCACAGGAGGAGGGGAGGGTTGGGTGCGACAGTAGTTGCTAACACTATGGATGCTTAAAACTTGAACACAATTTAAATGTTCTGTATGTATGCTGTTATTTTATAGATGACTAAACTGATAGAGTTAAAATAATATGTCCAGAGTCACACAGCCAGCGAGTTAGCTCCATAGCTTTGACCATCATGATGAGTTCCATACCTTTCAAGAGCATCACTTTAATTTTGAACAGTTACATTTGAGATGTCCATTAAATATAAAGTGGAAATAATAAGTGAAATAAGATCTGAGTGGATATAAAAATTTTTTTACAAACATCCACTTATCAAAGGTGAATGAAGTGAGAGTTGGAAAAAGTGACTGAGATTAAAAAGGGAGAGAATGTATAATAAAAAGGAAACAGTCCTGGGGGTTTAGGAAACTCTAATACTATAAATTTCAGTGTTCAGTAAGATTGAAAGGGAGGAAATGACATGCAAGGATAAATGTCAGAAGAGTGTGATGCCAGCTACACAACAGTGTCTTGTGAGCCAACAAAAGGGATTGTTTCCAAAAGACAGATGTAGTTCTCTGCCCAATACTCCTAATAGTTCAGGTAATAAGGGATTAAAGTGTGAAAGAATTAAGGGAAAACTTTCTTTTAAATGTGGGCATTAATCTCCCACCTTCCTTATTTATCTATTCTTACAACCAAGGTTCCACTATATAAAAGGAATTTTAAAATACATATGATCACAAGGACAGAGAAAATAGGGTGGGGGGGGAGCCCTTAAGCGATAAGAAATTTCAAAAACATCTTGAGAAGACAGAAAATGAAAATATAGTTTATATTCATCTACATGCAAAGTACATTATTAGCTAAATCATAGAGTACTCACAAAGGAATATGAAAATTTATTCCATAGACTCTCTTTAGAGTCTTGAAGACAACAGATACCAGGCAAGAAACTGAAGAGACCTAGTACTGAATATTAAAAAATTGACTGAAATTTTCTAGATATAGGACTGCATGGCTATGCCCCAGACTAAAGATGAAAATATTCTTTGGCATGCTGCCACATTATCCTACAGTGAAACCTTTTATGCACACAAAACCTCCAATTAGCTTTTTAGATCTTCATTCTTCAGTATTGAAGGATCACCAGATTTTTTTTTTAATTCCTATCATGAAAGATAAAGACCTAAACAAACAGAAAATAGAACTCAAAAATAACATAAGAAGCAGGAGGAAAAAGATTTAAAGTATATAGGTAATGTCTTCTGAAAAACATGAACATTTCATGGCTCCCTGAAATACAAACCATTTTCATGGTTACTATGGAAAAGGAGCATGCATTTAGGAAGCAACAGATAAGTTTGGAGAGTAAAAATATATGATTGGATGTAGATAATAGAATAAATAGATTTAGAAGATAAAGTTGAGAAAAATCTCTCAGAAAATAGAATAAAAAGGCAAAGACATAAAAATTACAAGAGAAAATAATTAGTCACCAAGTAACTAGGAGGTACAGGGTGCACATGATAAAATGGCAAAATTTTAATAAAATGAACAACATGCCACAAAAGTGTTATATTTTGAAATAAATTTATTCTCATATGTAAATACATAAACATAGTCATTATTTTTTAAATTGTTTTAAAAAGTCTCCATTTGCTACGATAATAGACTCGACTCGAGCTTAGAATCTTGAGCACACTTTAATTCACTTTTCTTTATCCATGGACATCATCATGTATTCAGTATTAGCTTTAACAGCCTCGTTGTTGGAATAAGGTTGTTTATTAACTGCTCTCTCACCAATGCTCCATACATAATTGTCTAAAAGGTTTGCGTCTGGTGAACTAGGCAGCCAGATTTCCTTTGACTAGAATTCAGGAACATTGACACTGAGAAATTCTTGCACCTATTTGGCATTTCAAATAGTGCCAAATATTTGCACTATTGGTGCACCATCTTGTTGAAAGATCAAATGACGTCCATTTGCAACTTGCTTTATCCATGCATGGTACAATTACTTTTCTCAAAATATCAAGGTAAACATCAGCAGTCACCTTCAAGCCTGGTGGGAAAAAATGCAGGGTCATGATATCTCCTTCATTTCTGACAACACCTAACACCATCACTGTAGCAGGAAATTTCATTTTCATGACAATTGGGACATCAGGATCATCATCGTACACCTTCTTCACATTGTAAACTGTACATAAAGGGATGTTATTGAAGTCTGCAATTTCCTTAGCAGTTTGCCATGCAAGCAGTCCAGAAATTATGGTTGTTCTAACATCATATTCCTTCGACATGATGGTTGCTCTCAGAATTTAATACTTTATATCTGAAACAATTATGTTAAATCATAACCTTAGAAATAGTTTTTCAAAATTAATAAGAAGCATGTGAAATGAGGAGATGCAAAGTTATTGCCAATGTATTGCATATATCCTGTAGGTTCTGCATCCATTTAATCAGGATTCAGGAAAAGGGAAAACTAAAAACAATGAAGATCAGGAAATTATGAATTAAAAAATAATAGAAAATTTAACAGATTTGAAGAATGTTTCCAAAGCTAAAAGGCCCATCAAGTAACCAGTACAATGGAATTAAAAAAAAAAAAAAAACACACACAGGCAACAAAGCACATTATCATGACATTTCAAAAGACTGTAGGATAAAAATTTGAAAATGTTCTGGTGGAGGGGAATGTGGGTGTAAAACCGAATTTTGAATAGTAACAGGACTAGATTTCCTAGCAACAACTTTAAAAACTAGAAAATAATAAATTAAAAATGCCTTCAAATGCAGAGGGAAGATTATTTCTGACATGGAAGCATATATTCAGCCAAACTTTCAGTTGTTGTGAGTAAAATAAAACCATGTTCAGACTAGCAAAATTCTCAAAGATGTATCTACCATAGATGCTTAACAAGTTATTAAATATTATATTCCACCATTGGATGGTATATCCCAACAAGGCTAGAAAACAAAAAGACATGGGATCCAGGAAATAGCAAATACAACACCATAAAGAAATGCAAAATTCACAGAATAATTGTGAAGAGGCATTCCAGATGACAGATAATGTCAGGTCTAGAAAAGCAACCAACCAAGACAGGAGCAAGAAGATACAGTACGCCTGAAAGATTATTTCAGAGGAGGGGGCAATGATTACAAACCAAATTACATGTGTTTGTACAAAGAGGAGATAAGCAGGATATCAAATTAGTGGAAAGTACATAGAAAAAACAAGCAAAGAAAACAAGAGCCAATTTTTAAAGAAACAAAAGGATACACAATAAATAAAGTGTGATTGAATTGCAGTAATATATAGTCATAAAATAAATACTATTAAAACTATATATAAGAAGTATGTGAGAATTTGAGAATTTATTAGAACAATAAACTGCTACACTTTGTACTAGAAACCAGTAATTGAAAAATCCAGAGTAGCACTATAATCAAGTTATTTAGAAATTTAAGGAAGAAATAAGCTCTATAAAGTTGAAAGCTATTATGTGTAGGAAGCATACGTCAGGAATTGAAGGAATTATGATTGAGAGTCCATGAATCAGATGCTACCAAAGTTATCAATGGGTAGAGAGAATGTTCAAGAGCTGATAAATAAATGGTGTGAGGAAGGGCAGAGAGATGTTACTGGCACATAACGAGAACATAAAAGGACAATGATTTCATAGGATGAGAGAGAGCCAGCAGCATAACAATTCAACTTTCTAACCCCAAAATGTTTAAGGGGTTTGAAAGCCATCATGCTCCATTTGTAGAGCCTGTGAGTGAACCAAGTCTCAGTGGAGACGACAATGGGGAGAGAGCATTCAGTGTAGAGGACAGGTGCATTGAAGTTGTTGATCATGATGTAGGGCATCATCTCAGGGTTCAGAGGGAGTAGAGGAAAGAGAATTCAGGCCAGGGGAAAATCTTAGCACATTGTGGGGATGAGAGATGGGACAGAAAGGATGATCAGAAGAGTCTACATTTTGGGTCACTGAAAAGCAGAGCTTCATAAATGAATTAAATTCCAAAAGCCTTGGTTGGTAGTGAACACTCTGGCCAAATGCTTCGGATGCAGACCTGGATATTGTTTATTCTCCTGGTTCATAATAAAATTTTTGTGCTAGTAGCCACAGATAGGTATCAAAAATAACTATGTTATTTAGCACAACAAAAGTAAGTGCAAGGCCTGAGCAACATAAAGCAGGAACAATCGATTTCTCACTCAGCTGGGGGTGATCGAGACAGACAGTACTATATTTGTCTTTACTCAGCTTCACGGCATCACAGTTGAGTGTTCGATGTGGCTACTGGTGACTCAAATTAAAAACCTGGGAATCTCTTAAGATATGTTCCTTTCCCCACAGCCTCCCATTTCACCTCTCATTTAATCCATCAACAACACTGAATTGTGCTTCTTAAATATCTTTCCCATTTACACTCCTCTCCATTCTCACTGCTACTATTCTAGTGTAAATCATCATAACTTACCTTGGCAATTGTAATAACTTCAACAAATATTTACTAGGTGCCTGATAAATGTCATATGTTTACTAGATGCATTTATTGGTTACCTAATAGGTGCTGGATCCCACGTGGATATGCGAAAGGTACCAACCTATAATCTGGGTTGCTTCCATATCTCACCTCTTGTAAATAGCATTGCAATAAATATAAGGGTGCTTACATATTGTTATATTAGTGCTTTGTATTTCTTCATCTATGTTTCCAGAAGTGGAATTGCTGGATCATAGGATAGTCCTATTTTTAGTATTTGAGGATCTCCATGCTGTTTTCCACAGGGGCTACACCAGTTTGCAATCCCACCAACAGAAAGGGGTTTCCCTTTCTCTACATTCTCACTAATACTTGTTTATTGATTTATTGATAACCATTCTGATGGATGTGAGGTGACACCTCACTGTGGTTTTAATTTGCATTTCTTTAACGATTAGTGATATTAAGCATCTTTTCATATGTCTGTTGGCCATTTATATGTCCTCTTTGGAGAAATGTCTTTTTTGGTCTTCTGCCCATTTTGTAATTGGATTGTTTGTAGTTTCTGATGTAGAGTTGTGTGAGTTCTTCAGAAATTTTGTATGTTAACTCCTTATTGGCTATACCATTAATGAGTATCTTCTCCCATTCAGTAGGTTTTCTTTTCATTTTGTTGATTGTTTCTTTTGCTGTAAGCAAACTTTTTTTTTTTTCCATTTTGATGGAGACTTTGGGTTCTTTTAAATCTTGTGATGAGGTTGTCTCAGCTCCCAGGGGCAGGGAGGGCACCTGCCACATGGAGATTTACCCCTGCTTTTATGGGGACAGAGCAGTCAGGGTTTTCTTCTTTCAGCATAGTTTCTTAAATAAGTTTAATTCAAAATAATTAACATGTCACTTTGGGGTATCTTGGGATTGTCTGCCCTTGACCCCAACAGAACTTACTTATTATATAGGGAAATAATACAATTAATTAGGAAGCTGCATGATAGTGCTCTAGAAACTCAGGGGAAACACTAGTCATTGTTCTTGGGGAAACATTCACAGACATAGTGACCTTTTAGTTAGAATGAGAAGTTTTTCAAGTGAACTATCAGCAACTGATGTGGGTGAGGCAGAGTCCCAAACATGTTCATTCATTCATTCATGCATTCATTTGTTCACTGTACATTTGTTGTTGAATATCTACTATGTGTCAAGCACCAAGACAAATGCAAAAAATGAACAAAGCACCATTTTTACCTTCAAGAGGCTTATAGTCTGTGAGAAGAATAACATGAAAAAACATAGATTTACTAAAGTATTGTAGGTGCCATCACACATGTGTACAAAATTTATGGCAGTTAGTTTAACCTAAAGACATGCCAAGGATGTCACAGGTTTCTACTGTTATTACAACTTCTTTTCTCCCATTAAAATCATAGGATTCTTAAAGAGAGGCCCTCATTCTGAAGCACATAATCAATTCAACTCTGATCTGTAGCTCTAACAGAATATAAACTGCATAAAAGCAAAGAATTCACTCAATTCATCACTCTTTCCCAGTACCTAGATCGATGTCTCAGACAGAGTGGTTGGTTATTCAATGAATACATGTTGACTGATGGAATAAATTTATGAGTCCAAAAAAAGATGTCACAAACCTTATGGGTGAAACTTGAAAAATATTTTCCCTACAATTTCTGGACGTTTCTGTTCTACACTGTAATTTGTGTAAAATTAAAAGATCTATGTTTCAAATGAGAGTGTAGGCATGGTAATACCAATGGTCTGAGTCAGGATTATATTCTGGTCCAGTTCTGTTATTCCAGAACTGTTTGATAATGGGAAGTCCTTAACCTCTAAATGCATTTCTTTATTTGTTAAGTGAGAGTAAATTTATCTCACATACCTTGTAAGAGTTGTTTAAGGATTAAATGATATAATGCATGGGCATGTCCAATATACACTTTGAAGTTTAATTATAAAATACATACCAACACTAAATTTCTGAGTTTTAAATGTTACAGGAATGCCCTCCAAAGACAGCTAATTAAACAATTATTGTTTTGTTTTTCCTGTTTCTCTCTAGTGCAGTGCCTGGAGATGACCACCAAACGGAAAATCATCGGCCGTCTGGTGCCGTGCCGATGCTTCCGAGGTGAAGAAGAAATCATCTCAGTTTTAGATTACTCCCACTGCAGCCTTCAGCAGGTGCCAAAAGAGGTCTTCAACTTTGAACGGACATTAGAGGAGCTTTATCTAGATGCCAATCAAATTGAAGAGCTACCCAAGGTAATTTTTGATAGCTGAAAATATACTTTGTAAATGAGTATCCAAAAATTTGCATAATGATAATGCTAACTACATCCCTCTGTCCTGGTGATTAACAAATCATTCAAATTGGTATAAGTTTCCCCAATAGTCTAATTACCTTTTAATACTGTTCCCTTTGTAACTTCATGTGATATGATGATAACCAATCAAACTCTGTGGAAATCAACATTTTTTAGATTATGTCTTGTTATTTTAATTTAAAATGATCTCCAAGAAAATACATATTGGTGGGTTGAGATAGACAGCTTATGATTTTTTGTTTTAAAAAAATGAAAAATATAACACTTTCAGAACTGAAAATTTTGTATGTTGTATGTTCAGGTGACATTGTTTTAAAACCTTGAAATATATAGTCTGAAGAATAGTTTTAATACACACATATTAATTTAATACTATTATGGAAAATGTTTCTTCTATTTGAACTCTTTGATTATTACAAATATTACTGAAATTATATGACACACAATTGATAAATATACTGTAGAAAAAAATTTTAATTAATATCAAACCTTGCACCACACCTGCATACACAGAACCATTATAACATTATGCTATGTAAAGAAAATGTCTACTGTGATCTTGTTCTCTAGAACAAGAAAATAATGAATGATAAAAGATTAGTTAAAGCAGACAAAGTCCACACAGCAGAGAGGTTCAAAATCTAAACCTCTACACCCTAATAATCACTTAAATAAGTGACTCAGGTTCATTAATTAGCATGGCATTTTCATGTAAATATGTGCACCATGGCTAGGAGAGGAAAAAATATCACACAATACATTTTCATTGCTTATGCTAAATGAGTGCATACTAAATAGCCAATAACTAGAAAAATATTTTTTTATAATATAATGAATTTCTGTATCAAAATCTAAGTATAGCATTCTGATCAAAAACAAATTACTAATTCTTCTCATTTAGAGTTATTAATTATGGTATTTATAAATACTTCAAATGCAAGAACTATTTAATGTATACTTCAAAAATAAATGCACTTCTTTTTGACAACCTAAATGCAGTGTCATCTTAGACCATTGCTCAGGAGGGCTGGGTCAGGCCTAAAAATCTTTTGACCAAATGGATTATCATTTGGATTGCACATCAAGTAGAGGCCAGACTAAAGTGGGTTTTCCCTTCTTCCACTAGACTATGAACTACTTGAGGACAGAAATGACATACTGATCATCTTTGTGTCTCTGTACACATGCATGCATGGTGACTTGAATGCCATGGTTACTCAGTTTGTTTGTTATCACTGCCAGGTGAGACAATGCAGAGAACTGCGTGTACTATGCAAGTAATTAACAAAACTACGCAAGGGGGAAACTATGTAAAGGGGAACAATGTGCATTTAGCTTTCATTTAGAAAAATAAGCACAGTACTTTTGTGCTGAAATGTAAATTTAATTGAACATCCTATATTTTTGTTTGCTAACCTGGCAGCCCTAGGTCCATTTAGTCATTTAAAGTTTTTCCTAGATTCCTATGACATATTCTCTAAGATAAATAGTAGATCATGATTAATTAATCAAGCAGTGTTTATTTAATATTTACTACACAGTGTTTTAGGCTTTAGGGCAGGATTTATAAGAGAAATACCAATGCTTGCTCTCAATGATCTGGCAACCTAAATACAAAGAAAACAGAAGCATTAGAGGTAAATGAATTCTACAGAGAGGTCAGAGTTGGAGATGGTTTAAGAAGTCATCCCCCAGCCCTGGCTGGTGGCACAGTGAAGAATAAGACACCAACCTTCGAACCCAAAGGTTGTTGGTTCAATTCCCAGCCAGGGCACATAACCAGGTTGCAAGCCAGGTCTCCATCTAGATCTGTAGCTAGAGGCAGGTGAAAGGCAACCACACATTGATGCTTCTCTCCCTCTCTGCCTCTCTCCCTTCCCCTCTCTATGAAAATAAAAAAATTTTAAAATTTAAAAAAAAAAGAAGTCACCCCCCAGAGGTGAGAATTAAAACAATGAAACAAAACAATATTCTTTAGAGAGAAAGGAAGAAGAAAATTGTAGAGAAATAAATGTTAAAAATTATAAAGCAAAATTATAGTATAAACTCATCCTAGAACTTGCTTGTGCTCTCTCTAGCAGTCGCAGCAACTTTGTATACAGGGGTAGAATTTGGAAATGTTATTATGCTCATGAATCTAAAAGACGCCGTGGGTGAACAGTGGGGCATTTCAACTGATTTTGATCTAGTTCTGTAGAAACAAAATGATATAGTTCTTACTATGTAGCACTCTTAAAGCTAATTCTGAATATTTCTAATCTTTCAAGGCATTTTCAATTAAGGTCATGAGCATTTCACTTGTAGAGACCTCAAAGGAATTGTTTATACATAATTATATGTGAGGAAGGTGAGGTTCTAGCTTCTATTAGACTGTCATAAAAGACTCAGAGGGTCAGAAAACAAGTGAGATGTAGGGAAGTCATACAGATACTTTAAAATAATTAGCAGGAAAGCCAAAGGAACAAATATTAATTTATTTGCTTTAATATTAAGCTATGTGTTCTTCAGACTTGCTTATTTTCTGGAGGCATATTGATAATGTCTCCATTGGAGCTTTGGTTTTGTTACCAGACAGGACCTGGGTTGCAGCGGGTCTGCCTCAGGCTGGCCTGTAGCATGTGGATTCTTGACTTCATGTAGGAAAGATTTCATGACATGAGTCCAGGTGATTTTAGAGTATGTTTATTAAGGAAGGGCGATGAAACAAGGGAAAATCTTAGGGCAGAAGAAGTAACTGGGAAGTGCTCTGCTTTTATTCCCTAGAAAAGTTATAGGAAAAGCAGTGGCCAAGGTGGGGCTGCTGTTAGCTCACTGGGAACTCAGAAAAAAAGGGGTGGGGCTGCTGTTAGCTCACTGGGAACTCAGAAAAAAAGGGGCCCTGGAGACAGGATCAGGGGTAAGCCCAGGTCAACTGCTTCCCTGGCTGCAAGTCTCCTTGGGACCGTTGCAGTTTAGGAGGAAATACAAAGTTCATGTTGGAGAAGGGGCATGGGCATGCTCTAGAGTGAGCCTGCTGAGTCCTTGTCTTGGGGGCTTTTCATTTTCTTTTTTTCCTGTAGGTGAGAATCTCAGAGGAGAGTTTAGCAGAATATCTATCAGCTTTCCAGGTGCATCTTTCATGTGCTGATGTATCAAAATGAGCGCATAGTGGGGTTGGGAATAGTCTTTGGTCTGCTGTACTGTTTTACCTTTATCCTGGGTCTGTCTGGATTTTAATGGTGTTTTTGTTATGTGGGCCCCTGATTTCATCTGTCCTTGGGTTTAGTTGGTACAAATGATATTAATTAATTGAGTCTCTGTTCTCTATCTCCCAGACCTAAGAAATTTAAGCTATGTCCTTGGTTAGAAGAGATGAGTTTTTGCATTTCACAAACTGGCTATAAGTTTCTCAAACTATTTGGCCTTGTTTAGTTTTCTTGCCTCAGTTTCCCCATTTCACTTGCCCAGTGATTTTTCTAGCTCTAACTACCTTGCTTCCCTTTTGCCTCAGCATGACCCAAAATCAGTAGATCCCACATTCTGGATTACAAATTCCAACAAAGTGTAGGAACTAACATTCGCTTTCTATGGCTAAATAAATGTTTTAAAAGTCTTATATAAGATTTTTACTATTTTATTGGAAAAACATATTTTAACAGTCAAACATGGAAAATACTCCTAAATACCAAATGCATGGTACTTCTTTACAAGAAAAGACAGGTAGTAAACCTACACACTTTTTTTAAAGTACCAGTTTTATTGACATATATTTCACATACTATCAAATCCACACTCACAAGGTTTAGTACAGTTCATTGGTTTTATTATATTTACAGAATTTTATACCATCACCACTGACTATATCTAAAAAATTGTAATCACTTCCCAGAACACACTATACCTATTAGCAGTCATTCCATATTCTCTGCTTCTCCTACTTCCTGACACTCTCTTCATGGATTTGCCTATTCTGGACATTTCATATAAGTTGAATCATACAACACAGTATCCTTTGTGACTGACTGCTTTTAATAAGCATAATGTATTCAGGCTTCAGCTATATTGTAGCATGTGTCAATACTTTATTCCCTTTTACTGCCAAGTAATATATTAGGTATGGCTATACTATTTATCATTTTAAAAAAATAGGATATAACGCTTTTTAAAATATTGGAGGAATCACACTATATAGTATCAAATTATACTATAAGGCCATAGTGACCAAAACAGCATAGTATTGGTATTAAAACAGACATATAGATTGATGGAACAGAATAGAGAGCCCAGAAATAAACCCACACCTTTATGGTCAATTAATATTCAACAAAGGGAGCAGGCAGATACAATTGGCTAAAGATAGTTTTTCAATAAATGGTGTTGGGAAAATTGGACAGCTATGTGCAGAAAAATGAAATTAGACCACCTCCTCAGACCACACAAAAGAATAAATTCAAAATGAACAGAAATTTAAATGTTAAACCCTAAATCATAAACATCCTAGAAGAAAACAGGCAGCAAAATCTTGGACATTGCTCCCAGCAATATTTTATTGGAAATACCCCCAAGAAAGGGAAACAAAAGGAAGAATAAACAAATGAGACTTCATCAAACAAAAATGTTTTTGCAGAGCAAAGGAAAATATCAACAAAATAAAAAGACAACCTACAGAATGTGAGAATATATTCACTGATACATCTGATAAGGGGTTAATATCCAAAATTTATTAAAAATATACAAGCTCAACACCAAACAAACAACCCAATTAATAAATGGACAAAGGATCAGAATAGGCACTTCTCCAAAGAGGACATATAGATGGCAAATAAACACATGAAAAAATGCTCAACATCACTACTTATCAGAGAAATGCAAATGAAAGCCAATGAGATACCATCTCACACCTGTCAGAATGGATGTCATCAATAAATCAAAAACATCAAGTGCTGATAAGGATGTGGAGAAAGGGGAACCCTTTTGTACTGTTGGTGGGAGTGTAGACTGGTGCAGTTACTATGCAAAGCAGTATGAAGATATCTCAAAAAATTAAAAATGGATCTGCCTTTTGACCCAGAGATCCCACTTCTGGGAATGTACCCAAAGGAACCCAAAATATTAATGTGAAAGAACATAAGCATCCCTACATTCATTGCAGATTTGTTTATGATCTTCAAAATGGAAGCAGCATAGTGTCCATCAGTAAATGAGTGGAGAAAGCAACTATGGGACATTTACGTAATGGAATACTACCTGGCCATAAAAATGAAGAAAATTTTACCCTTTGTAAGAGTCTCCATGGATTTGGAGAACATTATGCTAACTGAAATAAGCCAGTCAGAGAAAGACAAATGCCACATGATTTCACTCATATGTGGAATCTAATGAACGAACTGAACTAACAAGGAAAATGGGGACAGACTCATAGATGGAGAGCAGGATGACAGCTTGGGAGTGGTAAAAGGTGGAGGGATTGAGCAAAAAGGAAAAAGGGCTCATGGATGTGGACAACAGTGTAGTGATTGCTGTGGGGGGAAGGATGTAAGGGCACTAAATGGTAATGGGAAAAATACAACAAAGATTAAAGAAAAAGAAATGCAGATGAATTACTATAAAATGTTGTTTTTCTGTGTAATTGTTTTCTAAATACAACTTACCAGTTTGGGGCCTTGTAGTCCATAGTAAATATGAAATTGAACTCCAGTACCCAGCTTCTTCCAGTACTTTGTCTTACACGAAATGATTGTTGAAATTTGATTTTATGATTTTACAAATGTATGTAGAAAAAATAAAAATTAAATTGTAATATTACATCCAATGTAGAATATTGTTGGTAAGCTGAAACAAGCCAGGAAAAATATAGCATTCATATCTACAGCTGCTTTTCTAGGAAGAAAGCAGGTATTGGGAAGCCAAGTGCCAGGCAAGGGCTACAAGGAAGCAGTTGCAGGATGCTCAGTCCCCCATGTCACCACCAGTGCAGAGCTGTGTACCTAAAACATTGATCATCCAGTAATGATGTTGTTGGGAATTTATCAAAGAGGGATGATTCGGACTGGTGACAGTTTTGTGTTGCCCTGCCTCCAGTCACTGGACCATGAATAGCAGAAATCCTCATTGACTCTTCAGAAAATAAATGAGCAACAAAAGCACACCTGAATTGTGCCAGCAGCCAGCAGGTAAAATAAAGCTGCAAGTTAATGACCAGCAAATGGACTATGACCACAGTGTGGGAGCTGCTTGTGCTGAGCCTTTACAGACAAGCTACACAGGCTCTATGCTCAGTGAGCTGGTGCTCATTCTTTCCTCTGACAGCATTCTCTTCCACATTTCCTTCAGGTATCTGCTCAAATCACCTTGCCAAAGAAGCTTTCCCCCTGTAAGTTATACACTATACCAACACCCACCACCACAGCTACTTATTTCCCTCAACAAATTTTTAGGCTAAATTATATCTCTAGAGAATTTTTTAGTTCAATTCAGTTATTAGCCAGTATTAAGACACTACCTAAATATTTTGTCCTTGCTATAAAATATCAGCATCAACAGCTCCCTCTGATGCTGTCACAAAGGGTAAGGCCTTTAACCGTGGCCAGAGGGGAGAAAGAACAGGAAAAGTCAAAGTGTATCTGCAAAGGATGCCAAAATAAAACTCTCATTTAATGGTCTTTTATTTTTTTATTCTACTTTTAATTTTTGATGCCAACTCTAGGGGTTGAGGTGAGGTGGAATTTTTTTTTTAAAGATTTTATTTCATCATTTCTAGAAAGAGGGGAAGGGAGAGAGGCAGAGAGGGAGAGAGACATCAATGTATGGTTGCCTTTTACCTGACTCCAGCCACAGATCTGACTGGAGACCTGGTTTGAAACCTTGTTATATGCCCTGGCTGGGGAATCGAACCTGCGACCTTTGGGTTCGCAGGCCGGCACCTTATTCCAGCCAGGTGGAATAATTTTTGAAGCTCCTCCACAATTTATTACCTAATACAATGTACTCTGCATTTTTTTTGTACTCAATCTCTGAGTACTTTATCCATATAAAGTAGAGCTGCGACATAATATTTTTTCATATGGAAATGTTTTCTCTGATTCTAGAAGCAGTCAGAGAAAGGACATTACGGAACTTATTTTTACATGTATGGAGTTGGAGAAGGAAATAAGTCCTTAAAAATTATTTCCAGGCCCTGGCTGGTAGCACAGTGGATAAGGCGCTGGCCTGTGAACCCAAAGGTCAATTTCCCAGCCAGGGCATATAACCAGGTTGCAAACCAGGTCTCCAGTCAGGTCTGTGGCTGGAGGCAGGTGAAATGCAACCATACATTGATGTCTCTCTCCCTCTCTGCTTCTCTCCCTTCCCCTCTTCCTAAAAATAATGAAATAAAATCATTAAAAAAAAGAAACAATAGTATTTTTTAAAAAAAAAAAGAAAGAAAAAAATTATTTCCAAAATTAATGTTTTGTGATTCACTCACTTAGGATTTTTATAAAAAAAAATGGGAATAGAAGGAAATGTTCTGACAGTCTAGTGACTCTAGTTACTCATTATTGTCACAGAAGTACTACAGAACAATGTAAAGAGTTCTGAAGAAAGCAGACCTATGTTTAACGTGGTCCTGACACTAGTTAGTTAATATGACTTTAGATATATTATTGAACCCCTTTGAACCTTAGCTTCTTTATCTTAGTAGATGCTAACAAATTTGTTCCTCCTTGACTCCAATGATTGCAGTGATGATCAAATAATATAAAGATTATGAAAATCCTGCACAAATAGAAAATTATATATAACTTATATTCAGAGAAATAGCTTATTTTGATAAGAAGGGGTATGTTTTAAATAAATTTGATCTACTTAATACAAATTTAGACAAATTCAATGCTACAGTCAAAAAAGGTTTAACTGGTAAACAATAGCTATGTATTTATTTGTCAGTTTGTTAAAAAAAATTGTAGTCAATGTAAACCAACAGACCATGGTAGGTAAAGATGGACATTTATTGGAAATATATTTGAAGCTTATAAAATTAACAGAAGCCTGGAGAACTTTACATGAGAAAAGGGTAGGAACCAAAGAAGCTCTGGATAAGTGCCCAGAATTCACAGAGTGGGACACGCTACCACTCTCACACCCCTGTGTAACTGTGATGTTTGCTCAAGATGAAAATTCTTGCTGCCTTCAAAAATAATGTAATGTGAAGGATTCTCTTAAAAAGAAGACCAATGTTCAAATGTAAAAAGGAGAATGGGTGCTGAACAAAGAAAAAAAGTGTCCTCTGATATTTTACATATCTCTTATCTTCATTTGCTCCTCATCAGGAGCCTGAGGTCATATTTTTCTTAGATCTTTAATTAAAATCATTTGAAATAATGTCATTTGCTTATTTTGTGAGATATTTTAATATTAATGAGATCAAATAAACCATAGAAGGATTATTTTAAGGTGACAGATTATAATATGTTAATTTATAACTGTGATTTTAGTATATTGAAATTTGAGCATTGAGTATTTTGTTCTTCTACCCAAAAGGAATCTTTTGTAGTGAAAGAAACTACTTTATCACCATAGTTCCTAATTAAAACAATTGTTATAATTGAGAAATATGAAAAAGTTTGCTCTTGATTAAATGTGGCCCAAATTTGCAAGTGTGGAACATAAATCTGCCACTTATTTAATAAAATTGCTTCATATTTTAATATCACACTACACTAATAGATGATTCCTTAAGTGTCTTTCTTGTGGAAACATAGAATTGTCTGTAACCTTGGCATTTTATATAAGCAGTTTTATATCTATATATAGAGAGGGGGGTGGCTCTCATAAGATCCTGGGTTTAAATAATAGGAAAAAGTGACTTTCTTGAATTCTATCACTCCTTCAAAAATATTCAGAATACATTGTCCTCTCCTTCAGTGACAAAGGTATATTTATTTGAATATATGAAACCACAGCCAGAATAAAACTGTCACATAAGTGATACATAAGTGATCCAAATTTGCCTTCATTTAATCTTTTCCTAAAGCATTTCTCTCCAAATTTATACTTTTATTGCAATTATTTTGGCATTCACATGCAGTTGTAGTTTTCAATAAATAAATATTGTAGATGGACTCTCCAGAGGCCAGGGAAAGTGAGATAAAAAACAAATTTGTATTAAAAAAAAATAGGATGTATGGGGGACTGTTTAGATAATTTTATCTTACTCAGATTTCTATTTGTGTTTAAAATGTTTTACTGGTCCGAAAGTTTATGGTATTAACAACTCTTGATCACATGTGTTGTTAGAGACCAGGGCTTCTGCAATGCCCCAGTCACGATCTGAGCTGTTTTATCTTCCAACTGGACATTTACTCATCCTGTCATTTATTGCTGACCTTTTCCCAAGTATCAACTCTCATTAAGATCTAATTTCACTCTAATTTCAGTGAGATTGAGAACTCATTTGCTGACTCCTACTGCCAGTTTTAGGTAAAATATATCTGTTGGTCTGTTCAATTCAGCAAACATTTTTGAGTAACAGTTATGTGCAGACAGCTGTTCTGGGTGCTGGAGATAAATTATTCAGCAAGACTAACAAGTTCTTACTCTCACAAAATATCAATTACTGAAAAAGAAGAATGAAAATGATGTTTAAAAGAAAACATTAGGCAATGGCAAATATCAAGAAGAAAACAGTTCAGAAGCATTGCTGAGAAGCTGTTTTAGGTTAAAAGGATAGTGACTGCTTCTTTAAGGAGTGACTTTTTGTGTTGAGATTTAGAGGACAGGAAAGAGTTGAGCATACATATCTGGAAGAAAGCACCCAAGACAGAGTGAATCCTCTAGAATAGGAATGGGTGTAGCATGTTCAAAGAATAGAAAGAAGGCTGACGCAATGAGTGAGGGAAAGAGTAATACCAGATAAAGTAGGAGAGATAGGTAGACAGTGGGCCTAAACCATGTAAATTCATATCAGCTAGGGAAGCCCTTAATATTTTATCCCAAGTAAAATGCGGAGACATGGAAAGGTTTTAAAGGAAATGGTGATGTGAAATGGTTCTTATATTTTAAGAACATCTTTCTGGCTGCAGTGTGGGAATACATTGTGGCAAGTTAAAAGTAGAGGCAAGGAGATTAGAGGCTACAATAGTTCAGGTGATTAAGTGAAGAAAAAGAGACGCACCTCAGATTATGCTTTGGAGATAAAGTTAATGGTATTTACTAATGGAATGTATTGGGAGGTAGTAAATTAGGACATGAAGAGGGATTTAGAAAGAATTGCTATTGATAGAGGAGGCGAACAAGGAGAGAGGAGTTGCTATGGTTATTTGGAAGAACCCATGTGTTGTCATGGAAGCTCGAAAAGAACAAGGTATTTTAAGAAGGGAGAGTAGTAAACTAACCTATTGACTTAGACAACGGGGGCTGGGGTCAGGGGGGCTTTATATTTGCTAGTATGGAAGTAAATGGTGATTTTGATGAGAGTAGCAGTGCGGAAACCCAGTAAAGCAGGATTGTAGAAGTAATGTGGATATTCACATCACTTTTAAGAGATTTTTCTGTGAGAGAAAACAGATTCAACAAGCTAAAGAGAAGTTGAAGGTTAAGATAAGTTCTTTTTCAACTTGTTTGTTTTCTGGTCAATGACATTAAAGCACATTTATCACTGATAAGAATAAATTAGAAGAAAGGGGGAAAACTAAATGAAGGAAGTTGATGGGATAATTATAGGAGCAAAGTCCTGAAGGCAAAAGGATATGGGAGTCACAGAGTGCAAGACAGGTCACCTTTGAGAGGGACAGGCACAGTTCATCCACTTAATGAGGCAGAAAAAAGAAAATATGGGTACCAGTGATGATGGTAAAACCTGAAAAATGTGATGAATATTGAAGTTTGGTTTAAATGATAGAAGTCTCAATGTGTTCAAGAAATGCTGAAATCAGTCAGTTAAGGGTTGGGAACTGGCAATCTACAGTGAGCTGGAGGATAGGGGAATGGGGTGCATGAAACAAGGTTGCAGAGGAATATAATTTTCAAAAGGAATCAAGGATCTTAAATTAATAAATGAGGTGTATTTGTAATATTTCTTCTTGAAGTGGCAGCTAGTTAAGACAGATGCTGGAGCAGTTCTTTTAAAGTTATATTAACTTATATACTTGGACAGTGCATTAGCTGTAGCAAACGAAAAGGTAAAGACAATTGAAAGAGTTAAGTAAAAAGGAAAAGGCAAAAAATGCAACTTTGTTCTGAGCATTTACTGTGTGCTAGGCATGTCCTATGTAATAGATCCTATGTTTTCAGAACACATCTGACATAAAGGTTTTGTTATCATCATTTTAAGCTCAATGACACTGAAACACATGAGGCTAAAATAATTAAGCAAAGTTTATACAATTAAAAAATAGCATGGTCTTTAGAACACAAATTTAGGCCTGTATTACTTCAAATCCCAAGTTTTTTTCACTTTACCAATCTAAAGCAAACTTGTAATTTGGCCTATGACTATTCTTAGGAACGAACAAGGAGGGAAAAAGGTTGAAAAGATTTTCATCCTAGAGATCCAGGAAAATGAGACAATTAAAAATATATTGGAAATAATTCAGATTCTTTGCCCATTTTTTTTAATTGAGTTGTCTTCTTGGTGTAGAATTGTATAAATATTTTGTATTTTTTTGGAAATTAACCCCTTATCAGATGTATCATTGACAAATACATTCACCCATTCAGTTGGTTTTCTTTTCATTTTGTTGATGGTCTCCTTTACTGTGCAAAAGCTTTTTAGTTTGATGTAGTCCCACTTATTTATTTTTTTCTTCGTTTCCCTTGATAAATTGGGATGGAAAGAGACTTGGTTTGAGACTGTGGGCTCACGTTGCAGTGTGCAGATGATATTTTGTTGAGTTGTACACTTGAACCCTGCATGGTTTTATAAACCAACATGACCCCAATAAATTCAATTAAATACATATAACATAAAAAAAACAAATACAACAAATTTTGTATTAAATGCAAAATATGAGCCATCGCCTGAGCATCCTTATAAAGACACCAAGAAAATAATGAAATATTTAAAATTATACCTTATCATGTGCAATGTGCAAGAGTGACAGTGGGAGAAATGAGGCTGGAGAAATCATAAAGACCTTCCATGCTGAAATCAGAACTTTGAATTTTATCTGCAATATATGAAAATTCACTTGGTTGCAGCAAGGTCAGATATGTAGCTTAGGTTTTGTGTTCTGCCAGGCCCCATACTCACACTTTACAAGCATTACTTTATTTGTTTTATTTATTGTTGTTCTATTATAGTTGTCTCAATTTTCCCCCATTGTGCTGCCATACTCCACCCACTCCCTGGCTTCCACAATTAACCCCCATCCTGTTGTCCATGTCCATGTGTCCTTTATACATGTTCTTTGACCAGACCCTTCCCCTTCTTTCCTCCGTCATTCCCCTCCCCCATCTTCTCTAGTCACTGTCAGTCTGTCCTTTGTTTCCTTCTTTCTGCTGCATAGTATTCCTGAGCAGCAGAAGGAAAGAACTCCTACCCTTCATGACAGCATGGATGGACCTGGAGAATACTATGCTAAGTGAAATAGGCCAGGCAGCAAAAAACAAATGCCATATGATCTTACCTGTAAGATCAACCTAATGAGCAAAACAAACAAATGAGCAAAATAGAACCAATGACATGGAACTTTTAATTATTGTGAGAAGATGATGGCCTAGCCCAAGATAGCAACTATGAGGCTGGAAACAAGAACAAATCAAGTTTAGTTACATTGAATATAACTCCCATGGACCTTAATTGTCTTTTTTTTAATTTAATTTTGTTATTGTATTACATCCATCCCATTCCCCCTGCCCTCTGTCTACTTCCCCACCCACCCACTCCCCATCAAAGTCAATCCCACTTGTTGTCCATGTCCATGGTTCTTCCATGCTAGTTCCTTGACTAAACTGCTCCCCTTCTTGCCTCCTCCTCCCTACTCCCACCTTCCCTCTGCCCAGCGAAGGTGTCAATGACCTTTAACAGGAATAAAGATTCCCTTTGTTTGAAATAATTAAGAATTGACTACATAAAGACTTGTAATACGTGTTCACCATGTGGATTTACCCATTAACATTCATGACAGCTGCTTCTTTCATTGCCAGTGAAGCCCCACAAGCCTACAGAGAAGTTCTGACTCCCAGACTAAGTGGAGCTGGACCAAGGCCAACAGGGCAGGGGGTGGGCTGTGCTGGCACATGGAAGAATGGGGTCACAGATACAAAGGAGTGAAGAGTTCTAAGGAGGGAGTAATGACATTATCAAATGGCCAAGTAAGGCAAAGACTAGATAATATCCCTTAGACTGGGAAGTAAAGTTTCATTTGTGGCTTTTGCCACAGCTTTTGGGAAAAGGAGGTGAGAGCTTCTTGACCTTCCTGTTCTCTCTGGCTCTCACCAGCATCCACACTCATGCTCTCAGCTACTGCACTGGAGACTCTTACAGCTCTATTTTGCCAGCTAAGCTCTACTTCTCAGTTTTCAGACTGGGTACCAGCTTTCTGGATTTACTTGACTCTTACCCTCATCACTTCTAATTTCCCTGCTGATTGACCATCCAGTCCCAATACCAGGACTTGTCATCCTTTACTCTTATTTCTTTTTCATCTTCCTCATCAAACCAACTGCCAAATCCTGCCAATTTTGCCACCTTCTTCTTTAATCTAATCTCACCTCTCCACAATATGAACAGAGCCTTTGTCAGCCCCATCCATCTCTTAGTGGACTAATGGAACAGTCTCCTTAATTTTTCACACACCAACAGTGATATTTCCAAGTGTAATTATGACCAGGCCATAATCTCAGTTAAGCTGTTCTCTGTCTCCTCTCTAATTTACAGAGTGGGGAAGGGATGCCACTGAGGCCTCCCGTTGCCTGGCTACAGCCCTCCTCCCCCACGCCTTGCATCTGTTCTCAGGCTAAGTGTCTGGAAACAAAACTTCTTGCTTCTAAGCTCAGGCTGTTTCCTCTGTCTCATGTACTACTCTAAGATTCACCCCAGTTGTCACCTTCTCCCACAAATTTTATTCTTCTTTCACAGGCAGTTACTGAACCTCCTCTATGCCTTCATATCACTATGTGTACAATTCTACAGTCATGCTGCCCAAACCTATGGTAGTTATTCTTTCAATATATATGTGTTAAATACCTATTCTAGTCCAAGGAAACAGGGTTGAAGAAGACAGACACTAGAATATAAAGCTTTATCTATTTAATCTTTAAACTAGCACATCATTTGGTTCAAAGTTAGGTTCTCACTAAATATGAGGGGGGACCCGAAAACTGAAATGGATTTATAAGAAATGTGTATTATTCTTATACCAAGTAAGATGTTTTTTTCCACTGCTGAAAGTTTTTGAATTCATAGATTGTGATGCCTTTTAGTGCTTCCGCCATTTTTTGTTTCACCTCTTTCACATCAGCAAAATGTTTCCTTTTGTTGACATATTTTCATCTGGGGAAACAAACAAACAAACAAAAAAACTCAGGTGATATCAGATGAGTAAAGAGGTTGGGACACAGGGGTCATGCTATTTTGGGTCAAAAACTGCTGAAGATGCAGCATGGTGTGGGGAGGTGCAGTTTGTAAATCACCCACCATGGAATGGGCAAATTTGTTGAAATTCCATTTGGGGGGGCCCACTTGTATTTATTACACAAATAATTATAATTTTGTAAAAGTGAATTAGAAAAATATGTATACCCCCTGGCCAGGTGGCTTATCAAAAGACCATGGGTTCTATTTCCAGTCAGGGCACATACGTAGGCTATGGGTTCTGGTCCTGGTCAGGTTGCATCCAGTGGCAACCAATCTGTTTCTTTTTTACATACATGTTTCTCTCTATTTCTCTCTTTCCCTTCCCCTCGCTCTAAAATCAATAAACATATCCTTAAGCGAAGGTCATATATACTGTATACAGTGGCAAATACATTGATAAAGTGGCAAAATTTTAGTAAAATAGACAACATACCACAAAAGTGTTATATTTTGAAATAAATTGATTCTTATATGTAAATACATAAAGTTAGTTGTTATTTTTTAAATTGTTCAAAAACATGTCCATTTGCTGCAATAGTGGACTCAATTCAACTTTGGAATCTTGAACATGCTTTAATTCACTTTTCTTTATCCATGGACATCATAGTTGAAAAATCTTAGCTTTAACAGCCTCTTTATTGGAATGAGGTTGTTTATTAACTTCTGTCTCACAAATGCTCCATACATAATAGTCTAAAGGGTTTGCATCTGGTGGAGTAGGCTGCCAGATTTCCTTTGACCAGAATTCAGGAACATTGACACTGAGAAATTCTTGCACCTTTTTGGCGTTATGTGCTGGTGCATCATCTTGTTGGAAGATCAAATGACGTCCATTTTCAGCTTGCTTTATCCATGCATGGTACAACTACTTTTCTCAAAATATCAAGATAAACATCAGCAGTCACCTTCAAGCCTTGTGGGGAAAATATGCAGGGTCATGATATCTCCTTCATTTCTGACAACACCTGATACCATCACTGTAGCAGGAAGTTTCATTTTCATGACAATTGGGACTTCCTTAAGGTTCTCACAGAGCCACCTGTTGTTTCTTCTGTTGACTGTTTGGTCCTGCTGAGAATTCTTTGCATGGGAGAAAAAAATCAGAGGGTTTTTTCATTGGGATTGTTCAATTTTGTTAGCAGTTTCTTGCTTTTTCAAAGCACTTTTCCTTTGTCTGCTGTGCCATAAACTGGCCTCTTCTAAGAAAATACGATCTGTATCTGCTATCTTCAGCAATAATCTTGCAATCCATTGTATCCAACATCTGAAATTCTCTTGCTATGGAGCACATTGACTTTCCTGGATCTTCATTGATGATCTCCTGGTTTCTGTGTATAATATCTGGACTTGTGCAATCCTTGCGTACCTTATGCATTCTCCTTGTTGGTGCGGCAATATCAGGATCAGCATCATACATCTTCATGTTGTAAAGTGTACATACAGGGATGTTATTGAAGTCCACAATTTCCTTAGCAGTTTGCCTTGCACATTGTCCAGAAATTATGGTTGCTCTAACATCGTATTCCTTCAACATGACAGTTACTCTCAGAATTTAATACTTTATATCTGGAACAATGATATTAAATCATAACCTTAGAAATATAGTTTTTCAAAATTAATAAGAAACATGTGAAATAAGGAGATGCAAAGTTATTGCCCATTTATTCCATACATCCTATATATATATATATACAATTCATATTTTAAAAATCATATAAAAACACAATAGAGTGACAACTAATTCTGCTTAGCTTAGTGTCCAGGGAAGTCAGCCTGGCAGAAGTGCGCTGTTAAAGATAAACCTAGAACGCAATCTAATTGGGCTTTTTAAATGATAAACTGAGCTTTAGAAAAAAATTATGGAAAAATGCTTGTTAAGTGTGGAATCAGAATTCAAATCTAGGTTTTACTGATTCCAAATTTTATAATTTTTCTATTATGACCAGGTGTAGAGAACAGACTCTAGTTATATACCATAAACTATAGTCTCTAGTTTACTGACCTGTTCAAAAAAATACTAGTATAAAATTCTAGATTAATGCTATTTGATCCAATTGTGCACACATCATGTTGATTACTCTCTACAGACAAAGCTAATACCTTTATAAATGACCACCAAGAGTGCAAATGTGTTCTCCTTTCTCCACAAAAATTTCACCAACTAACAGTTACTAAAAGAAGCAACAACAGCAACAAAAACAAGGCAACCTGTGCCCCTCACACATGCACATATAAACACAGACACATAACCACTTGAGTATACAGTTATCAAGAATTTGCCCCAATGCCTACCAACAATGAAAATTCAAAACATTTAAAACTGTTTTTATATTCAGCTTTCACGTTTTTCCTATTTTATTCCTTGATATTACCAGCTTGCTTCCATCAAGTAAAGTATGTAAATTAAAGAACATTTTCATTTAAAAAATTTAAATGCAATTATCATCAGGTAGAATATGTATGATAAGATGCTATTCATTGTATATTCAATCCAACAGCTGTTATCCCAATAAAACAGATATATCCCTTTCCTTCTAAGACAATGACAAATGTTAAAATAAGCTTGCTGTTTCAAAGGGGAAAACAGTGATTCAAAAATGCCTTTGTACAAATTGTTGCTGAAAAGATCCATATTTTAAGAACAGCAGCAGTGATATTTATTGTTTTCTAGGATAAAATGCTTGGTATTTATTGTAGTTGCCATTTTTCCACAGGGAAGAAAAGAGCTCATCTCTGCAGCACATTCAATACTGCTAAAATTCACTAGAAGAGATTATAAGCATTCCCATTTCCTACAGCTGCAATCTTTTTTGAAGCTACCAGCACTTGTCTAGTTCCACACCTCCCACACCAGCCCACAGCTCCACCACTACTAAGACCTGAAAGAGTTGGACCAAAAACCCCTTCCCTTCTTTGACTGCCCATATACTATTAGCATGAAGTCTTAACGATTTCTCCTCCCAAAGTCTCCCTCCTCACCCTCCTGACAGTGCTTTAACTAAGACTCTTATTATTTTTCACCTGGATAGTCTCTAATTGCCCACCTGCCTGCTTCTGGTGCCAGTTGTTACTTAGAAGCAAAAAATCTGACTCGGTTACTTCCCTACTCATGAACATTTAAGGGGGTGGATGTGAATGTGAGGGAGCAGTGTAGATTCATTTGAAAGGCAAATTAACATACCCTGATTCTCTAGGTTAAGGGCAAGTTCTAAGAACGTTTCTTTTGGAATGAAATGTAATATGCAAAGCATATTTTATAGTATTTTTACATTGAATTTTATTTTACTTTTTCATATTTATAACTACTTGTTGACTATAACCTGAGAAAGGTGGTACTTTGTTCATTAATCCTTGAGCCCCAGCACTGTGCATGAATAGATGCTTAAGATTTCTTCCTAACACAAGCAGTCAGGAAGAAAGGGAAATGGGAAAGGAAGAATGGAAGAAGAAAGAAAAGGAAGGAGGGGTGGAGGAAGGAAAGAAGACTAAATGAATTGTCAAAATTATTTTGCAATTTCAACAAGTTCATATATAAAAACCATTTTTACTCTATTGTTTCTGAGTTGACTTTTTTAACTGAATTTATTGGGGTGACACTGGTAAACAAAATTATGCAGCTTTATAGGAGTACAATTCAGCAACACATTATCTTTACTCTGTACTACATGTTCACCATCCAAGTCAAGCCTCTGCCCATCACTAGGTATCTCCCCCTATACCATTTCCACCTGACTCTTTTCTTACTAAAGATAATTTTCAACACTAATATTAAACTAAAGAATTTAAAAAACATTTTATTATAATGTGCCCCAAGTAATTATTTCTTTGAAACAATTTTAAAAACAAACTTGGAAACACTATAGCCTGAACACTTTTTAAATTTTTAATGTAATCTTTATTGTATTTTTTCCATTACCATTTAGTCCCCTTGTACCTCCCTCCCCAGCAATCACTATACTATTGTCCATGTTGAAAAGCCCTTTTTCCTTTTTGTTCAATCCCTCCACCCTATAACCACAACCCCCATATAGCTGTCACCCTGCTCTCCATCTCTGAGTCTGACCCCATTTTCCTTATTAACTCAGTTTGTTCAGATTCCACATATGAATGAAATCATATGGTATTTGTCTTTCTCTGACTGGCTTATTGCACTTGGCAAACATTCTCTCCAGGTCCATTGATACTGTCCAAACTGGTAAAATTTTCTTTTTATGGATGCGTAGTATTCCATTGTGTAAATGTCACATAGTTGTTTTATCCATTTATCTAGTGATGGACACTTGAGCTATTTCCATATGTTGGTGATTATAAATAATACTGCAATGAACATAGGGGTGCTTATGTTCTTTGGAATTAGTGTTTTGGATTCCTTTGGATATATTCCCAGAAGTGGGATCACTGGCAGATCCATTTTTAATTTTTTGTGGTATCTCCATACTGCTTTCCACAATGGCTGCACCAGTTTACATCCCCACCAAGAGTACAAAAGTGTTCCCCTTTCTCCACAACCTCAACAGCACTTGATGTTTGTTGATTTATTGATGATAACATTCTGATGAGTGTGAGATAGTAACTCACTGTAGTCTTAATTTGCATTTCTCTGATGATAAGTGATGTTGAACATCTTTTCATTGGCCATTTGTGTGTCCTTTTTGGAGAAGTGTATTTAGGTCCTTTGCCCATTTTTAAATTGGGTTGTTTTTTTTGTTTTTTTTTTAATGCTGAGTTTTGTTAAGTACTTTATAAATTTTGGATATTAACTCCTTTTCAGATGTATTAGAAAATATGTTCTCCCATTCCATGGGGTGTCTTTTTATTTTGTTGCTGATTTCCTTCTGCATGCAAAACCTGGTTAATTTGGTGTAGTCCCATTTGTTTATTTTTTCTTTTGTTTCCTTTGCTACAAGCAATGTGTGAGATTTTTCTGCTTATGTTTTCTTCTAGGATTTTTATGGTTTCAGGTCTAACATTAAGATCTTCTATTCATTTTTAATTTATTTTTGTGTGTGGTGTAAGAAAATGGTCTAGTTTCATTTTTCCGCATGTGTCTGTCCAATTTTCCATTATTTATTGAATAAACTATCTTTAGTCCATTGTATGTGCTTACTTCCTTTGTCAAATAGAAATGGACTATAAAGGTGTGGGTTTATTTCTGGACTCTATTCAGTTCCATTAATCTATGTGTCTGTTTTTATGCCAGTACCATGCTATTTTGATTACTATGACCTTATACTATAGTTTAATATCAGGTAGTATAATACACCCAAACTTGTTCTTCATTCTCAGGATTGCTTTTGCTCTGCAGGGCCTTTTATGGTTCCACATAAATTTTTGAAATATTTTAGTTATGTGAAAGGTGTCATTGGAATACGGATAGAAATTGCATTAAATTTATAGATTGCTTTGAGTAGTATAGACATTTTTTTTTTTTTTGGACATTTTAATGATGTTAATTCTTCCTATCCATGAACAAGGTATATGTTTCTACTTATTTGTATCTTCTTCAATTTCTTTTTTCAGTACCTTATTTTTCATGTATAGTTCTTTTACATCCTTGGTTAGGTTTATTTCTCAGTATTTTATTATTTTTGAAGCAATTATGAATGGGATTACTTTCTTAATTTCACTTTCTGTTAGTTCACTATTGGCATATAAAAATGCAACTGATTTTTAGATATTAACTTTGCATCCTTCTACTTTGCTGAATTCATTTATCATTTCTAGTAGTTTCTTAGATTCTTTGGGGTTCTTCATGTACAGTATTATGGTATCTGCAAATAAAGGCAGTTTTACTTCTTCCTTTCCAATTCAGATGCCTTTTATTTCTTCTCCTTTTTAAAAATATTTTATTTACTATTTTCAGAGAGAGAAAGTCAGGGAGAAAGGCAGAGAGGGAGAGAGACATCAATGTGTGGTTGTGTTTCACCTGCATCTGGCTACAGATCTGGCTGGAGACCTGGCTTGCAACCTGGTTATGTGCCCTGGCTGGGGAATCAACCAGTGATTTTTGAGTTCACAGGCCAGCACCTTACCCAGTCACGACTTATTTCTTCTTCTTGTCTGATTGCTGTGGCTAGGACTTCCGCTACTATGTTGAATAAGAAAGGTGAAAGCAGACATCCCTCTCTTATTCACATTCTTAAGGGGGACAAGTATAGGTTTTGGCCATTGAATATGATGTTGGCATTGGGTTTATCATATGTTGCCTTTATTATGTTTAATTATGTTCCCTCTATTCCTACTTTGCTGAGAGTTTTGATCATAAATGGTGCTGTATTTTATCAAATGCTCTTTCTGAATTTATCAATATGATCTTATGGTTTTTATCCTTCATTTTGTTTATGTGGTGAATCTCATTTATTGATTTGTGAAAGTTGTACCAACCTTGCATTCCCATAGTAAATCACATTTGATCATAGTGTCTGATCTTTTTGATGCTATATTTGGTTTCCTAATATTTCACTGAGGATTCTAGCATCATGGTTCATCATGGATACCAGTCTATAATTTCCCCAAGCATCTCTAGTCCACTCTGCCCCTCCTCTGCTGGAGCCCAGGATAAGTGGCTGCAAACAAAATTTTGTGCATTGTCCCTTTAAGAGTCTCTTCACATCTCCAGCCATCTCATCCTGGCTGACAGAACCCTGCTGCTTTTCACAGCTGGATTTTATCTGTGTTCTTTCCAGCTCTATTGCTATAGGTTGGGGAGCTTAGCTTAAGATTGGGCCCCACAATTATCAGGGGGATCCCCCTGGCCACTGAAGTACCTCTCTGGAACTTCAGCTGCCACTTGTGGAAACCCAGTCAGCCCTCTCACACCTCCTCTGCATTGCCTTCCAGTCTTGTTGTGGTGAAGTTGTTTATTCTATCTGTCTCTGGTTATAAGGTTTCTCTCCAGCTAGTGTTCAGTTGGTTATTCAGGATGATTTTTCTGCAGTTTAGTTGTAATTCCAGATTGGTCCTGGTGAGGAGGTTAGTGTCACTTCCCCTTACTCATCTGCCATCTTGGATCCTCCCCTGAACACTTTCAAATAGATTCAAAGGAAGAACTTCTAAGAAACCAGCCATTCAGTAATGCCAGCTCATTACAAAATTAGTCCTTTCCCTGGTGGAATCCACTTGTGCCAATATATGGCATCAATATCTCTCTTGTTGAATATTTATGCTTTTATTTGGAACTTTTCAGGAAAAGTTCCAAATAAAGAAGTTTATCTTCTTTAAAATTAATAAGTAACTAATACTTTTTATTTGTGGGGCAAAAATAAACAGCTGATTTTTTTTTTCTAGAGAACTGTTTTAAAATACAGTTATTCACATTCATAATATTTTTATTATGTCCTTGATTTTTCAAGCTGGAGTACAAAGGTGGTAATGAAGTGCTAATTCAAATTATAATAGTTTGCATTTGTATAGTACTTGAGGAATAGTGATGTTCTAAAACATACTCTCATTTAACTCTAATTTAGGTTCTTGCTGTCAATAGTCATTGAATTTCAATCTTCTTCTCTAATCCCTCTGGGACCATTAGGATGTACTCAAGTTCCCTTTCTCATTCACTCTCCCCTACCAAGCAGCTCCCAACTGTTGTCATTTGTCACTGTTATCTTTCCAAAGCTGGACCTGATGGTGTAGAGGGAGCAATGTGCTGCAGCAGAAATGGCTTTGCATTAGACAAAACTGAATGGGAATGCTGGCTCTGGCACTTTCTAGGTATATGACCTTGTAAAACTTAACTTTCTGAGTTTTTCTCACCTGCAAGTAGGGATAACAACACCTCTGTTGCAAGAACTAAAGATGATATATTTTAAAATCTAGTTTTGTGCCTTGCACATATATACTAAGCACTGCCAACAAATGGTGACTGTCTTGTCATTTTCACTACCCCACATAAGAATATTCATGAAACAACCATTTACTGAGAACATACCATGTGTTAGGCATTGCATTACACACTAAAGATGCAGCAGTGTCTAGAAAGCTTACCGTCTCGTATCCCAAAACAGGGACATCCGGGCTTCAATAGGAATAAAGACAGAATGTAATGAAAGTACACAAATGCAGCACATAAACTTGTCTTAAGCTGAAATCTTAAATTCAGGAAGACTTGCTTGGAGAAGAAGATAAAGGGGAGATGGGATAGGGTGGGGTGGGAGAAAGCTTCAGCTGGAAATCTGGCATTTACAAGTGCTCACCAAGGAGAGCACTGACACTGGCAGCTGCTGAGTGGGCTGGAAAGATGGTAATGCAGGAAGTTAGAGGGGAAGGCGTGAGGAAGAGACAGGGGACCAGAGAATGATAAGATGAGAAACTGAAGAAGTGAAGGGCATTGAAAGCCATGTTAAGAAGTTTGAAACCTGGCTGGTGTGGCTCAGTGGATTGGCACCGGCCTGCAAACCCGAAGGTCGTTGGTTTGATTCCCAGCCAGGGCACATAACCAGGTTGCAAGCCAGGTCTCCAGCCAGGTCCTTAGCTGGAGGCAGGTGAAAGGCAACCATACGTTGATATTTCTCTCCCTTTCTTCCTCTCTCCCTTTCCCCCTCTCTAAAAATAATGAATAAAATCGTAAATAGTTATTTTTTTGAAAAGGAAGTTTGAATTTTGTCCTAAAGAGAGCAGAGGTCTATTAAGAAAGTAGAAAGAGATCAGTCTGATCACATTTGCTCTTTCAGGAGTGGCATTTCCTGACCTATCACAGGGGGCCTTAACCTAGTTCACATATCCATGCATGGGTTTCCGGTGATTTGCAAATTCCTTGAAATTGGATGCAAATTTGTGTGTGCATGTGTGTGTATGTTCCTGTGTGTGTGTGTGTTTCTGGAGACAGCAACCATAAGTCTGACTCAGAAATGAATAAAAATCATCTGAACACCTCCTGCAGGATATAACCCAGACTCTCATATCTTTTCATATTCAAGCTAAAACCTTCATTTTCTAGTCCCTTCCACAAAGTTTAGAAAAGATCCACTTTGAATGTTTTGCCATTCCTAACATTTTTCTGAGTCTTTTTCCTAGTATAGCTCTCTGGACTGACCTGCTCTACCCAATGGACCCCTCCCTCTGACCCTCCCTCTGCTCATGGAAGGACTCCCCTCTGAAAGCCTGATGTAGCTGTTTCGTCCTCCCCTAGGCATTCCCTCATTTTCCTTTCCCAGTTTTCTCTAGCTCAAGCACACTTCACAGTCATGGAGTTCAAATGACCCAGCTGGAATGAGAGATGGACAAAGAGACCAGGGCACTAGAAATAGAAAGTCCAGAGACTGGCCTGTACTTACATGGCAATCAGATGTACAACAGAACTTGGCTTGAAAAAAAGCCTAAGCTCCCATCAGTGGATGAATGGATCAAAAAACTTTAGTACACTTACACAATGGAATACTACGCAGCAGAAAGAAAGAAGAAACTCCTAATTTTTGCAACAACGTGGATAGAACTAGAAAGTATTATGCTTAGTGAAATAAGCCAGTCAGTGAAAGACAAATACCATATGATCTCACCCATTACAGGACAATAATGAACAAAACAAACAACAAGCAAAACAGAACCAGATATATGAATCAGTGAATAGGAAAAAGTAGAGTCTTCATATGATTCTCAAAAACATATTCCAAATGAATAAAATCAAAGCGTTAAAACTTTCAGGAGGAAAAAAAATTTGGAGACCCTCTGCACACATTAAGACAAAGGATAAATTTGACTATTATAAATGTCTTTTTATTAAAAGACACCATGAAAAACAATGGAATGTTGAACCATATATTGAAAGAACTGTAAAAAAATTGGTATCTGAAATATATGACGAAGTCTTTTCAAATGAATAAAATAAGAAAAAATGTTCAGTTTTTAAAATATTGTGTTAAAAGATGTTACTGTTTTGCATACCATGAATTGAAAAAAAAATAAATAATCTGAAAAGATCTAATTTTGGAAATAGTATAAAGAAATAAAGATTCTTATCCCTGTTAATGGGAATTTAAATTGTTATACCCACATTGGAAAAAATTTTATTATTTTGTAAATCTGAACAGATGCCTTCCCCTTCAAAGAATATTTTGTACATGTGCACTAGCAGATGTATATAAGAATATTTTAGCAACATTGTTCATATTAGAAAAATATTAAAATCAACTCAAAAGTCTATAAACATTTAAAAATATAAGAAAATTGTGCTATATGAAGCATAAACTAGTCAAAATGAATAGATTTTATGCAAATAGTATATCAACATGGAATAATGTTAACAACATCATATTAAATGAGGTCAACTTGCAAAAGAAAGCAAATGGTATTATTTCATTCACATGAAATATAGACAAACAGACAAATCTAAATATATATTTTTAGGAACATTGATCTGTGGTACATATAAAGAAATCAGAGACATTTTTTTAACTCCAGATATCAGTTGCCTTTCAATAGACCAGGTGGAACTAAGTAAAGAGACATAACTGGGAAAGGCATAAAGTAGCTTTCTTAAACTGGACTGAGGAATATAGCTTTTTGTTTTATGATGAACCTTTATAAGAACATACAAATTGTATAGACTCATATTTGTATATTTCACCAGTAAAAGATTGAAAAATATAAAAACAATCATAAGATGCATGCAGTGACCCACAAGGACATGGTTCTTCTGCTTGAAGAGCTCCCAGTCTGGTGCTTGTTTCAAGATCTCTGTCCCTCCTATTTCATGCACTATTGTAAGGGACTTTATTTGTTCTTTCTTCTACACTATGTTATTCTTCTGTCTTCTTAAGCTGCATGCTTAATGCATTCATTTTCACACTCTTCTAATGTAAGCATTTCAAGCTAGAATTTATTCCCAACTACTCTAGCTATATCCTGCCATTTTTTAATGTGATATTTTATTATCGTATGGTTTATTTTTGTAACTTCCACTGTGATTTTAAAATAATTTAATTGCTTTATGGTCCAAGAATTTGGTTATTTTATTCATAATTTTTTGAAGTTTGTTGAGGCTTTATGTCTGGTACATGGTTAATTACTATTTTTATATGCATTTTAAAAATATTCATAGGGTGTGATTCAGTGTCCTAAATATGTTGTCCACTAGGACAAACTTGAGGCCATCAATTCTTCTATAGCTTTCTTCTTTTCTTGTCTGTTTTTAATCAGTTTTGGGGAGCTATGTCTTAAAATACCCTGTTTTGACAGTAGATTTTTAATATCTACTTGCGGATAGGCCAAATTTTTCTTCAAATACTTTAAAGCTATCATACTAAGTGCATACACATTTATAGTTATATATTCTTGGTAAGCTGAAGTGTTTATTAACATATAGTCACCCTCTTTCTCTAGAAATGCATTTTGTTTTAAGTCAGTATTATTGTATAGTTTTTTTGTTAATTTTGCTGGTTTTAACAATTTTTCCTCAAGTTTTGGGAATATTATTGGTAGTGAGATACAGTTTAATTATTCTTAAATTTAATCTACCCTGATAGTCTTTGTTTTTTAATTGCAAAGCTTAATTCATATTTATTGATGGCAGCTATTGGTTTGTTTGCATTAATTTATTCTATTCTATTATTCATTTTTATCTGTTTTGGTTTTTTCTAAGTTTATTACATTAACTAAAGATTTTTTCTTTTTATCTTATTTCTTTATTTTGCCTCTACCCACTATACCTTATAGCTATTTCTACAGTTGTTACCCTAGAAATTTTAACACGTACATTTAATTTTAATCTAAAGTTAATAAATATCTTTACCCTCCTCCCAAACAATGTAAGAAGAATATGAAAATGATTTTAATCTGATTATTTCTGGTACATGACTTGGTTGTTCAGAATTTTAGTTCTACATTAATTCCCCCAGGTTTATTGCAATATTACTGATACATAACATATGTAAGTTTAAGATGTACAGTATGATCATGAATTACATGTATATATTGCACAATAATTAATACAAAAGATCATAAGGTATCAATAAGATACCACATCTCCATCCATTCAGATAATTATGATTTGTGTTAGCAACTTTTAAGATCTACTTTCTTAAAAACTTTCAAGAAATGATACAGTTTTGATAGTTATAGTCATCATGCTGTGCATTAGAACCCCAGATCTTATTTATTTATAGCTGGGGGTTTGCACCCTTTAACCAAAATCTTCCAATTTTCCTGCTTCCCAAGCCCCTTAATATCAACATTCTACTGCCTATTTAGCCTATTTAGTAATAGTATTTAGACTATTTAATAGTCTAAAGACTATTGTATTAGTCTTTTTTAGATTCACATACAAGTAAAATTTTGCAATATTTATCTTTTCATTGTCTGATATATTTCACATAGTAGAATGCCATCAAGGTCCATCACATTGTCACCAAAAAAAAGCAGAATTGTCTCCTTTTTATGGCTAAGCAATATCTTATTTTATATGTATATCATTCCTTCTTTATCCACTCATCTGTTCATGAACATTTAGGTTATTTCTACATCTTGGCTATTGTGACTAATGCTGCAGTGAACATGGGGGTGCAGATATTTTTTTGAGAAAGTGGTTCCATTTTATTCCCAGGGGTGGAATCACTGGATCATATAGTAGTTCTATTTTTAATTTTTTGAGGAAACTCCATACTATTTTTCATAATGGCTATACGAATTTACATTTCTGCCAATGATAAACAAGGGTTCCCTTTTCTCAAAATCCTTATCAACATTTATTTGTTCTTTTTTTTTTATTAAGGACAGGGGGGTTATTTATTTATTTGTTTGTTTATTCCACCTGCCTCCAGCTGGGAACTTGGTTTGCAACCTGGTTAAGTGCCCTGACTGGGAATCAAACTAGCAACTCTTGGGTTTGAAGGCCGGCACCAATCCACTGTGCCACCAGCCAGGGCTTGCCTTTTTAATAACAATTTTAACTGGTTTAAAGTGATAATCATATTGTGGTTTTACTTTGCATTTCCCAAGTGATGTGATGTTGGGCATGTTTTCATGTACCTGTTAGTCATTTGCAATTCTTCCTTTTTTAAGAAATCATTTATTGTTATATTACAGTTGTCCCATTTTTCCCCCATTGCTCTCCCTTGGCACCCCCTCCTCATCCCCTCTCCCACAGTCAATTCCCACCCTGTTGTCCATGTCCATAGGTCATTTACAGCAGTTCCTTGACTAAACTGTTCCCCTTCTTTTCCCCTTTCTCTCCCTCCCTCCTCCCCTCTGGTCACTGTCATTCCTTGTTTCCATGACTCTGGTTCTACTTTGCTAGTTTGTTTCTTGTATTCATTAGTTTCCTGTAATGGATGAGATCATATGGTACTTGTCTTTCACTGCCTGGCTTATTTCACTAAGCATAATACTCTCTAATTCCATCCATGTTGTTGCAAAAAGTAGGAAGGAGTTCAGTCTTTCTGCTGTGTAGTATTCTATTATGTAATAGAATAGTTTTTTGATCCATTCATCCACTGATGGGCTATATGTCTTCTTTGGAAAAATGTCTAAGTCCTTTGCCCATTTTTCATTCAGATTATTTGTTTTTATTTTTACTATTGAGTTGTATGAGTTCTTTTAAATACTATCCCCTTATCAGATAGTTTGCAAAGATTTTGTCCAATCCCACAGGTTGCATTTTTATACTGTTGACTGTTTATTTGGCTGTGTACAAACTTTTTAGTTTCATGTATCTCAATTTGCTTACTTTTGCATTTTTTTGCTTGTGGTGTGGTGTTATATTTAAACAATCTTTGCCAAGCCCAATGTCAATAAATCTTTCTCTTGTCTTCTAGTAGTTCTACAGTTTTAGGTCTTACACTTGTCTTTAATCTATTTTGAGTTAATTTTTATGAGTGCAATAAGGATCCAATTTAATTCTTTATGTAGATATTCAGTTTTCACAATATCATTTATAAAAGAGACTTTCCTTTCTCCCAGTACATCCTTTTGGATCCCTTATTAAATACTAGTTGACAGTATATGAGTGGGTTTATTTTGGGGCTTTCAGTTCTGTTCCATTGTTTTATGTCTATTTTTATGCCATTCATACTGTTTCAATTTACATTGATTTTTTAATCCCATGATTAGATATTTTGTTATTATTTTATATTGTTGATATTCATTTAGACCTAACCACATGTTTTCCTTTTAAAAATTGTTAAATTGCCATAGCTAATGGTTCACTGTATTGGTGCCGGCCTACAAACCCAAAGCTCTCTGATTCGATTCTCAGTCAGGGCACATAGCCAGGTCCATAGCTGGAGGCAGGTGAAAGGCAACCATACATTGATGTTTCTCTCCCTTTCTTCCTCCCTCCCTGCCTTTCTCTCTAAAAATAATGAATAAAAAATCTTTTAAAAATGTTTTTAAAATAATAATAAATAAATAAATTTAAAAATTGATACATTTTATTTCTATTCCTTCTTGCAACTCAGATCTCTCTGCAAAGGCATGCATTCCCCACTGACCCCTTTTTCAAGGCTCAGTTTTTCCATATAGGCCCCATCTCTATGCAGAGTGGTCTCTAAACCATTACCCCACTCCATTAAGGTCTCTAAACCAGTATCCCACCCCATTAAGACCCTAAATAGTATTCTATCCTTCCCCTTAAAAGAACACCTTTTTTTCCCACTCATCTGATCAGATACCAACAGATACCACTAAAGCAAAAGCTAAATACACACCTACTTAACTGAATGTGTTACTATCTTTTTATTTTGGAATTTGAAAAATTTCTGGGCTTTATAGCCAGAGCTCAATTATCCATTAAAGGGGTGTGTGTGTGTGTGTGTTTAATATTACACTGGAAGGTTTTTCTCTATTTAATCAACAATACTGCTGAAAACAGTATTTCATCTTTTTATCTTTAACATAGACAATAGTATGTAATTGGTATTCCATGAAGTTATTTTAAATGCATGTAGATGTTGTCTGCTCACTTGTGCTAGCTCCTGGTGATCCATTTTTTCATTACTTATTCCAGGAATACTTTTATGAGCCAACCTCACCACCATCATGAACATAATCTGGCGTAGATATGCTACATGCGTGTTTTTACCTGAATTTACCTTGGCATATATTTTTCACTCTATTTAATTTAATGTCTAAATGGTAACTTGTAATTTGTGTTCCTTACATTTCACATATTGTCTAATTTGTAGCAGGTATCAATGAACGGTCTTCCATGAATAGATGCATAATTCCTTTTAGAATGCATATTATTGACTCCAAATATGTTTTTGCTTCCAACTTTTAGCCCTTTCTCTTTCTGTCAGCTCTCTTATGAAACATCTAACCATTACTTTTTTGAATATTTAAATTGCATACTCTTCACAAACCAATTTCCATCAGAGTTAAATTGCTTTCATTAGCCTAAGAAAAAGAACTTTCATACAAAAACATTTTAAGACTCAAAACAATTTCATTGTTTTTGAATTGCAAAATATCATTAGCAAATCAAAGGCAAGATAACTATAACCATTAACAGTCTTATTCTAATTAGCTATTAATTATATTCACTCTTTTATACTATATTAAATAATTACAGCTATTTCATAATCATCTATGACTTCATTTTCATTCAAAGCTGAATCTTGAAGGGATCATAAAAATTTCTTTTTATTTTTTTCCAATTTATAGACATCATGACTCATTCAAAAGTTTACCACTTTGTTTATGAAATTAGATTTCATTTAGATTGTTTACCTCTCTGAAACTTCCAGGTCAACAAAGTATCACCTTCATCTGGAACTTAGCACTCTATTAATTTTCCTCTACTTATCTAAGTATTTGTTAAAATACATTTTTTAAGCATACACTATATGCAGTAAATACACTGTACTAAGTACTTTGGTGTACACAAAGGTGAAACAGGCTACTATTAGATACGATTTGTACCTTCAGCCCTGCCTGGTGGCACCATGGATAAGGTGCCGGCCTGTGAATCCAAAAGTCGCTGGTTTGATTCCTAGCCAGGGCACACACAATGAGGTTGCATCCAAGTCCTTAGCTGGAGGCAGGTGAAAGGCAACTATACACTGTTGTTTCCCTCCCTCTCTGCCTCTCTCACTTTTCCTCTCTCTGAAAAATAATAAATAAAATCTTTTAAAAATAATAATAAAATAAAAATTAAAGAAAAAAGACCTCATCATCTAGAAAAGTAAAATAAATTATTTATGTAAGTGTGCCTCTGTATCTGTGTATATAAATATTAATAATGCCTAATGGTTATCAACTCTTACTATGTGCCAACCACAGTTTTACATGTTCACGAGTAATTCATTTCATGAAATCAAGGCCATTGATTATAAGACACACCCTTATGGTACTAAAGTCCTTAAAAATTCTAACCTAGTCATAATGGTGAGATGCATCCCAAATATCAAAGCTTGAATATGTAAAAAATGTAGAACTTTGAATTGATGAAATGCAATAACTTATTTAATGTTCTCAACAACACTTCAAGTGAGGTAATGTTATCCCATTTTACCAATGAGGAAGTTAACAGGGTTCAGCTACATTAAGCAACTTGCTTAAGACCATACAGTTCATAAGTCAATGAGTGGGGATTGAAACCACAGCAATCTGATTTCACATGCCTTGTCTCTGTACAAGAGATCCTGTATGCTTTATGTAGTAGAGTGTTCAGGAGTTTCCATATCTTTTATTTCTGACATGGTTTTATTTAAAGTCTGAGAAGAATACAAAAATATCTTTTAATTCCTGAGAAAATTGAGAATTTAGTTGAAATCTTGATATTTGAATTTTTAAAAACCCTCTGTTTTGATTTGGTCTAATCTGGTTATAGTAATCAGACTAAAGAATAGTTAGTATACCTCAGTAGTAGTAGCCATGAGACAATTGAGTTTTTTAAGTATGAATTCATAAGATTATATTGCATATAGATATGTTAACAAAATATTAGTTAACTTTTACCATGAGTGTAGACATTTGTTTTTCTATTTTTAAGGGAAGATTGGCAGTTAATTGAAACTATCTATTAAACTTTCATTTTTTAATTTATTGTAAAAATAGTGGCAACATTTTTGTATAGCATGTTGAAATTCTATCAAGGAGCCCAAATGACTAATCAAAAGAAAAAAAAAAAAAAGGTATATTTAAGTAGCAATCACTACAATCTATTTTTTTTAACTAATGAGTTAAGAAATGATAACTAGATATTACATTGTTTCTGCCTATAAATAATGAATTACATGGAAGGACAACAGTAGGTAGGTGTACTCTGGGCCAATTGCATAGTCATGGATACCAGAGACGTCATCTGTGAAAACTTAGTAAAATAGAATTAGAAATGTGAAACAGAAAGGATCTCATTAAGATAATTTTTCCAGAAATGCATAAAAATTCTGTCCCAGCTATTCATATCCTAAGTAGTGAAGATGAGATGGACATAGCTAAAAAATCTTGTTTCCTGGATTATGGTACTGTAAACACCCACATCACTAGAGTGCTGTTAAAAATACAAGTTTGACCTCCAGCACAGACCCACTATATCCGTATGTCCTTGGGTAGAGCTCAAGAATTCACATTTTAAATGAACACCTTCACCCTCCAGGGATTAAAAACATGTTAGATCTGAGAACAATTGCTTTAAGACTCAACATTTCCCCACCTAGTACTATGTATGGACTGATGGCAGACATTAACCAAAAACTAGTGATTTTCCACAAAATATCAGATTAAATGTTTCATTTACTAGATATTTATGAGCAGTGTGGAGGCACACAAAATAAATGTGAGCTCATGTACTCAAATGTATATCAATTCTTGCATGTCATTTAAACAGCTGCAATATGCTTAAGTCAAAACACGAACTGCTTTTTGAAATCTCTTTCCTGCACGAACTGCAGGAAAAGAGAACTGAGGTAATCCTAGTAGCTGTAAGAATCCAAAGAGAAAGATAACTCAAGAAATTAATTCAAAGAAGAAACTCCACAGGGACAGTGGCAAATTTAATATTAATGGTAAACAGGAAGAGAAGAAGTCAAATACCTTGGGTTTTGAATTTGGGAGCAAAAAATAATGAGGCAATATCATGGAGGTGGAAAATGTTCTGAAAACAGTTGAGTGTTAGATGGGAGAAGGTGAGAATTTGTGGTTGGCCCTTTGATTACTACATTTATAAAGATGAATTAAATTTTGTTACTGAGTTTATGTATACATGAATTTAATCAAATTGAGATCTAATTAATCATTATTTTTTTTACAGCAATTGTTCAACTGTCAAGCTCTACGAAAACTAAGTATTCCTGACAATGACCTTTCAAATCTGCCAACCAGTATTGCTAGTTTAGTTAATCTCAAAGAACTCGACATCAGTAAAAATGGTAAGATTTCATGTCATCTCTAAATGCTGTTTTACTGAAAATATGCTTTAATGTTTTCTCTTAGCAAATGATATAATACTTTTTCATTGATTTTGTTGTAACTCTAAGTTAATTTTACTGAAAGGTTAAATCTTATTTTATAAATCTCAGACAGAAAACCTCTCTGTCTTCTCTTACTAGTGTGCCTGATTTACCTCTGCATTCAGATGTGCTATTTAATCTTTTTTTAGAACATTTTACTGCCTTTACACTGTGGAGGACTTAGGGTATTTTATATAAACATGGAAAACATAGATCTTTTCTTTAAAATATCATCATTGACTTGAGATGTGCTTGATATTAAATATAGTACCTGTAATTAACAATATGGTCTTGTGAACTTCACAATCTGTTAACTTATGTTAAGTGTTCTTAACACACACATAAAGACATACACACACAAACAAAGTTAAAAAACAAAAGAGGATAAACAAAGAACCAACAAGGGGACCCAAGGAAACTCTGGGAGTTGTTGGATAGGTCTATTAACTTGATTGTGGTGATGGTACCATTGGTATTTGCAAATATCTGAATTCATCAAATTTCACACATTAACCATGTGTGGCTCTTTGTATACCAATTATACCTCAATAAAGCTGTTTTTAAAAGAAAGAAAAATAATAATTATGTTCCCTAAAAATCCAGAAGTTAGTTAAGATTGGTTTATTGTTGTACGTAAGTAGGGGTCTTAATTTAATCTGTTTTATGAAGGACAACCAGGAAAATCTCTCAAGTGTATTAAGTATGACATTTCTAAAAAATCCTGAACCATCCTGTTAAGATTGAGATCTTGCTATTACTCACTAGAAGCAGACCATATTTCTCTTCCCAGTTTTATTTTCTTAATAACATTTAGAAGAAACTGATATGCTATCTAGTTAAATCAAGTATGTATTGTCTGAACTCCGCTTACTAGAATTAAAATTCAGTGATGTCTCAATTTCGTTGCTGTCTTTTGTTGCTGGTGTACCTGTATTGCCGAAACCAGTGTGTGGCACATTGTAGAAGCTCAGCAAATAGTTATTGAATGAATTCATAAATGAATACTTCTCCTGGATGAACATGAAACACTTGTTGGAGTGTACTAGTGTGAATTGCTAGTAAGATTTCTTTCTGAGAGTCATAGAGAAGTTTAGTATCATGAGAGAGATAAGGCTAACATCTATAAATAATCAGTGAATATCATAAAACACTATAAAATGAAGTGCTTGATTATATAGCACAAATTGCAATTGCAAATTCTTAGATAATAGAATGATTAATTACGATTGCTTTTCTATGAGAATAGAGTTTAAGTAAAAGATGTAGCCTTAGGATTTCCATGAAGCATAGTAGCATCTGAATAAAGGAGAGAATTCATTTGAAGGAAACAAAAAATAATACAAACAGGGGACATGCACACACACATCCTTTTATACCAACTTGACTTTCCTTTAGAGAGTTTTCAGAAAAAAACAATTTTAAAAGCACCATATGCAGACTTAGAGACTAACAACAAGATTGAGGTCCATCAAAAGATGATATTAAATTTACCTTTATTATTTTAAGTTAGGATTTATGGGCCATATATTTATATGAATTTGTATTTCTATACTTTATTAACAATTAATACTACTTATTTAAATATATTTACACATCAAATGCTACTTTTAAATGACAATTTCTGAGAAATACAGCATGGCCAGTATACCAAATCCCAAGGCCTTCAGGAAGGTTTGGCTATAGAGTCCAAATAAATATAAATCTATCTTAAAAGAGGATCAGAAAAAATTCATCACCAAATACAAGCATAAAACTCCTGAGAAATATGAAACTTTTGAGAATGTAAGTCTGTGAGCCTCCTTAGAAGTCCTTGTGAGTATTATTTAGGGAATTTTAACTATGTTCATGGTCTCTATATTCTGGAAACATTTACTTAAAAAGACATTCAAGACATGGCAAGTGACTCTGCAAGTTAGTATACTACCAAAGGTTAAGTGCACATGATGATATACGAGCCATTACTAGAAGTTACACAACCATGGGATAGTTCAACACATCACCCCTTTCAGAAATCATACCTAAAAGAGCTGTCACTGAATTTTGTGACAGAGACCTTGACATTTAGTTAAGAAGCATAAAACATCTTTTGGGAATCTGTCAGATGAAGAAGGGACAGATAACAGAAAATGAGAGCAGTTACCAGTTAACAAGGTTAGAATAGCCCTGGAGAAGAGTCAAGACACAACAGAATGACATGAGAAGATACCAGTATTAGTATTTGTATTTATAGACAGGAAATAGAATGGTTATTTTTAGAGGTTCACTTAAGTACTACTCCATCTGGTAAAAATTTGCCTGAAATGTACTTGAAGTTGATGGATGACTCCTTATGATGAACTAATTCACCTGAAGGCTGAGTTTAAACCTATTCTTGGTTATCCATGTGGCCTCTAATCTTTCCTTTTCATTTTCAATTATTCAGCCAAACTCATCATCTACACTAATCTGCTTTTTCTTCATTATCCAGTTCTCTGTTAATGATACTATTTCCATGTCGGCATTCAAAGCAAAATCCATTCTTTCCTCTGACTATCATATGCATTGGGTCACCAAATCCTGCCAAATATACCTTCTAAGCATACATCAAGTCTGTTTTCTTCTCTCCATTGCCATACAATTTTAGTTTAGTCTCTTTTTCCTAGACTACTTAAATATCCTCCTAGTTGGTCTCCCATCTCCAGTGTTGCCACCACCATTCACAAACCTATCCTCCTCAAAGTAGCTTTAGCAATCTTTCTGAATTACAAATATTACTAAGTTACATTTACTTAAGATACTTCCATTGACCTGGGATAGAGTGTAGGCTCCCAAAAACAGCATTCAAAGTCCCCTCAATTGACCTCCCCCTGCACTTCCATTCCATCTGCCCATTTCACCAAAGAAGATTTGCACTTTTTAACTTCATGGTCTACATAATCAAATATTTAATGTTATTTCATCATCTCCATGACTCTATATTATTTCCTCTGCCTAAGTCGTCTTTCATACCTCTTCTACCTGGTTCAATCTTACTCATCATTCAAAACTCAATTTAGTATTAAAAGCATTTGACAGTTATATTCAAATGCTTATACCATCTTAATTTTAAGCTATTAAACATTTTTAGCATAAAAATAATAAGATTGTAATATGCCCACCATGGGGTTAAGGTGTTAACATTTATGAAAGATATCATGCTCTAGTTATTTTAAAATTAATTAAACATTATAGAATCTTGGATATTCTCATTCCCAACTCTTCCCAATTTTCCCAGAGTTAGTGTGCATAAAATTTCAATGAAATACTAATATCTTGTGTACATACATTGTGTTCAAGTTTTTTAGCCCACATTATGTTTCTGAAATTTGACCTTGATGTTCAATGTAAATCTAATTGTATAAGCAAAGTACCTAGTTCCCACTGCTTCATATCTCTGAGGACACTTTGGGGGTATTAAATATTTTAAATGTTGGTCAATCAGGTGAAAAGTAGCTACATATTTTCATTTATATTTCCCTAATCACTAGAGAAGTTGACATATTTTTCTTTTCTTCTTATTGGCAAGTGTAGAGTATCTTGCTCTACAAATTGTCTTTTTCAGTCTATTTTTTATTTGGGATTGTTTGTTATGTATATGAACACTAGTTGCTTGATTACAAGGGTTACAAATATCTCCCAATTTGTGACTTGTCCTCTTACTTTGAGATGCCATTTGCCATGGAGTAGTTGTCATTTTAATATACTAAAATATATCCCTCTTCTCTTTATAGTCTACATTTTTATAACTTAAGAACTTTTCCTACACTTATTAGTCTGTTTTTTACCACTAATTTATAATAATACCTCTTTTCCATATAAAAAACATTTTCCTAAACTCTTTTTCCTGCACCATTGGCTTATTTGCCTATTTTTATGACAGTAGCACATTGTTCTAATCATTAAAACTTAATGTTGTTTTAATATCTGATATTAAAAATTATTTTTTCTTTTCAAGTATGTCTTGCTGTTCTTGGCATTCAATTCTTCCATATGAATTTTAGGTTCAACTTGTTAAGGTTCACAAACAATCTGTTGAATTCTTTTAATTGGCTTAAATTTAAAGATTAATTTGGAAAGAATTGACATATTTGTGAAATTATTAGAATCTATGAAAATGGTATTTATTTATTTATTTCACATTTTTTAGACAACTTTCATGAGGTTATTTGAGCCAAATTGATGACATATGCCAGAGAGCAATATCTCAAATACTCTTTATTTACCTTTATTTTGTGTCCCAATAAAGTTTTTTATGTCCTTCAAAAAAGTTTTTATTCATTTTATTAGACTTATCTCTAAGTAGTTTGTTGCTACTATTATAATTGTATGCTTTTTAAAAAAGTACTTTAGCTAAATTTAGTTGATGCTATATATTTTTATTATAAATTCATATCTTCTTGAGTCTGTTTTTCATAAGCCATAATTTTCTGGGAAGTCTTCTAGTGCTTAAGACAGGTGGTCAGTGTTGATGTCAAGCATTGCCCTGAGGCTTCTCTTAGGTGTTTTATAAATTTCTACCATACCTGTGGCTGTCTTGCCTTTTGTATTCCTAATTGTGCTGTTTATCTTTTACTTTTTATTATCCACCCTGAAGAGGCTTTTTCCACTCCACTAATTGTTTAAATAATACTCTTTTGGCTTATCAGTCTCTTGGTTGGTTGTTGGTTTATTTTCCAATTATTAATTTCTACTTTATTACTTCCTGCTGCAGCTCTTTTTATAATATTGCTTCTGTGTCTTAGAGTTTATTCAGTTATATTTTAGCATTCCAAAATATTTATAGCTTTTTTGATTATTGAATTTTTATTGAGATATGTTGCAGACTACATGGTCTAAATGACACTAATTTTCATTATTTATTGACTTTCACACTGTGGCCAAGTATATGGTCAATTTTTAAAATATACTTTGTTTTTCTTGTAATATAAACACAAAATCTCAGATTATTGGGTACAAGCTAGGAATCTACTAATTATATACTTTATTCTCCATTACATTATAAGCTTTTACAGGGCAAATACTATTTCTATTGAATTTTTGCATACTTAGAACACTGAAAACACTGACTGTTTGGGAATTTACCTACTTGGAACACTGAACACACCTAATGAACTGAAAAGAAATGAACTGGAAATTAAGTTTTAATCTTTTGTATTCAATAGAGGTTCTACTCTTTTTCTATAGATTTTATTCTTCTATTTAAACAATAAGTATATTAACCTTTACCTTTCTTTAAAAATTTCAGTCAAGTTCCTGAAATGTGGTTATATATATATACACACATTGCATGTAAATCACCCTTCTGCTCTTAAGCCTCACTGATCCCCAAATTTCATGCAGCCATCCGTGGGTGAATGCATCAGCTTTCCAAACTAATGAAACTTTTATTCTTTATTCCTCAGATCTTAATTCAATAGTAAAATAAAAACCCATGTCCATCTGAGATGAGTGCACTTTATATAGTGTGATCTCTGAATAAATAGTCTCTGCCTGTTTATAGAGATGATTCATGGTTATAATGGAGTAAATTGTTTTATATGATATGGCAAGACAATGAATGATAAGGTTTAATTAAGCGGTGATTTAGTTTTAAGCATGATTGTTGATTTGTCATAGTTCAGGAGACTATGACACTATAATTAAAGGACTCAAATGAAAATGAATTAATGTGAAAGCCCTTCCTAATTCTGCAGCAATTAAGTGATTTTTTCTCTCATCCTCTAAAACTTATTTCTAAATAAGAATAGATTTTTAAAACATCATAGTGAGCAAAATTACTATTGTTAGTTGTAATGAAAGGCAATCAGAGTTGAAGGCATTATTATGTGTTTTACCAGCTTGCCAATTATCCCTCCCCTTCCCTAAATGCATGCCAAACACTAAAGACAAATAATATCCTCAATTTCCCCTAAAAAGATTGAGTTTCTTTCCAATACATTTCAGAAGACAGATATGAGTAACCAGTTAAATAATAAAAATATTTAAGATATTGAACCTATTAAAAATAGAGACTCTGATGATAGATGATAGGTAGATAGATACAGATACAGATAGATGAGTTAGAGATAGATAAAGATAGATATATGAGGTAAGTCCAGCCATGTAATACAAAAAATAGAAACATTTATTGATGATACAAAATAGAAGAAACGTTGTATGTAGGACAATGATGCCTCAGTCCCTTCAGCTGCCCCATTGTATTTTCTTGAATGCCATCAATGATCTGAAATCTCTTCCATTTCAAAGGTGATTTTAATTTGGGGAAAAGCAAGGAGTCACAAGGCACCAAATCTGGGATGTAGCGGGGCTGCATTAGCTGGGTGCTTTGATGTTTTGCCAAAAAACTCTCCATGAGATGTGATGCATGAACAAGCTCATTGTAGTGATGAAACTTCCAATCACATTTTCCTATACCTGCAACCTTATGAATCATCTGAATAGTTTCCAGTGAGCAATGTTCAAGTTTAATGCATAATTTGATGCAGATTCTTGCTGTACTCAATCATTTTGAATGCGACAACCATGTAGTACACATGCTCACTCCATGGATGTCTACTGTCCTCACTGACTATTTATGGTGAAGTCTTCATTGTTTGTCCATGTGCATTCCAGTCCACTCTTCTTGGCTGCCTGGTTACATTAATGTTATGTGAACTGTTGTTATATTAACAATGGTTGTACTTTTTCCAGACAGACTTCATATATTAATGACTTCCCTTTTAGAGTCCTAATAATTAAAGTTAGCTACTGCAATATAAGAGAGCTATAAGACAAGATGATAAAGTGACTCCTCAATTTATAACCAAATGTTGTATCCAATTTTTTCAATATTATTTCATTTCATACAGAATACTACTTAAAATGCATTGAGAAGAGCCATATATAGTGAAATAGTTGAATGAATTTTCATTCCTATGGTAGAATTTAAATGTATTTCTATGTATGACATTTAGACAGAATTTAGATGAGAGAGTGGATATGGAGATGCATAAAAATTATAACACATTAAATTAATATATTCATAAAATCAAATTAAAAGACAATATATGTGTTATAGAAATGTCTTACACCCAGGTCTGCCCTTTGAGGATCTTCTATTTATGGTCATTGAGAATCAATGTGTTCTATTGCTATTGCTGGGCTCCATATTTGATATTGACAAAGTTATTTGGTACATTTAGTTTTCATACTGACCTGTTCCATTGAGGAAAATTTTTTATCACACTTCATAGTAGCAACTTAAAGCAGCTTAAAGCCTAACAGGATTTTAAATAACCCTTTAATGTTGACTTTTATATTTACATCAACAATCTTCTTTCATAGTTACATAAAGTTGAACACTATGTTAATTATTGACTTAAATATTTTCTGTCAAGACTTGTTTGTCCACATCCATTATAAACAGGGTAGTTCAAGTGAAAACAATTAACTGAATATAATAGAACCTAAATTTAGCCATGACTTTCAACTTTTCTCACATTAAGCAGGAAAGTTTCATATGGGATTGATTTCAGAATTCTTCCTTTTTCCTTCTTCTGCACAGCAGTGAAATGGTCAACTGGAGGCAGCCTGAAAGAGAGCAAGAATGAAAACCCCACAAAATGAAGTAGTTCTTGAATAATTGAAAGTTAAACAGGAATTTTTTTCAATCTAATTTTTTAATAAATGGAAGGGCAAAGAAAACAATCAGAAAAAGTAATCTGTGTTTTCTTCTTCAAGATATTAACATTTTGTTAATACAGTTATGAATAACTCCATTACATGAGAAGCTTTGTTTCTAAGATGGTTTACATTAAGAACACAGAAGTGTTATTTCTCGTTTGACAGTATTCTGTGGACATATTCAGAATAGCTTTTGTGGTATAGTTACTGAAGTAGGCATATTGGGGAAATATTACCATTGTCCTAATCGGGATGGTAAACATTTATTGATGTCATCTGCTATTTGTGACCAGGGCAGTTGTCCATTTTTAAATTAAATATGCCAGTTTGCCCCTAAAATAGTGCTTTTGTGTAAATATTTTAGAATACTGTTTTTATTGGTTGTACAGCCTAAGTTTAAATAAAATGAACTTGAATCTAGAGGGATTCCCAAAAGGAAATTGTGATGCCCATAAGAACCTGCGTTGGAAAGTCTATGTGATATGTTAGCTGAAAAATAAGGATTAGCAGTTAAGTTGTATGGTCTATAAATGCTGGATCTTGATTTCTATAGGAATTACTAGGAAAATGATTGGAATAAGATATATTGTAAAGGTAAAAGATATTTATCTCCTGCCCTGACTGGTGTGGTTCAGTTGGTTGGGTGTCCTTCTGCAAATCAAAACATTGTTGGTTTGATTCCCAGTCAGGGCAGATGCCTGAGTTGCAGGCCTGGTACCTGGTTGGGGCATATGAGACTCACCTGATCAATGTTTCTCTCCTTCTCTTTTCCTTTCCCTTCCCGTCTCTCTCAAAATAAATAAATAAAATTTTTTAAAAAAAGTATTTATCTCCCAATTTCTGGATAAATTTGAAAATTAATACAAAGTCCATTTTAGAAAATGTGTATTTAATATATATTTTAAATATACGTATATGCATATATATAACCGTTTTTTATTATTCAAATATACTATGCTTCAGAGAACCAGACTGACCAATCTCAAAGATTTGTTAATAAAAATGTGGGTTCTATAATAAAATCTAACATCATTTTAATAGGAAGTAACATAATGGAGTAAAGAGGAACAAGAGATATGGTGATAAAAAATTGAATTAAATTCCACCTATATCCATTTTCATCTATAAATACTCATTAAGTATTTAAATAAGCCACTTAGTTCTTGTGAATGTGTGGCTTTTTATCTATAAAATGAAAATAATATTGCCTAATATATCTTCCTCACAGGATTATTAAGAGAATTAAATTATTTTATACACTGGCATAAAGAAGTCTGAGTTACCTTTCCTCTTATTAATACATGAATTTTATCTAGTATTTATTAGGTACTAAAATTAGTATCATACTAGACAGGACACTAAGTGCTTTGCATTAATATTATGTAATAGAACAGACCTTTAAATTAGTCAAGAAATGAGTGAATGACAATTAAATTTATAATGTTTGCCTAAGATAAGATAACATGGTTAGTTAACTGATAACAAATGAATGCGGTCACCCTTACAACCTATACTTACTGTACTACCCTATTTCTCCAGGGTTTTTGATTGCATTATAAATTGAGATTCTGCTCTAAGAACTTTTGTAAATCCAAAGTCCCATATATTAGTATTTATGGTAGCTCCCCTGGCACATATTTTCCCAACTTTCATAAGCAAATTAATTTAGCTATAAGAACCTCAGCAAAAATAAAAAAATTTTGCTTAGCACAAACTATTTATATATTTCTATTATAATTTATATATAAAAATATGCATATTTATGCATATATGCATATGTATATTTATGTGTTACATATATATTTATATGTTATAATATAAATATGTGCATATACATATTAATACACATATAATATTTTATAATTTAATCTACATCTGCAAAAACATTATGTCAGCTACTATATTGCTTAAACCTTGGGATGGTCTATTTTTTTTCTTAAATATATATTTTATTTACTTTGTTATTACCGTTATCTCAATTTTTTCCCCTTTGTCCTCCTTTACCCAGTACCCCCATTTCCTCCAGCAATGCCCCCCCCTTAGTTCATCTCGGTGTGTCATGCGTACAAGTTCTTTAGCTTCTCCATTTCCTTTATTCTTCTTAATGTCCTCCTGTCTATTCTGTAATCACCAATGTGTACTTTTTTTTTCCTTTCACATCCAGACAATTCACCGTTTAATTACTGCCTTTTAACTGTCAGCCTCTCAATTCATATTAATATAAAGTTTTCTTTTCATTATTTCAAAATGTCTATGTTAATTCATTTGTTTAAAGAATTACTCTTTTAAGTAACATGAATTGCAATATTACCAAACACATGCAAAAATACATTTACACAAATACATATTTTTACACATATTTAAAGTACATACTGGATTTTGAAGAGTTAATACAAAAATTTTAAATATGCCAATAGCCTATATAATTATTATATGTTGAATGATAGTGTTTTAGATACATTGTAGCAAATTAAGCAGTGTTTTTCTTCTTTAATACTTATTTTACTCTGGAATGCTATTTTGTGAAACATATCACAGAAATGGTGTATTGCAAAACTCACTTTTGTGAAAGTTGCCCTAGAGACAGGGCCAAACAAACCGGTAACAAAAAATGAATTTGGTTTTTGAGTCAGATCATCCCCCCTCCAATAATACAACTCAACTTTTTTTAAGCTACTAGAACTACAACTTATTCTTTTTGGAGTTTTTCATCTTAAATGGAAATGGGTTTTTTTGTTTGTTTGTTTTTTGGGGTTTTTTTTTTGGCTGTGCATGGGTCTTACTTCTTTCAATACCTCTGTTTTTTAACTACATGTGTTTTACAAGTTGAAGCCTTCAGAAATAATGGCACTTGCAGGGCTCATCTGGTCCCCAGAGCAGAAATTATTGTCTACTAAGTAGAGGTAAAAAATAAAAATCCCTAGAATTTAAATAATTTTGTAGAATAGTATTCTAGCTATTTTTTTGAACTTGTGGTTGACTTCCTAGGTGGTCCTAAACTAACCACTGAACTATTTAAGTGTCTGTTGAGGTAGAGATTAGGTCTGTTCACATTTCAATAATAAAGTTTACTATAGCATTAATACCTTTTCCCAAGCATCCCCAGTTTGGGGGCCTCCATAACTATAAATGTATATTTACACTATCTATTCCACTCATTTAGTTTACATGCTAATATGAGAATATATATTGCCTATGTAACATAAATCATATAGTTTAGTAGTTTGCAACTTCCATCCCAAATTGGTCTTTATTCTCAGCATCTTTTCTAACCTAAAAATTGACTGATTTCTCAACACACCAATGACCAGTTGGTCACTATTTAAAACATAAATTGCTGCTAACAAAATCTATATATTATACACCCACTTATTTTGTAACAGTGAGTAAGATAGCAGATATTCTATGTAATATACATCCACCTTTTCTTACTTTTTTCTTCTTCCTTAACTGCATTCAATTTTTCTGAATTATTGCAAGTAACATGATTTTCCCATATTGTGAAATAATTCCAGTCTAAGAAAACTTAACCTGCAGTAATGCAGATACACGTAATATACAAAATTATACATTATTTAGTAAAATCTATTTATAACAAGATCGTTTTAAAGTATTCATAGGTTAGTTCTTATCCATTGAGCCACCCTATGTCTTTTGATTGGTGCATTTAAGCCATTTACCTTTAAGGTTATTATTGATAGATACTTATTCATTATCTATTTTTTAATTTGTACCTGTGTTCCTGTCTGTCTCTCTGTTTCTTCATCTTCTTAAAGCAGACCCTTTAGCACCTCTTGCATTGCTGGTTTGGTGGAGATGTATTCTTTTAGCCTTTTTTTGTCTGGGAAACACCTTATGTCACCTTCCATTTTGAATGACAGCCTTGCTGGATAGAGTATTCTTGGTTGCAGGCCTTTGTTTTTCATTGCTTGAAATATTTTTTGCTGTTCCCTTCTGACTTGTGTTTCTGTTGAGAAATCAGCTGATAACCTTATGGGAGCCCCCTTGTACATTATTAGCTGTTTCTCTCTTGCTGCTTTTAGGATTCTCTCCTTGTCTTTGAAATTTTCCATTTTCATTAGGATGTGTCTTGGAGTGGGCCTGTTTGGGTTCATCTTCATTGGAAGATGTGCTTCCTGAGCTTACATGACTTTTTCTTTCCTAAAGTTAGGGAGGTTTTCCTGACATTACTTTTTCAAACAGGTTTTCTATCCCTTGCTCCTCTTCTCCTCCTTCTGGTACCACTATGATACGGATGTTATTTTTTCATGTTGTCCTGCAGCTCTTTTTTCTTTTTTTTTTTTTTTAAGATTTTATTTTTAGAGAGAGGGGTAGGGAGAGAGGTAGTGGTGCTTGCCTTTCACCTGCCTCCAGCTACAGATATGGCTGGAGACCTGGCTTGCAACCTGGTTATGTGCCCTGGCTGAGGAATCGAACCAGCGACATTTGGGTTCTCAGGCCAGTGCCTTACCCACTGTGCCACCAACCAGGGCCACAGCTCTCTTAAAACCTCTTTATTCTTTTTCAGTCTTTTTTCATTTTGTTGCACTGCCTGGGGATTATTTTCTACATTGATCTCCACCTCAATAATCCAATCCTCTGCTTTCTCTAGCCTGCTTTTGATTTCTTCTACTGTGTTCTTCAATTCAGAAATTGTATTCTTCCTTTCCTCCTGGCTCTTATTGATGGTTTCTATGTCCTTTTTATTGCTGGTGCAGTTCTCAGTAAGTTTCTTGTAGTTCCCCTGGAGTTCTTCATAGTTCCCCTGGAATTGTTTGTAGTTTTTTTTTGTTTGTTTGTTTTTTGTTTTTTTTTTTGAGCTGGCTAAGCTCATTGAGCTTCTTTATCTTCATTGTTTTGAATTCCATGCCTGATAGTGTGCTTGCCTTTATTGCATTTTGCACTGTTCCTGGGGATTCCTCCTTTCCTTTTGCTGAGGGTTTATTTCTTTGTCTCCCCATTTTAGGTGGCTCTTGTTTGTTTCTGCTTCTTGGATTGGTCTGCTTTGACTTACTGTCTTAGTGGTGTGACCTTCTGTGGTGTAGAGGTGCACTTTTTTTACTTGCCCGCTCCACCCTTAGTGAAGTTGTCACGTGTCCCATTTTTAGCCTAGTCAGCGGGTTGGAGACTACCATATAACATTTTATGCAGCACTTCCTGCCAATTACTTTTGACTGTGAATAACATAATACAAAATGTTAAAAATAATGTAGTAGTTCAATACAGCATAGAATCTCATTTTCAATAGAATATAAGGAGATGCAGTATTTTCCTTAATATCATGTTGTTGTTTTTTAAATGATGTTCTGCTTTCATATCTTGGTTTACACATAATTTCAGGATATGTTCTAAGATAGTGTGGGCAAAAGTTATCAGGCGCATGACTGTGGAATGAGTTCAGATTGATAACGGAAGAGAAAAAGGTAAAGAAAGGGAAGAAGAAACCATATACCCCTATTAGTTGTAGAAATACAAAGTAGATATGAATACTAAGGGAAAATGTGGAAGATAGTTTAAGGATTAGCTTATTGATTTCTATGCCATTTGGTTATTGTCTAGTTAATGAGGGAAGCTCTAGGTGTTGTGGATTGTTCTTTCTCATTCTTTTCATACATAAAGGAGCTCCTAAAATTCCTCGGGTTCTTATTAAGAAGGCAAAATATTTGAGCAATAATATTAGGATGGCATAGTGTCTGATAACCTTTCACAGAGGGGGAATGGCATGATGAGAATGTCCCCATACCCTCTTTTGTACCCCTATTTTATACTGAATAAATGATGTGCTAATAAACTGGGCTTCCAAATCCTGTGGCCATGGTGGTCTGTCAACTGAATGTAGGAAGGTAGAGGGTTGTCTTTCTTTCTTTTTTTTTTAAGTATACCTTATTGATCATACTGTTATAATTGTCCCAATTTATTTTCCCTTTGCTACCCTCCACTCAGGGCCCCACTTCCCTACTGCAATCTCACCCCCCTTAGTTCATGTCCATGGGTCATGCATATATTGTTCCCTGATTTTACCCTTCCCTATATTATTTTTAACATCCCCATTTTGATCTTGTACCCACTAATTATGTTTCCTAATCCTTGTGCTATTTCTCCATTTCTCCCCCTTCCCCCTCTCAATGATCCCATACCTATGATACTGATCCTATTCTGGTTGTTTGCTTTGTTTATATTTTTATTTTTTTAGGTTCTTTTGTTAATAGTTGTTTGTTTGTCATTTTTTGCTTCATAATTTCGATCCTGTTTTTCTTAAGCAAGTCCCTTTAATATTTCATATAATAATGGCTTGGTGGTGATGAACTCTTTTAGCTTTACCTTGTATGGGAACCACTTTATCTGCCCTTCCATTCTAAATGTTAGCTTTGTTGGATAGAGTAATCTTGGTTATATATTCTTGCTTTTCAACTCTTGAATACATCTTGCCAGTCCCCTCTTGCCTGCAAAGTTTCTTTTGAAAAATCACCTAATAGTCTTATAGGAACCCCTTTGTAGGTAACTCTCTTTTTTTCTCTTGCTGCTTTTAAGATTCTCTTTATCTTTGGGGGGAGGTAGGAGAAGAGAGGAGGAGGCAAAGAGGGGGAGCAGTTTAGTCAAGGAACTAGCATGGAAGAACCATGGACATGGACAGTGAGTGGGATTGAATTGGCAAGGGAGTGGGTGGGTGAGAAAAGGGACAGAGGGAAAGAAAAAGGGGATGGATGTAATAAAAAATAATAAAATTAACTTTTAAAAAAGATTCTCTTTATCTTTAATCTTTGGCATTTTTTTTTTTTTTTGAACCAAAGAAAAATTATGGAACGCTTCACGAATTTGCGTGTCATCCTTGCGCAGGGGCCATGCTAATCTTCTCTGTATCGTTCCAATTTTAGTATATGTGCTACCGAAGCAAGCACTGGCATTTTAATTATGATGTGTGTTGGTGTGGTCCTCTTTGGGTCCAACCTATTTGGGACTCTCTGTGCTTCCTGGACTTGTATGTCTATTTCCTTTGCCAAATTTGGGAAGTTTTCCTTCATTACTTTTTTCACACAAGTTTTCAATTTCTTGCACTACCCTTCTCCTTCTGGCATCCCTATGATTTGGATGTTGGCACCTTTAAAGTCATCCCAGAGCTTCCTAGGCCTCTCCTCATTTTTAAAAACTCTTCTTTCTCCATTCTGTACTGGTTGATGTTTATTTTTTCCTTATGTTCCAAATCATTGATTTGAATCCTGGTTTCCTTCCTTCCCTTCATCATTGGTTTTGTGTGTATTTTCCTTCGTTTCACTTAGCATAGCCTTCACTTCTTCCCTTCTGAATTTACCATACTCAAGAATATCTGTCAAATTTTGTGAACATCTTTTTTTTTTTAAAGATTTTATTTCATTATTTTTAGAAAGAGGGGAAGGGAGAGAGGCAGAGAGGGAGAGAGACATCAATGTATGGTTGCATTTCACCTGCCTCCAGCCACAGACCTGACTGTAGACCTGGTTTGCAACCTGGTTATGTGCCCTGGCTGGGGAATTGAGCCTGCGACCTTTGGGTTCGCAGGCCAGCGCCTTATCCACTGCACTACCAGCCAGGGGGTGTGAACATCTTTATCCACCAGCATTTTGAACTCTGTATCTGTTAGGTTGGCTATCTCCTTGTTCTTAGTTCTTCCACTGGAACCTTGATCTGTTCTCTCCTTTGAGCCATACTCCCTTGTCTCCTCATCTTGAACAGCTCTTGTGTTTGTCTCTGTGTCCTAGGTAGAGCTGTCACACCTGTTAACATTAAAAGGGGAGAAGCCTTAGGTGTTCGTCAGTCTTGGGTGACCCATTTCACCGCATTGTGGCACTGTATGTAGAGAGGGGTTATAGAGGGAAGAATGCCACTTGCCCAGCACTCACCCCTTTTCCAGGTACCTCTGTGGCTTCCCGTATGGGACTGGCACCCCTCTAGCTGTTGCCCTTGCTGTGTTCCCTGGGTGGGTGGGTCTGCAGATGTTCCAGGACAATGGACCCCTCTAAATAAATGGACTCAGCTGAGAAACCAGCAGTTTCTTCCTCTGGTCCTACCCACACTGGTTTTCACTGGCACTGGAACCATGAGCTGCAGGGTCTGGTCTGGTGCTTGGAGTGCTCTCCAGATGTCCCTACTCCTTTTCAATGTGTGACTGCATTTTCCACCGGCTGTCCACAGCCGCTGTCCAGCTGCAGGTGCCACACAGCCAAACCACACTGCCAAAGAGGGTTTTCTTTCTTATCATCTAGAAGTTCAGCTAAATCCTGCCACGAGATAGTTCTCCATTTTTTGTCAGATATGAAGTTTTAACATATACTACGTGGTATTTTATGGACATTTATATACTTAATAATAGTTGCAAAAATTGAAAACAGGTAGTATGACAAGCTTATAAGAATGGTTCATATAGCTATTTTCTAACTCTTGCAGGGGCTACTGTATTTGATTAATTTGTATCAGTTGATTGAAATGTCTTCTACATCTTTATTTCTGACCCTCATATTTAGGATTAGGTTTTGTGACTTACTGCTTTTCAGTAAGGAAAACTTATGCTTTACTGTCACATAGCCAGCAGCACAGCTGTGCTGGCAGATGAGCAGTTCTCCAAGGGCAGTCATCCAGGCTACCTCAGATCCTCCAGAGAGGGCCATGAGGGGCTGCTTACCTCCTCACCCCTCAGGCAGGCTCACAGCTGCACTCTGTAGCAGCAAGGAAGAACTGTAAAGATTTGTTAGAGTGATATTATCTATTGGCTATATATCTATTGGCTTTGTGATTTGTCCTTAGTTATTTTTCAGATATATGTGTCCAATCTCCCCAATCTTATAAAATGAAGGGAGCAAAGATTTTATCTTCTGTTGTTTTACATCTGCTGATTTCTTCTTTCTCCAGTAGCACCACTGTAATAACTAAATAAACAGAAACTGTTTTTATTTCTTTAGCTACATAAAGAACCAAGAACTATCTTATATCAAATATACAATTGTCCTCTATTTTATATCCAATTTCCAAGTATTACTATTATAAAGTATTTAATGTTCAAATTCTATTTTTAAAATGTATACATATGATATGCAAATATGTAACAGTATTATTTTTACTTAATGATAACATCCATAGTGTTTATGCTGTATATTTAATTAGTCATTCTTAATATAAAAATTATAACTTAGAGAATTCATACTGGAACATTTTCATGTATTTTTTTTTTTTTTTTTTTACATTTTAGGTGTACAAGAATTTCCAGAAAACATAAAGTGCTGTAAGTGTTTAACAATTATTGAAGCCAGTGTCAATCCCATTTCTAAGTGAGTATGAGTGATTTGATTTCATTTTACTTATTTTATGTTTCCAGTGGAATAATGTACCAACACTTTTAAAGCTCACATAATAAATTATTTTAAATGTTGCACTTAAAATTCAATTTAATAGAATGATGGAAAAGGCATAATCAATCAGAATTGTTCAACAAAAGATGACCTAATTGAAGTAAGATGGCATTACTCTGAAGCAAACTGTCATTATTTCTGTGGTTCTCAGGCAGCATTCCATGGAAGAGCAGTGAAACTAAGGAAACAGTTAGTAGTTATGGTTGATGGAAAATTAATATCAAGGACCTATCTGATGCAAGTTGAAGAAAGTGCAAGAGTTTAAGGTATTGATAGGCATGTGAAATAACTAATCGTGTACTTCAAGCTGGAAGTAGAATTAACTATGACCAGAAAAAAGATAGTATTTGTGTACCAGAGATTATAGGAAGACCAAAAAGATAATTCTGTGATGATAGTAGACTGGAAGAAATGAATAGTAAAAATGCTATGATTAGACATGGGTGTTTGTGATTCATGATTTGTTATTAGAGAAATGCAGGGAAAAAGAGGCCCAGCATGTGAACATGTTGGCAAGTTAGTTATTTCGTAAGTGATAGAATATAATAATGTGAATCAAATAGACCAAGAAACCACTAAGTGAATGGATTGGATCAATCATGAAACTTAATGTTAAAGTCACTACATTTAACAATGGAAGCGAACTTAAAATCTAGAAAGGCTACTGACAGCTGTAGTAATCCTTGGAAAAGCATGAAATAAACCAGAGAAATTGGGATGCAGGTAATGAGTTTCAGAGTAAGAATGGCATTTTAATTATACAAAAGCCAAGAGTAGGACTTGAGAAAACCTCAGATTTTTGTCCACGTGCTGTGATGTCTGAGAAACTGAGGCCCTTTGGAAAGTTATTTGAATGAAGTGTTTTTAGAAGACCAAAGGAAATTTTAAGGGAAATTTTTACCAATTGAGTTGAAGAGAGGGAATAGTGAGGATGGTTTCTCAATGGATCATGAGAAGAGGTTTTAGGTGAGAATAGTAGTGGAATAGAATGTAAAAGAAGGAGATTAAAGTTTAGAGAGAGATTGTTTACACCAGCAATTTATTATAGATTTTCATCTTTCTCAAAATTTGGTACTCTTAATGTGGTGTTGTTTTTTTTTCTATCTAGCCCATCTAGTAAAGGTGGTATCTCATGGTTATATGTCACAGTAGTTTTAATTTGCATTTTTAATGTTCATCTTTCCATATACTTATTTACAGTCTGTATTACTTCTTAAGTAAAAGTTCAGATCTTTTATTTACTTATGTTATCTTATTATTAATGATTTATTATTATAATTGTTTCTATTTCTGGCTCAAAGTCCTTTATCAGATAGCTGCATGCCAAAATTGCAAAATAGGATACCCTGTATAGTAATTTTCAAAGAGAAGGAGTTTTTAATTTTGAAGTCCTATTTATAAAATTGTAATGACTATGCTTCTTTTTACTAGTTTGCTAAATTCATAGTCATAAGGTTTTTTCCTATGTTTTCCTCTGGAACTTTTATAGTTTAGCTTTTATACTTAGATTTATTATCCATTTAAAGCTGAATTTTATATATGGGCAAAGAGTGAGGGTCATGTTTAATTTTTTAGTTTGTTGGTTGATGGGATGGTTGGTTTGTGTATGATTTCCAATTGTTCCAATACTGTTTGGAGAGAAGATCATCCTTTCCTCATAAAATCACCTGAGTACCTTTTTGTAAGTCCATTAAGCATATGTGTTTGGTTCTGTTTCTCAATTTTTTGTTTTCTGCATTGATTTATATACCATCTTATATCAGTTTTATACACTCTTAATTACTATAGCTTTATAGTGATTATACAACCAGAGAATGTAAGCCCTCCAACTTTGTTCCTCTTTGTCCCAAAATATTTGGGACATTTTGTGCCCTTTGCTTTTTCATATAAATTTTATAATTAGTTTGCCAATATCTACAAAAGATAAATATTTCTGGAATTTTGATACAGATTTCACAGAATCTATAGATCAGTTAAGGCAGAATTATCTCAGAAATATTATTGAATATGCCTACCCCCAAGAATAGTTTATCTCTATGCTTATTTAGATCTTTAAAAATATTTTATCAGCCCTGGCTGGTGGCACAGTGGATAAGGCACTTACCTGCGAACCCAAAGGTCAATGGTTCGATTCCCAGCCAGGGCATGTAACCAGGTTGAAGCCAGATCTCCAGCCAGGTCCTTAGCTGGCGGCAGGTGAAAGGCAACCAACCATACATTGATGTCTCTTTCCCTCTCTGCCTCTCTCCCTACCCTGCTCTCTAGAAAAATAATAAATAAAATCTTTTAAAAACATATTTTATCAGTATGTTATACATTTTGTTCCAAATATTTTGTGCTTTTTGTGCAAATGATTTTTTCCATTATTCAATTGTTTATTGCTGTTATATAGTAATACAACTGATTTTTTTTTTAATATGGATTTTATATGCTGCATCCTCACTGTATTCACTTTTTAGTTCTAGTGGATACTTTATAGGTTTGGAATGATTTTCTAGGTAGACTAACATGTAACCTATGAATAAAGACAGTTTTATTTTATCCTTTTCAATCTGTATGCCTTTTATTTTTTTTTATTTTTCTTGCTTTATTGTTCTGTCTAGGACCTCCTGTACAATGTTGAATAGAAGAGGTGAAAAGAGACATACATTTCCAGATTTAGAGGGAAAGCATTCAAACTTTCACCATTATTTGTGGCTGTTACTTGTTTTTTATACATGCCTTCCATCGGGTTGAGGAAATTTTCAATAACCATCCCTCACTTCCTTTTAAGCCCTCAGCAAAATCCACAGAGTTTACATTTCTACTTTTCATTCTTTTCAGGGAAATCTAGCTTTCTTTGTGATGCTTTTCAACATTTTTTTCAGTCCCTGACCAGTACCTGATTCCAAAGCCATTCCACATGTTAAGGCATTTATTACAGCAGAATCCCAATTCCAGATACCAAAATCTGTGTTCGTTTTCTAATGCTACACAAGACCTTACCAAAAGCTTGGTAATTTACTATCTCTCAGTTTCTATGAGTCAGAAATCTGACCATGTTTAGCTTCTCACTTTCATCAGATTGAAATCAAGGCCTTAGTCAAGCTGTATTCTCACCTGGAGGCTAAAGTGGAGAAGAATTCACTTTCAAGTTCACTCAGGCTATTGGCAGAATTCCTGTACTCCTTATTATAAAGTGAGAACCCCAGCTTTTTGCTCACTGTCAGCTGGAGGCCACTTTGGAATCCTAAAAGCTAGTACAGCTCCCAGCCCTGTGACTCTCTCCATACACAGTTTACAACATAGCAGGTTGGTTTTTTAAAGCCAGCAGCTGAATAAAGTGAATTTCCTCGTAAGATGAAGTCATATAATGTAAAGTTATGGGAGTGACACCTCATCATATGTACCACATTCTATTAATCAGAAGCAAGTAACAAGTCCTACCACACTCAAAAAGAGAAGATAATATATACAAGGGCATGACCATCAAGAAATAAAGGTCATGAGGGCTACCTTAGAATCTCTCCACCATGTCTTGATATCTGGTTTACTAAGACTTTTCATTGTCAGTAGATATTAAATTATGTCAAAGCTTCTTTTTTAAAATAATAATCTATTGACACAATAATATTGTTTTTCTTTTTCAATTTAATGATATGTTGTTAGATTGATTGGTTTTTTAATGTCAATTTAACTTTGCTTTCCAGGTTTAAGTTCTACTTGGTTATGAATTCTTACTCTTTTTATAAATTAGTGGCTTTGATTTGCTAATATTTTGTAAAGAATTTTACCATCTATATTTATGAGGCATATTACTTTGAACTTTTTTTTCTAGGAATGTCTTTGTTTGATTTTGGTATCAGGGCAAAATTGGCCTTCTAGAAATAGGCTATATTTTTTATAAAACTTTTTATAGAATTAGAATTATTTCTCCCTTGGATATTGGTAGAACTTGCCAATACAGCCATCTAGACCTGTTTTATTTTGTTTTGTTTTATTTTGTTTTATGGGAAAGCTTTCAATTACAAATTTAATCTCCATAATAGCTGTGAGACTATTAAAATTACCTACTTGTTTTTCTTGAGTGGTCATTGGTAGTTTGTGCTTTTCAGGAATTTGTACATCTAATGTTACTTTTCAAATCTATTGGAATCTCAATTTTCATAGCATGTTTATTAAATCTTTCATATCTGTGGGTCCTCTAGTGGTGCTCTTTCATTTCTGGTATCAATAGTGTGTGTGTGTGTGTGTGTGTGTGTGTGTGTGTGTGTGTCTTTTCTTTCCTTTTTAAAAAATATTTATCATTTTAACTAGAGACTTATCAGTTTTATTGTTCTTTTCAAAACACCAGATTTGGGTTTCCTTGATTCTTTTAATCTGCTGCTTTTTATTCATTTTATTTGACCCAAGTAATCTACAAAGAAGCCATAAAAACCATGGAATGTAAAAGTTATAGTGTTGAGTGCTTTATCTTAGTTTTAGCTTTAGATGTGAACTTTATAGTATAGCCTGAATGCCTTAACCAAGTCATTGGTGAAAATTACCACAATAAGATTGAAAATAACAATTAGTGAGGAAAAAAGAAAACAGAACAACCACATGGACCAAAATTTATTGAGAGAGAAAAAACGGGCTTTTAAATATATTACTTTATTTTCATCTTTAACAACCTTAAGTAGGTAGATCTTATCTACATACCTTTGTATAAATGAAAACACATGAAGATAGTATTTGAATCCCTAGGTCCCTTTTACTTCCACCAATTCTAAAGAAGCATTATGATTTTGACTTAAGTTAAAAGATTCAGTTTGAAAATTTTAAAATATTCATAATGCTTGACAATAATAAAATTGCAAATAAATTGTGGCATATCTCCATACAGATATGTACAAAGAAGTATATGGCTCTGTTTGCTTAAGTCATCTCAGTTTACAACTGTTGATGTGGCATGATTAACAATAGTTCTCTGTTAGCTTTCAAAAATGTTCTAGTTTGAATGGTAGATCATGTAGTCACTATGGTTATACAACAAAATTGAAAGATAATTACAAAGTAAAGGAAGAAATTGTGATACAAGTTTGCAGTGATGTTAAAACAATTCATTGGAAATTAGATTAGAAATACATAAAATGGTAATGAAGGTTGTGTTAAGGTGGAATTATAAGTAGTATTTTTTCTTTATATTTGAAACCTTCTGTAATATTGTTATATTAATTTTATAAACATAAGTTGTATAAATTACAAGATTTAGATGTAAAATATCTTTCCAGTAGGATAAAAAAATTTATATTTGTTTCTTAAACACAACATATAAAACATATAATTTAGTTTGGTCTAACTGTTCTAGTGGAGGTCAAATGTTTGTAATACATTTTTATTTAACTTCTAAAGTAAATGGAATTAGAAAAGAAAATGTTGAAACAAAGATATCTGAAGCTTATCTTAATTTGCCTATTCCAACAATAAAATTAGCATTAATAAAAATATTTAAATTAGTGTTATAGTTAATATTGAAATATCAGAATAAAAAAATACTATGCTATGTAAAAGTATATAATTGCTCCCATTTACTGAGTTCTTGCTGTGGGGAAAGTCATCATTTAATTATTGAAACAACTCTAGAAGTGGATGTTGGCAGCATCATTTTAAAAATAAAATTCTGAGTCTCACAAAGCCTCAGTAAAGGTCATAGAGATAATAGTTGAAAGAACTGTAATTAAAAGCAGGTCTTTTGACATCAATGCCCATGTGTTCAACCACTAAACCATATGGTGTATGATTTTATTATCCTTTCTTTGTTGTAGTTTGAATATGTTTAAGTTAAGAAATTAATAAAAGTTTACATATATATATATATATATATACTGCATCTGTTCTTTGAGTTTTTTTAGTAAGTTAGTCAAATTGAAAAACTGGCAGTTATTTTAAGATAGTAAGATCATTTCACCATGGAGAGCCCCTTAACTTAGTGCAAAATTGTTGGATTTCATTGAATCACTTAGAGGAGGGTAAAGGCAACCCATAATTGTCATCTTCATCAAGTTTATTTATCTTGCTGGGAAATATCTTCTTCCTTTCTGTTCTTCAATATCCCTCTGGATATGGTGATATTAACAAATGAGGCCACTGCCTTCATAAGAAGCTACAAATTTGTACGATAAATTGGAAATAAAAAAAATTGACTATCTTCTTTAATAGACATACTGTCTTGGTTCAGCTTCCAAGCCTCTGCAGAGGACAGTTACCACCATGCTCGTGGCCGGGATATTGCACTCAATAGTTCAGAGGCCCCCAGGCAAACTACATATTTTGACAAAATGTGTGGGGTCTATCGTTTGTACAGATTGGATTTGTCATAAATTTACCAAGTCAAGAATTCCAGATAAAGTGTTTCATCTTTTACCTGAAGATCTTGAAAATATGGTGGGGATCCACAGCACCCTCATAAATTGCATATTGTTACCAGAATAAAAAGTATAAAAAGACATACATATGGGGAAAAAGATGCTTGGATTAGAAAAAGCTCATACTCCTTAAGTTCACAAGAACATCCCTTCAATGAATGCAAAATTGAAGGTTGCCACAAGGGCTTCCAAAGGAGGAGGACATGGCTCACACCTGCCTCAAGAGCAATGGGAGTTAGTTTTGAGGTGGCATCTAAGCCCCGTGGACCAGAAAGCAATTAAGTCCTAATGCCAGAGCTGTTTCAAATTAAAAAGTACAAATCATTTTTATTTAAAGATGGTGAAAAAGTGTTTTCATTAAAATATATTTTGAATGCTAAAAAAAATAGACATACTGTCTTTATGTATTTTTCAAAAAATGTTTCAATGTACAAAACTAAATCATTGAGATTATTAAAGTCCTTGTCTCAAAGAATTTATTATTTACCCAGCAATAGAAAATTCTCCATACTTGTACAAAGAATAATTGGCATAAGCATGTTGCTAAATCTATGAATAGGATTTTATGGGGAAAGTAAGGAAGAAGACATTAATTTTGAATCGAAGTGCAAAGTAACCATTCAATAAATTCTTGCTGAAGCAAATTGAAATAAAATATACACATGGTGTTAAATAAGACATAATGTATAAATATATCCTTTAGCTCTGTACTTATAAAAAAGAATAGTTCAATACAAAATGTCAACTCATCTTTGTTTATAACCAAGCTGAAGAAATTACCTTACTTTGTATTCTGGTTTCTCATATAATTTATTTTTGGCAGTTCAATTTTGCAATTGGAATCTGCACAATATGGTCAACTCTTAAATCTTCAAAGAAATGTATGTAAGAAGCAAGCTTTTTCTTGCAGCATAAATTTTGCCAAGAAACAGCAATTAAATATATTTTTGATCAAAGAAGTAAGTAGTACAGTATACAGTAATACCATTTAGTGCAAACATATGCAGAATGTAGACAAGGGAAACTGGATAATTCAAATTGGACCTTTAACTGAAAAATTAGTTACATTCAACTTTTTTTACTTATTAATGGTTACAATGTTAAATTGTTACATCAAAGCTTTTAACATTTGTCTCATTTAGATATATTAATCTTTTCTAAAAAGTCATAAATGCTTTCTTAATGAGTGTGGTAACATAAAGGATATTAAAGATAGTATTTAAATGTGGATCGAAATATATTAAATATCTTTACCATTATCATAAAACTATCATAGTATAAGGATATAGCTCTAATGTATTACAGCAAAGGAAAATATAGAGAAATACAATGATCTCCCATAGATTTTTTTAATCTTACAGAATAAAGTTCAAACTTTTGAGTCAAATATTTAATATGCTCTAAATCCTGTATCCTGCTTAAATTCTCAAATCTTAACTCCTAATACTCTCATACATAAAGTATTTTCTCTAGAACTTATCTTCTCTTGGTCACCCATATCAGGTGAGTTCTTACTCCCTCAGTATAAAATACCTCATTCTCCCCTGCTTCCTTTCTTTTTCTTTTCTCCTGTCATGCATGCTATGACTCTTAGAGCAAATTTATGGAAACCCTTTATGAAGCCATATACAAACAATTCAACTCTAAAATACGAACTGGAACAAGACATTTGCAGCAAAAATATAATTAGTATACAATTAGGATTCTAAGAGTGTGTAAAAAATTCCTACAAATTATTATAAAAGTACTAATTGTGCTTAGCCTGTTTTTCTCCAAGGCAGGTGTTTAGAAAAGAATTCATGCAGTATATTTATGAGATGGTCTCAGGAAGTACTTGTAGAGGGTTGTTACCGAGCTATTTACTTGTATGGATCGTTGGACCTTAATCTCTTTGGAGAACTCAGGCAAACAGTGTAAAACACCTGTGAGGGAGCTGAGAGAGTTACACTCCTGCTAGTCATTACTTGAGGGCTGTTCCTAAGGGTCATTAATCTCACTGAACCAGGGATGTAACTTAATTGCTTTTAAAGGGATATGCATTCAAAATATTCACAGAAGTAATGTTTGTTATAGAAAACAAACATGACAATAGAAACAACTATAATGTTCTTTAGAAGATGAATAATAAATGAATTGGGATATACCTGTACTGTAGAATAGTATGCTATAATGATCAGTTATCTACATCAAAATGGATGAATATCACTAATAATGCCAATATTTTAAAACATTAAAAATGTTCATAGTATAATTTGATTTATATAATATCCACAAACATACAACTTTTTTAAAGGATTTAAAGTGGTGTAGTAAAACTTTTAAAAAAGCAGAATAGTAAACATTCAGGAATTTGTAGGGCAAATACAAAATGTAGTCAGGGAGGGGTGCCCAGAGGTTTTAAAAGTACTGGGTCTTTTTATTAATTATATTGTGGGTATACATATACTTTTTGTATGTATAAAACATTTTATGATAAAAGATTGGGCAAAGAAAGGAAAATCATGGAATAAAACTCAGACATAATGCCCCAGGAAGAGAAGGAGAAGCAGAAAATGTGATATTCTAGAAGCCAAAGAGAGAGCGATTCGTGACAGCACCTGATGCTAGGCAATGTGGATGCAAAGTGAAATGAAGTCAGTGGAATTAAGGATTAAGAGGTCATTGGAGGTCAGTGGGGGCTTTGGTAACTTAGATTTAGGGCATGTGCCAGAAAACAAGGTCTTGAGGAGGATAAAAGGTAGTGCAGACAAGTAGCTCTTTAAATTATCTTGTCAGTAAATGCAAGCAGGGAAATAGGACATAATTTGAGGGAAAGGCAAATTTGAACCCTATTTAAAAGTATTTTATAAAAGAATATAGTCTTGTCTAGACCATAGATAAAGGTGTTAAGATGTTTAAATGGAAATTTAATTTTAGGGGAAAATTCCACATCCTTCTAGGGAAAAAGTATCCCAGAAAATCTTTGAATGAACACTTTTTGGTGAAAAAGATTTAAATATTCAAATAATGATTGTATGTAACTGGTAAAATTTCTTCAAAGAATATTTCCTCAATTCTTTTAATGATTCTAAAGCCTTTATGGTTCTGTTTATTATTGTTTTGATGTTTTTGCTGATTTTCAGTGAATAAGTGGACCAATTGGAATTATAACAGACATGCATAATGAGCCTACTTTAAAGAAGTTATTAGCATTTCTCTTTTTTAAGATTGTATTATTTCCAGAGAGAGAGGGAGGGAAAGAGGCAGAAAGGGAGAGAAACATCAATGTATGGTTGCCTTTCACCTGCCTCCAGCCATGGACCTGACTGGAGACCTGGCTTGCAACCTGGTTATATGCCCTGGCTGGGGAATCAAACCAGTGACCTTTGGATTTGCAGGCTGGTGCCTTATCTACTGTGCCACCAGCCAGGGGAAGTTAATTAGCTTTTAAAGGGACAGAATATCCCATTTTTTTAATATTGGACAGCATCATTGTAACAAATCGTACATAAATTTTAATGATTGAATGAAAGAGTAAGAAGATATCCTTGCCTGGCAAAACATATGAATGTCTATTGAGAAAGAGTATTACATTTAAAATTAAAAAAACATCACACACAACCTGAAGTTCCCATTTTAAAAAATCTTGCTGGTGTGCATAAGGTTAGGGCAGTAGTGAATGATGTTGCTGACTTGGTCGGTGACATAAATCTCAATGTAGTAGAGCTACATGAAGGTGGGTGAATGCCATTTATTTTAATAGCAGGCAACATTTTCAAGTTGTAACAACATGCTCAATAAATTCTTCCAATACTGTAATATCAAAGGAGAGTTGACAAATGCATTGCTCTTCTATTTTTTCCTTTAGAGATATATCTTTTTTGTTCTATTTCTGTGGCAACATCAATGCAATGACAAAACCTTTAACTTCTTTCTAGACTTCCTGATGGCTTCACACAGCTTCTAAACCTGACCCAGCTTTACCTGAATGACGCCTTTCTTGAATTTCTTCCAGCCAATTTTGGAAGGTAAGAATAAGAAATTTAAATGATTCAATTTTCTTCATGTTAAGTAAGCACTGGATCAGAGCCAGTAGGTGAATGAAGCTTTAAAAGTGACCATTGTGATAAACTTCATTATCATTCAGTAAACAAGACAACGTAAACTTGAAACATTCTGCAAAAAAATAAAATAAAATTGGGTCATTAATAATCAAATAACTGTAATGAGTTAAATCTTAAAATATCTGGAAAAATACATGTGAATATGGCTCTTGAACTGAAAGATAGCTTTATAGCATAGAAACAAAGGAAAATATCAAAAATGGATAAATTGATGTGAGTACATGAATACTTTTAAAAAATAACATTAAAAAATAGTAAATCATATCCTTAACTATATAGAATTCTATCAAATGAATATGAAGATAAAAATCTCATTAGAAAAAATGGGCAAATGACACATGTAAGCAGTTCATTATAAAGTATAAATTGCCATGAATGCATGAAAAATGTTTATTCTCAGAAACAGGAAAAATAATACAAATTACACTGACAATAAAGTGCCTTCCTGTTCTAGCATTTACAGAAACTATCTAGAAAATAAGGAAAGAGACAACTTCCCAACTATGGATGAAACTGCTGAATGACATGAACTTCATGCAGGGCAGTGTGATTTAAAAGGTTTCAAAATATTTAAAACCACTGCTTCTCCAATTCATTTCTAGAAATGTATCATATTATAATCAGATATCAATCACACTACAATTTATGGATAGGAAAAAAGTGGAAGCACATGTCCATCTAGCAGATTAGTGAAGTATATTATGGTACATCCATATGTATGTAGAGATTTATAATGTTGTATAGGGAAATATGTTTTTAATTCCTATGATGTTATATTTAGAAAAATGTTATAACAAAATATCTAAACTGTGTTTCCACTATGAATATAAATATGCATGAGTCTGGCTGGTGGCTCAAAGGATAAGGTACCAGCATGTGAACCTGAAGGTCGCTAGTTTGATTACCCAGACAGGGCACATAACCAGGTTGCAAGCGAGGCCTCCAGCTGGGTCTATAACTGGAGGCAGGCAAAAGGCAACCATACATTGATGTCGTTCTCCCTTTCTGCCTCTCTCCCTTTCCCTCTCTCTGAAAATAATGAATAAAATCTTTAAAAAATAAAATAAATATACATGATATAAAAGACTAGTTCCTGCCTGGCTGGTGTGGCTTAGTAGATTGTGCACCCACCTGTGAACTGAAGGGTCTGTGGTTTATTTCCCAATCAGGGCATATACCCAGGTTGCAAGCCAGGTCTCCAGCCAGGTCCTCAGCTGGAGGCAGGTGGAAGATAGCCATACGTTGATGTTTCTCTCCATTTCTTCCTCCTTTCACCTCTCTCTATAAATAATGAATAAAATCTTTTAATAAAATATTTTTTAAAAGGCTGGTTCCTTGAGAATGATATTAGGAAATTTTTATTTTCATCTTTACAATATTTTCCATGCGTTCTACAATAAACTATTTTTTCTTTGGTTTTCTTGAGATAAATTGACATATAGCACTATATATGTTTAAGGTGTACAGCATAATCACTTGACTTAAATATCTTGTGAAATGTTCACTTATAATGTTTGGTTAACAATCATCACCTAATACTTATAAAACAAACTTTTTCCTTATCATATGAACTTTTAAGATTAATTCTCTAAGTAACATTCAAATATACCACACAGCAGTGTTAAGTAGTCATCATATACAACATTACACCCAAGTACTCGTTTATTTTATAACTGGAAGTCTGTGCCTATCAACCACCTTCATCCAATTTCCCTACCTTCCACTCTCCACCTCTGGTACCACAAATCTAATCTCTTTTCTTATGAGTTTGTTTGTTTTTTTTTGTTGTTGTGTTTTCTTGTGAGTTTTTTTTATTATTATTATTCCATGTGTAAATGAGAGCATACCATATTTCTCTGTCTAGTTTGTTTTACTTAGCATAATATACTCTGGGTCCATCCATGTTGTCACAAAGGACAGTGTTTTCTTATTTTTACCACTAAGTAATATTATATACATTTACATTTTATTATCCATTAATCTGTTGATGGAGATTTAGGTGTTTTTATATCTTGGCTATTGTAAATATAAAAATCTGTATCCTAAAAGTTAAGATAATTTACATTTGTTGTCAACTAAAAACTTTATTTTTTAGGTGATCATCTTTGAAAATGTTGAAATAATAAATATACTGATTATAATTTGATAACCTGTCTCTGTTGGCAAAAACTACTGCAGACATGTAGCAGCCCCCATTTGCATGTGGAGAGTGAATCAGTGTTTCCCAAATTCCCTTACTTTTGCAGATCATATTACAGCACCATACATTTGGAAAGTTTTTAAAATTCATAGAGCTTCAAAAGAGCGTTAATGAATTAGCACTTCACCATTCATATTCACCTAAATTATCATTGACCTTCTGGTAGTGACGACAACACTACAAATGTGCTTTTGATTTATCAACTTAGAAAATGTTTAGCCCTCACTGGTGTGGCTCCATTGGTTGGGTATCGTTCAGCAAAGCAAAAGGTTGATGATTGATTCCTGGTCAGGGCACAGGTCCTGGCTGCTGTTTCAATCCCCAGTTGGTTCATGCACAAAAGGCAAGGATTGATGTTTTTTACATCAACTTTTCTCTCCCTCACTTCTCTTTCATTCTCTCTAAAAATAAATGAATAAAATCATTAATAAGAAGAAAATATTTAATTATCACCTGAAGACACACTTTGTCTTGAATTTATGTCAGTTCTCTTTTAGCCATCCTAATGTGAGGGAAGAGATTTGGCAAATAGGAAACACTACCAAAACCAAAACCACTTCAAATTGAAACTTATTTTTTTTGCAACCAATATGCACTGTATTTCTCTATTATAATATTAAAAGTTTTTAAATCTTCAGCTGAGTAGTTTGCCAAAAGGAGGCATAAAATCCCTTACAAAACCTGAGATTTGGTGCTTCTAAAAGCCAAAATAAATCACGAAATATCATCACACTAGTACAATGTTGAGAAGCTTGGAGATATATAAGTGTTTAAGAAATCTCTACTAGCAGTGTATCCCATACACTGAAGAATGGAATCACGGTGTTTCATATACTGATTAAGTGTTCTAAGATTAATATTAAATTAGGACTTGATAGGAGTTAAAACAATAAAGGAAAGAAATCTAGATGAATACCCAAAACCACACTAAATATGGGTAATATTAGGTGAAATAGTTTAAATTGTGAATTATTTCTAAAATCACAAAGAATTCAGAGAATCCAATTAATATGTGTTCTAAAGTAGTCCCAAATGAGTACATTTTAAAGCTTGGTAACAGACACTGGTAACAAGAGTATGTCCCAGACTACAGACTTTAATGTGTTGTTAGGTGTGACATGCAGTGAATTAGGAGCAGTGAATTAATTTGCTCCATGTAACAGAACTGAACATGAGAGTCTAGATTTCATCCAGATCTGTGTGACCCTAAAGCCCAAGCTCTTAACTGCAATGCTGTTGTTTGCTTTATAGGATCACTTGTAGTCTTTTGAGGGATATTATTGCCATGTTCTGGTGAAAATGATAGCACTTGGAATTTAGTAGATATTCAAAAATCTGTTGAATGTATATAATTAAACAATGGTGAATATAGTTTTGTAAAACATGAAATGCAGAATACTGAGTTCAATATCTTTGAAACATATTTCTTTTTAGGAAATTTTGATTTTACAAATGATTTGACAAATTTAATTTGACAACTGGTATTTATTGGTTATTGTCTAATGTTGATTTGACTCTATTTACAATTTGTGTAATTTAAAATCTCTAACCATGGTATGTAATGTTAGACATAGTTGTTATAGCCAATATAATGATTATTGACTGTACCATAATAATATTATTTTATAGAAATATTAATAAACAAATTTTCAATTTATTCTACAGACTTGTCAAATTGCGGATCTTGGAGTTAAGAGAAAATCACTTGAAAACGCTACCAAAGTAGGTGACTGTGTATTTTCTAAATTTTGAATTGTGATTTTTTTCTTTTACTAGTGGGAAAAAGTGACTTTTTATTTTGGCTATATTTTGCCATTATGATTGAGTGAATTTTTCTGCATTTTTTCATAGAGGCTGAAAAGTACAGTATACTGTAAGAGATTCATATTAAGTCAGAATGTATCTTGCCCTATAAAATCATACAATTGTAAGATAGGAAAAGTTCTTTAAGGTTGGTGTCATAGTTGAAATTACATGCTGGGAAACTACTGCATTAAAACTTATAAAATTGATATTTTTAAGCTCAAAAAAGTCAACCATTTCAAAAAAATCAACCCAATAAGATGTTTAATTTTTCAAGGTAATGTATGTATTTTGATAGTTTTTCAGTTTTTAAATTAAAACTATACAAAAATATTATATTAAAATTATTAAATTTTTTCTAGAGATCCTACAGTGGCTTGGAGAAAATTATTTTTGTATGTTCTTTCAAACTGTTCCTATTCACTAGTCTATTTAAAATTTGATTTATGTAAAAATTAATACCTAAAATTTTACGCAGTGCTTAGTTTAATAAAATGCTTTGTTTTACTTGGCCTTGATCTATTCATGTCTACAAATATAATTTTGTGTTCTATAAAAATATATTTTTGAAAGTCAAAAATTATTCAAATTGGAGTTTTTACTCCAATAAATTAATATGACTTGTATATGTTACAATTAAACTAGTGAAAGTACCATGTTGCTATTATTAGCTTCCTGCAGTGTTGCAGAAAAATATTGAGGACAGTGATTAATTTTTTAAAAATCAGCAAAACTTAGGAGCTTTTCCTCAGCTGAACCAAGATTCAACTTTATTTACTTTTTTAAGTCTTTTTCCCTAGGGAAACTGGATTGAATTTCATTGATTTTTTTAACAAATATTTAACAAAATACCTTCATGTACATTTTATGTATGCCATTATACATAAAAATATTGTTGGTTCAATACAAAACTTTCAATAATGACATGGATTTAATTTAAAAGTATGCATAAAGATAAAGCAACTATTCACTCCCCCATGAGTAGAAGACAAGGAGCAAACATGAAAAAGAGTAAATATCCCTATATCTGGATACCCTGAAGTTTAAGTAGCCATTATGTAATCCAAAGCATTATGCATGGGTCTAATAAATGACACCCTTTACAGGTCAGGGACATAAAGAGAGATGGGAGAATGATGGAGAGTTTTACTGGTTCAGCATCAATCTCCTGTAACTGCAGCTCATGCCACCATTTCCATGCATAGTGTTTCAAATGTTACATTTAAAGTGGAATAAAAACGTGGTTAAGCAGAAACTAAACCATGGTGAAAAAGCAGTTGTTTAGATCAAGGAGAAAATATTGAGTATGTGGAGGGGAATGTTTTTCCTTCTGCTCTCACATAATGGTTTTGGTGTGAAGTATGAAATAAATATAACATAGGTTGTCATGTTTTCAAATATATATATGAAAAAATAAAATTTAAACATAAATTAAAACCTGACCACAGATTCCATTTATGGACTTTTCATATGAAGTAGCTGTGAGAACAGTTCAGAGTAATGAGAAACAGTGCTCATAACCGATGCATGGGTATTCTTGTAGGCTTTGAGAATGTGGTCTAGTATCAAACAATTAAGATAAGTAGAATAATATACATTCAATTCTTTTGGGCCTGAAAAATCACTGTAAAGATATGTAGAAATGACCCTGACTAGTATGGGCAGTGTCCTGCAAAGCAAAATGTCACCAGTTCAACTCCTAGTCAGGGCACATAACTGTTGCAGACCAAGTTCCCAATTATGGCTGTGCAAGAGGCTACATACTGATAGTTCTTTCTCTCACACATGGATGTTTTTCTCCCTCTTTTTCTCCCTCCCTTTCCCTCTCTCTAAAATAAATAATTAAAATATTTTTTAAAGCTGTATAGAAATGACACTGGGTCTCCTTGGTTATACATGTATCACTTATATAGATTTTACAGTTTTTACATGTAAAAAACATTTTCAAAGTTATTTTCAATCTATTCTGTTCACTTTTAACTTAGAGACAAAATCTAAAGAACCAAAACTTGCATAAAATCTGGAAAACTGTATCTTAGTGTTTAGTGTCTATAAAACTGCAGAAAATAGCTCTGTCTTGAGGGAAAATAAACTATGTTTTTAATATGTATTATACATAGTACTTTCTGATCATCAATCTGGACCTGTAACTGAGAGATATGTGAGAGCTTTCTACACTTGGCTTTGTAATTCCAATGAAAAAATTTTTTTACATAGAGTTTTAGGAAAAGCAATTTAGTTTTATAATAATTACTCCAAGATGAGGTAGCTAATGATTTTTGCAGGGATACAGATAAGATGCCAAGTCTTCGGTGAGTTCTCAGTGATTTTCTCATCTTTCCATCTTCTGTCTTAAAATCTATATGCCTGGCAATCTGTGCAAAAAGTAAAAATGTGAGATAATTATGATATGCCATCCATTCAAATATGTATCCCTTAAGTAACTGATAGAGATATTTTGGTATGTGCAGATTCTAGGACATATTCTTTCAGTTATTAAATAGAAAGTATTGTAAAGTTTTACACCGTTTTTGTGATCATTCCTCTAGATATATCAATGAGTGAAAAAATGAAATTTTTTACATACACAATTGCTTGAAAATCATTGAAACAGTCAGTCTTGATTATGAATAATAATTGAGGACTTTGAACAGCTGGAGAAACTGGGTAACCAAAAAGAAAAACCTTTAGATTTCAAGATACAACTTTTCTTCATGGCAGAATTATTCTTTCAATTATGTCTTTTGAGAACAAGTCAGAAATGAGTTTCCCCTAATTTTAATGCTTTAGCTCTAGTGATTTCTCTGTCTAGAATTCTTGTACCACAAATCATCACATAACTAGATCTTTCTGATGCTTTGTATCTTTCTTCAGATGTTGCCACCTCAGAGGTTTTCCCCGGTCACCTTGTGTAAGATTGTCCACTCTTAGCCTTAATACCACCTCACTCTTACATTTGATTTCCTTCTGAGCATTTATGATTCTCTGAATTATTTTGACTCTGTTTACTTGGAGATAATCTTCTCAGGAGAACCTAAGTTCTCTTAAGGGGAAAGTTTTCTTTTTCTTTTATGTCACTGACAAAAATATCCAGAGCCTAAAGCAGTGCCTGGGTCATTGTGAGCAGTTTTAATAAATAAACAAGAATGCTGATATGATGATTCGAATAAGACATATCTGTCATGTGACCTGGAAAGTTTATCAGTTGATTTTCTCCCCATAGAACATTATATGGGATAACAGATACTATAATCAGATGAACCTTTGGTGACCATCAGATAGAAGAGAGCAAAGATAAATAATTGGGGATGGCTCAATGGCAGATAGCTGAGACTTGAATTTTAAACTTACACACAATACAACACATTCTTTCTCAAGATATACATAATAGCTAAGGCAGGACAAGAGAAGAAAGTAGTTTTAACTTAATTGAATTAATATAACAACTAATGAAAATCCAAAAGGGTTATAATTTTTTTCTTTTGTGATACATTTAATCAAGAAACATATGTCAAGATTAAAAGAAGGGGTAAATCTGGTTGGCTCAGTGGGCTCAGTGGGTTGAGCACTGGCCTGGGAACCCAAGGGTTGCTGGTTCCATCCTCATTTAGGGCACATACCCAGGATGCAAGCCAGTTTTCCAGCCAGGCCCCCAGCTGGAGGCATGTGAAATGCAACTATACATTGATGTTTCTCTCCCTTTCTTTCTCATTCCTTCCCCTTTCTCTAAAATAATGAATAACATCTTTTTTAATAAAAAGTATAAGTACAATCTTTTAAAATAAAATTTAGGAACCATTTCCATGGAAGTAACATAACAACATATAAATGGTTAGTAGTAATGGTGGGTTTTGGGTTTTACCTTTAAATAAAAGTTTTTCATATTCATTGAAAGAATTTCTAATACTTTATTTAAAATGCAAGCTGTCAAGACTATACTTTCAGAGATCATTTCTATTGTTCATTACTAACATGTGGACTATTCATTATAATATTTATGGCTGTGGTGTTGTTTTAACAAAAGCTAAAAGTATGATTTACTGTATCTCTGATAATTTTCAAAATATGAACTAATATGAAGAAAAGTAAACACAGATTAAGCTCATGTTAATGTTTGTATTTGTCCTGCCTTCCAAGTGTGTAAGGCTTATGAAGCATGATTCCTCAATCTGCTGTCATAACCCTCTAGGAACAGTATTTCAAACATGTCTCAGTGGAATTACTGGGGCAATAGCAGAAGAAAAGGTAAACCCTGTTGAACAAATCCAAAGGTAGAAACAGGACGATTTTGGTGAAATAAGAACTCTTTAAAGTTGTTGAAAAACAGATTTTCGAGTGGAGATTTTAAATTTGAAATGGTATCAATAACAACTTCTTTCAGGTCATGAATCCTTCTGAGAAGCTAAAAAAAGGCTGTGGAATCTAGAAAAGCATTATTTGTAAAATTCAAGCTGTATATATTTCCAGTATATTCATGGCCCATTTTTATTTCCCTCTGAAGATAGATTATTTGGCATTTTATATAAAGTAACACATCAAAATACATAGCACACTATGAAAGTATGCCAAGGAATAGACCCTGTCAGTTTTAAAGTACCAAAATTTATCAAATGGATAATTTTAATTATATAAATGTTTCTAGTGTTTCTCAAAAGAGATTATTTTATTCAACCTAATTTTATTTGGTTCATAAATATAATGATATTTCACTATCATCTATGAAATTTTTTGAATATTTTTTTAATGTTCCCAAGTAAATGCATGAATAATACTCTAAAACTGCTAAACTATGTATACTTAAAAACTAGAAAATAGTGTATCTATTATACATGATTTTATTCCTTAGGTATTATTTTTTTTATTTAGTGGTTTCTCTCAGAAAACGAAGGTTTGGAAACTACAATATTCCCCTTCTCTGTATGCCTAAGGACCCATACATACTATGCATATTTAAAGGTTTCAAAACATTACACCTTACCTAGACATGCTCTAAGATAAAAGATCCCCTTAAGTTATAAGTATAAATTAAAACCTGAGCTACAGTAAAACACTACTAATGAAAGACATTAGATCACAAAAGTCAAGAAAAACACTGAAAACTATTTCAGGTTGAAGAATATACTAGAAGCACTATAACTAAAAATGATGATTCTGAATTGATCATTTTGCATATAGATGTATGTGTGTGCATAGATACAGATATATTTCATATAGATAGATATAAATATGGATATAGATGATATAGATATAAAATTAGCAACTGGCAAAACTGGCATGGTAGCCATGTATCAATGTTAATTCCCTAATTTGGATGATTGTATTTTGATTTGGTAGGAGAATGTTCTTGTTTGTAGCAAATACACACTAAACTATTTGGGAATAAAGTGGCACCAGGTTTGCAGTATACTCTCAAGTATTTCAGAAAGTTATATTTATGGTACTTTTTGCAATTTTATGGTGTTTAAACATAAAAAGTTTTTTAAAGATTTTTTTATTAATTATTTTTAGAGAGAGGGGAAAGGGGGGAGGAAGAAAGGGAGAGAAACATCAATTTGTGATTGCCTTTCACCTGCATCCAGCTAAGGAGCTGGCTGGAGACCTGGCTTGCACTCTGGGTATGCGCCCTGACTGGGAATCAAACCAGGGACCCTTGGGTTCACAGGCTAGTGCTCAATCCACTGAGCCACACCAGCCAGGGCTAAACATAAAAAGTTTTAGAAAGAAATTTTTGAGCATAATTACATTAAAAATGAAAAGAAACCGTATCTCATTAAAAATTATTAATTTTATTTCTGAAATACTTATAAAGGGTAAGGGGAGAGTTTGCATTTATGTACTAAAATTCTTAACTATTATTAAAAATGAGGATTTGTACATATGTGGTAAGGTTCTACATATGTGAATAGTATGTGTATTTCTTTTTTCCTACCTGAATGACAATAAATGTGCTATATCTATAATTATCAAAGTTAATTTATGCCTTGTAAGTAAGATTAGAGGCAGACTTTCAAAAATAGAATGTACTGGTCAAATTTTCCTTTGTCAAACCCCTCTTTCTTTGTTATCTATCTTACCATCAATTATCATTACCAGTATAATGAAGAAAAATTCAAAAATAATATGTATTCTGAACTTGACAGGTGTGACTAAGTCATTTTCTCTTTTCATGTCAGTGATTCTATTAATGAATATTTCATTTGGCATTACTATACTAGCTACTTTAATGAAATATATCAATGTTCCATGGTTCTATTGTAACAAACCATTCTATTGTCAGACACAGCTTACAAAAAAATAGATTTTTTATGTTAGTGACTATAATACATAACTGGATACAATGTGTTTTTATAATCATGTTACCCTTATGCTTTTACCAATGAATATTAATTTATAAGGCATGGTGTTTTGCTAAATCCACAGTACCATCCATCTGGGTTATCGTCATTAAAAGTGAAAATATGACAAGCTAGCTAACCATGTTAGTGACCTCTGGTTGTAAAGAATTGTATTTAGGACTAAGCATGCTCTTTACTTCTGACTTGGTTTTATATTTTAAGCTCAAATAAAGTAAGTGATGGTTATAATATGCTATACTTGGCATTCTATAAATTATAATGCATTATACAATATAATTATTAGAACCCCTTCTAAAATATCAAACATATACCTTCCAAAGATTCACTAAAGAAAGGCTATAACGCTCTAATAAACAAATTGTATTTCTTTTTAGACTACTTTCAACATAAAATTACGGTAGAGAATGTTATGGTTAGCTAAAGTTGAATCAAGTCCAGCAAGGAGCTAGGAGAAGGTACATAAACCAAATAAAACCATGGGATTAAATCACTTTTTTCAAAGTATGTTGATCAATACCCACTCTGATCCCTGATGATTCAATTTACCAAAAGATAAAAATTCCCTGATATAAAATAGTGAAGCTGAAAGTGCTGTGGCTCCAGTTTCATTAGATCTCAAGACTTAGTTTCTCATGGAACAATTAGCCTGCACTTGGTTCTGTTTCACCTGGGAAGAGCCATAAAGTACTTGAAAAGGTATATACTTTGTGGTCAAATCAACCTGGATTTGTATTCAGGCCCTTGTTGTTTATTTATGAATTATTTAACTTCTTTGAACTTGAGTGCTGTTCTTTTTTAAAGAATACAAATTGGTCATTACCTCCTTTAAATATAATTATAGTTTGGGTCATAGTTGAGAAAATGAGCTTTGTAATTATTTAGAACCAGAAAAATATTTAAACAAAAGAAGCATATGAGATCTGTCTAGAAGGTATCCATACACATAATGTGAAAAATAGACATTTATTGAAGAGATACAAGATACAAGGAACATTATACATAGGACAACAATACCTCAGTCCCCTTCAAATTAGGCACTTTGGGCCCTCACACAGTTCCCCCAATTACCCCATCGTATTTTCCTGAATCTCGTTGACAAATTGTTCTAAAGTCTCTTCCCCTTCAAAGGTGAATTTAGTTTTGGGAAAAGCCAGGAGTTTCAGAGCACCAAATCTAGGCTGTAGGGGGCTGAGTCTCCTGGGTGATTTGATGTTCCACCAAAAAACTGTACAAGATGTGATGCATGAGCAGGTGCATTTGTCATGATGAAGCTGCCAACCACCAGCTACCCATAGCTGAGGCCTCCTGATTCATCCAAATAGTTTCCATGGAGGAATATTCAAGCTTAATGCAAAATTTAATTCAGATTCATTACTCAGCTCACTCAGTCATTTTGAATGTGATGGCCACAGTAAACATGCTCACTGAACATCGCCTACCATCCCCACTGACTAGTGCAATGAAGTTGTCATTGTTCACACATGAGCATTCCAGTCCACTCTCTTTGACTGTCAGTTTATATCAATATGCTACGAACCCGTTCTTGTCATATTAACAATGGCTGCATTTTTTCTGGATTGACCTTGTATTCTGGCATTTGGAAAACTTGAGTTATCTATGCTAGAAAAGATTGGCATGAGTAATATAATATGTTTTTTATTTTATCTCATTAAAAATCTTATTAGAAGCGCTGGCTGGTGGCACAATGGATAAGGCACCGGCTTGAGAACCCAAAGGTCGCTGGTTCGATTCCCAGCCAGGGCACATAACCAGGTTGCAAGCCAGGTCTCCAGCCAGATCCATAGCTGGAAGCAGGCAAAAGGCAACTATACATTGATGTTTCTCTCTCTCTCACCCTCTCTCCTTTCCCCTCTCTCTAAAAGTAATCAATAAAACCTTTTTAAAAATCTTATTAGAATAAGTGTCTTTTAGTATTTTCTTTATTATAAAGGCTTAAAATAATGTATGATGCTATTTTGCTTTTCTTATTTTTAGGCTGTGTTGTAATAAAAACTCAAATAAATAATCATCTATCATCCTCAATAGTGTATGTTAAAGTTTTAAATATCTAGTTATCAACTCTTGAAGACCTTTTTCTTTTTTAAATTGATAGTTTCTTTGGTAGATTGGGCTAAAAGGCATGATAAAAATAAACCAAAATGTTCAACAAACACCAGGAGGAACATATCCACTCTTGTGACTTCATGTACTTTCATAACTCCATTTACTGCAGCATTGCAAATTTAATAATTTAATGTCGGTGATAGCTCTTCCCTTTATGGATAAATGTAGTACTTTTACTAAAAATATGTTCTGAACATCATACTAGTGTTAATCATGGTCTCAGTATCTTGGGCTAGAAAAGTAAAGACACAAAGAACCTAGTTAATAAATTTACTCTTGGGGTCTCAGATATTACCTCTCTGGTGATGAATTGTAAACTTTATCTAACTCCAATTCCATATTCCATAGTCAGGTCTCAAATGGGATATGCACCACATATCAAAACTGAAATTATTTTCATCTTTTCCCTCCACCCATCACTCCATTGTAAAACCAAACCAAACCAAACCCAACAGAAATCCCAGGCCTCTTACTATACATATACACTGCCTAATGACAGTATGATCCACCTGATCCCAGAAATGAGAACTCTTAATCCACTTTTCCTATCCTATAGCCCCAAATCCACCTGTCATCAACTTAAGTCAAAACTCCTCCTTCCTCTTCTCTCTCCTGCCGGAACCCTAACCTCCCTGTATTTGGCAGAGCTTAAATTGGCAGTTGTCAATTTAAAAGCCCACAATGACTGCTCACAGGTTGCAGGAGACAAACATGTTGTGACCTTTCATAGTTTGAGTTAGTATTTCTAGTGTTCTTACCTCCCAACATTCACCACCCTGAAAGGTCCCTCTGCTACATGCACTATACAGCACACCTTTGTATCCAAGCATCTTTCCTGGATCTTTCCCCTTTCCTATATGGAAAACTCCAAATTATCCCTTAATTTTGCCATCACTTTTGCTATAGAACTTGTCATGGATTCTGTATTCAGAGTAGTAGCTTTGAAAAGGCTAGAGTTTTTCAAGGCAAAGTTTCCGTAAGAATTTTGATCTAATTATAGTTTGACTTGGAAATTTAATCAGCGTAATATTGTGAAAGAGTCTTTTATCATCTTGATTATGGTATTTGCAGTTCCAACTCTATAGTCCAGTTGTTAAACAGGCAAGGCTGAACAATATGCTTCTCGTTTACAATTACAAAATTTTTAATAGCACAGTTTTAGCAATAGGGGGCCCTCAAAAAGTATTGGTGAATTGATTTTCACAAGAACACTTCTAGCATAGATGGTTGCCGACCTATGATGGTTTGACTTACAATTTTTTACTTTATAGTGGTGCGAAAGCCCTACACACTCAGCAGAAACCATACTTTGAATGTTAAATTTTTGTCTTTTCCTGGACTAGAATATGCAGTTCCATATTCTTTTATGACACAGGGCAGTGACAACAAGAAAATCTTTGCCCAATTATAAGGTAATATAAGTGTTCTGATGATGTTGAAGGTAAGCGTGGCTAAGCTATGATGTTCAGTAAGTTGAGTGTATTAAGTACATTTTCAACTTATAGTATTTTCAATTTACAGGGAGTTTTTCAGAACATGACCACATCATAAGTCAAGAAGTATCTGTATTTTGGCAGTGCAGAAGAAATTTAACTTCAGGAGATAGGTTCTATTTCAGCATTTTAAGATTTCTCTACTACTCATGTTTTGATTTTTACTTTTGAAAAGAACTCTAAATGAGTAAAGAATAAATTACTTTATTATTAATAGTTGGATCATGATACACACTAAAACAAGTTAAATGTGTCTAACGCTCCATATATGTTCTGTTTTCTCTATCTCCACTTTCTTTTCTACTCAAGCCAGGGTTAATTCAAGTCTTTCGATATGCAAAATACATCATTTAAAAAGACTTGATTTTCTGTAAAAACAGATGCAGGTGGAGTATTTGTAATTGCTATAGTTTTTGACAGTTTCTGTGACATTTAACATCAGTGCTAGAACAATATTAAAAATTCACTAGATTGTTCATTAGATCCCACTGAGTGAAATAATATGAAATTTGTCTTTTTCTGACTTGCTCGTCTCACTTAGTATAATGAACAAACTGAACTAACAAACAAAATACAGAAATACTCAAATAGAGAGCAGGATGACAGCTAGGGTCGGGGAGGTCATGGGGTGGGGGAGTTGAGCAAAAAAAGAAAAAGGACACTCAGACATGGACAATAGCCTGCTGATTGCGGGGTGGGGAGGTGTAAGAGGACTAAATGGTAATGGAAAAATACAATAATTCACATAAGATATTGACTTCATGACATCAATCTCTTCTGATTTTTTTTTTTAGAAAGAGGGGAAGGGAGAGAGGCAGAGAGGGAGAGAGACATCAATGTATGGTTGCCTTTCACCTGCCTCCAGCTACAGACCTGACTGGAGACCTGGTTTGCAACCTGGTTATCTGCCCTGGCTGGGGAATCGAACCTGCGACCTTTGGGTTTGCAGGTCGGCGCCTTATCCACTGTGCTACCAGCCAGGGCCATGATGTATATTTTTTTCTTTAAAATTTATCTTTAGTTATCTTAGAAAAATATGAAATGCTTTGTGAATTTGTGTGTCATCCTTGTGCAGGGCCCATGCTAATCTTCTCTGTATTGTTCCAATTTTAGTATATGTGCCACCGAAGTGAGCATTGATGTATATTTTATATTTGCTTTAATAATATGAGATTTCAGTTTGTCTTTTCTTGGCTTGTAAAAGTTATAATTTCTTCCCTGCCATACACCTAATTTTATTATGTTTAGCTTTACATCATTTATTCTCTAAAAGATCTCAAAATTTTATCTAACTACACAGTATTTCTATTCATTTTCCTTTATATTTAAACTTTTAAAAATACATTTAAGAAACTTCCATTAACATTTAGTAGATAATAGCAATCTTTTACCAGTTATAAATGCCCTATAGTCTTCTAAATAAGAAATAAAACTAACTAGTTTGAAACACTATAACTCTTGCCCTGGCTGGTGTGACTCAGTGGATTGACCAAGGTGTGGTCAGTTCGATTCCCAGTCAGAGCACATGCCTGAGTTGTGGGCCAGGTCTCCAGTTGGGGGCACATGAGAGTCAACCACACATTGATGTTTCTTTCCCTCTCTTTCTCCTGCCTTTGCCCTCTCTCTAAAAGTAAATAAATAAAAAATCTTTAAAAAATAAAATAAAATACTAAAACTCTTATCAAATAGCTTTTCAGTCTATGTTTGTTCTTAAAAAGTTAGATTAAAAATATTATGCTACACAAATTGGTTAAAAGTAAAAATGCATTCTCTGTTAATTATTTAGTGACAATTTAGATAAATTACTTATTATAAAGTGTTAAGGCTATTGGCTCTTCTGATTATAGTAAAACCTTTCTAAATTAAATAGATTTCTAATACTAATAACTTTAATTAAAAGTCTCATGCAATTCTAACAGCAAAAGAAAAAGAAGTTTCTTATACTAAATAGAATCTTTATAAACATCTCTATAAATTATTGTATTCAACTAAATGGATACACATTTTGAAATATTATGCTTTAGTTTTATTAAAGGAAGATTTTATATTTGAGAGACTATAAAATTTAAAACTTTTGCCTTCCCATTGCTTATATGATAACATTCAATTCACTAAACATTGCAGTTAAGACCTCAGCCTGACCCCTACCTTCCCTCCAACCACTACCCTACTTAATTCACTAAATATGACTTGTAGGTTTGTGTCTCTGTACACTTAGTGGTAAGTTCTGACTGAATATGACTTTAAATTGTATATGACTTTCTCACCAACCAGTTTAAAAACTGAACATGTACCTAGTGTGTACCTAGTGTGTCAGACAGTATTCTAGGTATGAGAGGATGTGACAATGAACAATATATTTGCCTTCTTCATTGACTTTCAAGCCTGGCAGAAGAAGACACATCATTAACATGTGAACAAATAAGTGAATAAGATAGGTAATTGCTATAAAAAATGATGTCATAGGAAATATTTTAATTGTGAGTATTATTTAAATGGTTGGCTGATTGTTGTGGTATTTTTTTAATTTTTAATTTTTTGTTCTTTGAGCTAGGCTGGTCAGTAAAAACCTTTATGAAAGGTGGCATTTGCTTCTAGTTAAGTAAGATGGAAACAGGAAAGTGAGCTCTGGCATTAGCAATCTATAGGTCATTGATAGGAGCTTGATAAGGGTATTTCAGTGATGCATTAGGTGCAGCCTCATTGCAGTGGTTGAGAAGAGAGAAGGGATTATCAAAAGAAGATGACAAGGTAAAAATTAGAAACAGAAAAATAACTTTAGATAATTCAGATATGATGATGACATGGGAGACAGTATTCTACAAGCCCAGCTTCCAGTCACCTCCAAATTTAGCAAACATTTCCCTTGAGCACTCACCTAGGGGGACATGATTACATTTCCAAAATCAATAAACACAAAAATTAAAATTAAGGTTACATATGACATTTAACATAAAGGAAATAAGTATAAACAACATCATGAAGTTTAGTTGCAGAATGGAACCACAAAATGGTGGCAGTTAACTGGATGAAAATACAGTGTCACAGAAAAAAAAATGTTGACAACGTATGATGCTAAAGCATCCTTGCAAGCTGGTGGGAATGATCCAGTAGACACAGGAGAATTTATGATTCAGGAGAGAAGGGAAATAATGACAAGAACTATTTCTTGAGAAGGTAAGGGAACAAGGGGCAGAGCACATGTGGAGGAGGTGGCCATTGAAGCAAGGATCCTTCTAACATGGAAACATAAGGTTTCTAGGCAAAATGGATATAAACAGATTGATAGCTTGGGAGTGGAAAGATTAAACATTCTCAGCTAATTGCTTTAATGTTTCCTATGAAGCCTGAAGAAGAATCATCAGCTGAGGATAAATAGAGAATGTTGGAGATTGAGGAAATGAGAGAAAGTGTGAAAGGGCTCTTCTCTTAGATAGTGGGCAAGTGAATATATCTATTAGGGTGGTGTCCTGGAATCACATTGTAGTGTTGAATGTCCATTAGAAATGTAAGCTTATATATTTGAAAGAAATCTATTCAGCCACACGAGCAGTCTTCAGATACATTGCTGCAGGCACAGAAGGGGGCAGCAGGCTGGGTTTTGCCAAGCATGCCAGATGGTGGAGGAGAGGGACAGGAACTTAGGCTTTTTACAGGTGTGTGACTCAGGTGTGGACTACAAAAGCTGACAGGGGTGGGATACCTGTGGAAAGAGAATAAATGTTTTATTTTGTCCTTCTCTCCTTTTTGATGTACTATGAATTTTTAAAGTACAATCCAAATGCCACCATGTGAAGTATCTCCTGACACTGTAGGAACAAATTATCCTGATTCTGCTACCATAGCATTTTGTATGATAGTCATTATCACATTGTACTGGATTTGTTTATGTATAAGTTTATCCTCAAGAAAACGGAAAATGTTTTAAAGAAAGAACAGTATCTTATTTACTTACCTTATATATTGACAACAACATGCGACATAAAGGTGTTCAAAGAACATTTGCTAAATGAAGGCAGGTGGTGCTTTAGTGCCTAGAAAAATGCCAAGCAGTTGGTAGGCACCTGATGAGCACTTAATTGATTATAAGGAACAGAAATGAATAAGAAGTTAAGCTCCATGATGTTTTGTCATTAAACAGTTTGTCCACTGCAGTTACCTCTGCGTTATTGAAAAATTATCTCAGGCATAAATGCAATGTTTTTCTGTCTTCTTCTCAATTCACTTCTATGCCTTTTAGCCATTCCACTCTTTGTCAGCCTTTAAGAGAGTAGACTACAGATGTCAAAATGGTATTGCTATCTTGCATACCAATTTATTTTGTTTTGTTTTGTTTTGTTTATGTTGGCAACATAAAGATGGGGCTTAAACTGATGCTTGTAGTTATACATGGTCTTTACTTCCTTGGTTTAGTTCATTGAGTATGTCATTTATTTTCATTGAAAAAGTAAATGTCAACTTTAGATATATTCTTTGACTATATTTCTTCATAAGAAAATGTTATAATATTTTTACATAGAATGAATTTCCATAACATTATGTGAAATTAAAATGTATTCTAAAGAAAGAAATAATGAAGGACAGTGTATTGTAGACTGCCAAATATTGTTGCCAGGGAAGCAGACCACTTAAAACATGGTGTGCAAATATCCATAATACAATTTTAACTTGCTATAGATGTGTTTTACCAAAGTTTCTATAGCTTACTAAATGCATTCTTCTTGGAAGGGTTTACAAAACTTTTATATCTTCCCTAGTACCCAAAGCAATTACTGTACATCTCCTGATATACCATTTTCATGGGAGAAAAAAAAAAAAAAACATTAACAGATGATTAACAGTATGTTCCATTGTTGTATTGAAGGAACCAATGTTTGGTGGTTTGTGATCTATCTGGAATTATAAGATAAGCTAAGCTGTTTTAATGAAATTCTGTTCTACTTAAGCTATCACTAGGAAATTAGTGTCTTTGTTCATTTAGACATGATTCTGGATAGAAATTTTAGCACTTAAAATAGGTATTCAGACTGTCATAGAATGAAGTATGTTGAAAGAGTAATTCAAGGTGAAGGCAGAACCAAAACTCAGTAAATTGTAGGATAAAGTCAATGAGAAATATGAATTCAATTGATTTGGGCAGTGGATAGCTATTACCTTTTATAGTAACAGTGAGAAACCTGAAATTCTTGCTTCAGCTGTAATTCAGTAACTTATGTAATATATTTTGTATATTTTTGTGAAATATAGTGAATAACATTTAGTATTGATTTATAAATCAGTTTTACTCCTTTAAAAAATCTTGCAGACATTCCATTTACAAGTTTTTGAATAGAAGATACAAAATTTCTAGAAATAAACTGATTTTGTTTGCCATTTCTATTCTACCTGCAAAATAAGTATTAAATAAGTAAATTGGCATAGTTTTGCTTTAACTCTGGCCTGTTTTTAAGTTGAAAACTTGGATATAATTGTAACAAGGATGATTAACTTTCTTTAAATTTCTTCTTTTGTTTTCAGACACTTTTTTTCCATCAGTATTTTGAAACAGAAATGCACACTGACTTTTCCCTCTGGTATTACTAAATAAGGTGAAATTAGAATATTAATTTTTGGTGTATCATAAACTATAACCTGATGCAATGAAAATCTGGAAATCTTTATTAATCTCATGCAGAATAAAATTATTGCTTGAGAAGTATGTAATAAAAATAAATATTGCTTTGGAAAAAAATAGCTGAGCTGCTTCAATGGTTAAATAGGAATTTTTTTTTTTAACTTTTCAAATCCAATGCAAATTTCCAAAGCTACCATTACTTTTAAAAATCAAAAATTCTATTGGTAATATATTTTTAAGTTTATAGTATAAAATCTGGATTATTTTCTTCTTAACCTGTGGTTTCCTGCCTGCTTCTGGAACAGGAAGGGCATCACAGCCAAGTATAGGGTCTGGGGCAAACGTGAATTCAAATCTCTTTCGTGCCTATGTGCTTGAGAGCAAGTGATGCCTCTTTGAACTTCAGTTTTCCTATCATGTATTTAGGCATTATAGCTAATACAATATGTATAGTTTACTCAATGGTGTTTGCACATACCTGATGCATGATAAATGAAAGTAATTCCTAAGATTAGGGAAGGAGGGAACAAAAAAGGCAAGAGAAGCTTCTAGCCTTTGCTGAAAATAAAAAGAAATTCAGAAAGAAGGAGGCCATACCTAGTCAAGCTATGTCAATACCATGCCAAAAGCCTTCTGACATTTTTTTTCCCTTCATCCTCTGAGTTGGGAATTTTGAGAGCCTGTGGGTTCCAAGTTGACCAGTTCTGCTCTGTCTGCTGTGCCTCACAATGACAGTTACACAGGAAGAGCCAAATAACAACTGCTCAGAAAGCCAAGTGCTGGTATGAGACTCACCCACCTGGGCCCACTAAGCCATGAGTCATAAGATATTTGCACTAAATTGCCATGGTGCAAGTGCCCGTTTTGGATTTCCTGAGCTATCTGACCTATACATCGTGAGGAGCTGCCCTTTGAGTCCTTTTTTTCTTTTTTTTTTTTCTTTTTAAATTTTATTGTTGTTGTATTACATCTATCCCCTTTTTGCTCCCCTCTGTCCCCCTCCCCACCCACCCATTCTCCCCAAAGTCAATCCCACCTGTTGTCCATGTCCATGGTTCCTTTATACTAGGTTCTTGTCTAAACTGCTCCCCTTCCTTGCCTCTGCCTCCCCTCTCCCCCCAACTCCCTTCCCCCTGATCACTGAAGGCCTATTCACTGTATTCATATATTTGGTTCTGTTTTGCTTGGTGTTAGTTTTGTTCATTATTGTCCTGTAATGGGTGAGATCATATGGTATTTGTCCTTCACTGACTGGCTTATTTCACTAAGCATAATACTCTCCAGTTCCACCCATGCTGTTGCAAAGGGTAGGAGTGAGTTCTTTCTTTCTGCTGTAGTATTTTACCTTATTTATTGTAGTAACCTGGCACCCTGCCTTGCACAGAGTTGAGCACCAGTCCATAGCTATTGAATAAATGAGGAAATAAATGTTATTTATTTTCTCAAGAGGAATACTTTAGCTTGAAGTCAGAAGGCCTTGTGATACACATAGCACAGTTGGAACAAGAGGCTGCATTGTGTGTGCCACCGCACAACACCGCTCTCTAAATGACACACTATGTGTCCTATATTCTCATGCTGAGGTCTGGCAAACTTATTCAAGTCAAAACTGAATCAAAACCTTAGACATTTAGGTTATTAAGGTGACTAAGGAAAGATGTGTTTTTTTGTAGAAACAATGTTTGAATAGTACCAAATGAAAAATGAAGATCTGTGTGTATATATGTGTGCATATATATATATATATATATTTTAATATGAAATGCTTCACGAGTTTGCATGTCATCCTTGTGCAAGGAGCATACTAATCTTCTCTGTGTCATTTCAATTTTAGTATAAATGCTGCCAAAGCAAGCACTAGATCTGTGGCTAATATTTATGCATTTTATGATACTTTTAAGGTCAAATAGTCAACTTTCTTTTTGTTTTTATGCTGCTGAATAGTAAATATAATGTTTTATACCAGGGTGAAGGTAGGTCTGTTATGTTTTCAGAGTGTTTTTGGCTTAAATAAAATAATTGTCTAAATATCCATAAAGATCACATAAAGATTAATTCAAAACTATTATAATTATTCTGGCCAATTTAGAAAAGCTGTTCATACTCAGAATGCTGTATAACACAAGAACCCAATCAGCACTTCACAAGCATGCTAATTCCAGTTAACTTCTAAATGATATTTTTGCTACAACTGAATGTTCTTATCATTATAGCAGTGAGGAGTATAAGGTAGAACATTGCCCTGACCAGAAACTATGGCACTAAGTGGAATGAGACACATTTCTGGAAATAAAGGACTGATACCAAGGAAAGGCGGCATGCCTATTAAAACAAGGGATAATTTTTCTCCTGAACATATTTTAGTTCAGGTAAAGGCAGCAAACAGCCAAAGAGTACACAAGGATGAATCAGGAATAATCTAACATTATGGATGCTTTCATCAGTGGTGAATAATATTGTTAAGTTCTCATAGCTATTGCATTAAATTATTACTGACTTATTTAATGTTGCCATGAATCTTATAATACATTTGAAGCATACCACCAAAACGTATAATATGAGAAAACTACAGAGAGCACAAATGAATAAGAACTTCTGCCTAAAATAATCCATTTGAATTTATAAAAATTTAAGTAGTAGCTTTATATGTTTGACTTCATTTAATAATTTAATCCTTTCCCACTGCACCTATTTTCTTATGAGGCAAATTCAGTAGGTGATCACTGGTGATAAGGAAAACATTTAAAGCAAAGTTTCTTTCCTTTTTTTTTTTTTTTTTTTTTTTGACTCTGTGACATAAAATAGTCATTAGAATGATGATCATACCTCACATAGTTTTGAAGAAGCAAGATAAGTTACTGTTGATTTTTGTACAAAGACTAAAAGTTTTTTTTCAATCAACACACACACACACACACACACACACACACAGAACAGTTTAATTGAGTTTCCATGTCAATATCCAACAAAGAGCCCCTTTAGTCATAAGAATAGTAAAATTTGGATTGTATTTATATCCCAACAGGTGCTTAATAGAAAATGGCACTAGGGAGACAAAGACAAACTTTTGATAAAAATCTGGAAAAGGGTAAAGATTAATGAAATGGTTTTTGCAATTGTAAATTGCACTCAAACCTAGGTAACTAACTGATCAAGAAAGGGATGTCATTATTCACAAATAAAAATAAACTTCTGCTCTCCCAAAAAACATTTTCCAGGATCACCTCAAACCCAAATTCATTATTTTATTGCAACTGCATGATAGTGCATTTGTGCTGAGAGTGGCTCAGTTTATGCCATCTGTGTACATGAGGATTACACAATAAATGCAGCAGAATTGAGAGGGATGGTAATATTCAGCAACTAAGTAATGATAATTTAAATACTTTTTAATAACAGACAATAAATACATGTATTGTGATTCTTACATGATACAGATTAAAATTTATTCAATAGCTTTCCTATCAGATTATATTAATATCAAATACCAATATAATAGATTTACTATGTGTTATCAAAGTTATCATTATATCAGTTATGATACCCAAATCCATAGGCTATTGAGAGGCAGCTAATTTGAATATTCTGTCCTCTCTTTGGTTAGTAAAGCCTTTATTATAAGTTGAGTCAAGAATTTTTATACCCTCTGTGTTACTCTGGTGGCAATTAGGGTTAATGACTTCTGATATTAAGTCTCTCTTCTAACAAGTGTAATGTAATCATTTTGAGGAAAGTTCTTCTTAGCTAAATTATAAAAATTTAAATGTTGCCAATCTTTCTCTAAATGTTACATTTTTGTAAAGAGCTGTCAAAGTTGAGGAAGGAATAAGGAAGACAAAATAGTGGAAACTTTTTCTTTAAATTGACAATTAGATATTCATTTTGACCCATTTTTAAATCAAGAAAAATCTTTCTTAGAGAACCTACCCCAATTAGATTTTAATAAGTGTTAATATTTGAAGGAACTGTATTAACCTTCCTTTATTACAATTAAATTTATTAAGTTAAATTGAATGAAATAATATGAGCAGACACTTATACTGTAGGTTTTTTCCTACAGTAAAATTATTAGCTCAATTCTCTTTTTCCCAATGGTTTCTCTTTTATTTTTCTTTGTTTGTGTAGACATAATTCTCTGGCAGCATTTTAAAATTGCATTGTTTTTTTTTTTTTTAACTTTAAGACTCATTAGATAACATACATAATCTTTGTTGGAATGTATTTTGATAAATAGTTGGCTGTCATTGTATTATTTTTGGTCACTTTTTGTTTCATACTATTCTGGAGAATGTCTTGCTACCCAGAGTAACCCAAGCTATTCTGCCTTGCCTATTTAAAATCTTATATATAGTCTCCATTTAAAAATTGTTGAGCCCTAGCCAATTGGCTGGTTTGGTTGGAGTGTCTTTCCAGTACATTGGAGGTTTGTGATTCAGTCCCTGGTCAGGGCTCATACCTGGGTTGTAAGTTCGGTCCCCAGGTGAAGCATGTATGGATGTATGGGAGGCAACCAGTTTATATTTCTCTCTCTCTCTCTCTCTCTCTCTCTCTCTCTCTCTCTCTCTCTCTCTCTCTCTCTCTCAGCATGGGAGCCAGCATTTCACAGTGTTTTATACCTGCCAGCACTATACTAAATTGCTTTATATTTACCAACATATTCAGTCTACATGGTGTCACTCTGATATAGGTATCATTATCAATTTCAATTTATAGATAAGGAAAATAAAGTTTAAGGATATTAAACAACTTGCTCAATGTTGTGCAACTCTTAGAGGCAAATTCATATTTCAAAGATAGATTAGACTAAAAATTTAAGTAGAAGTAACTAATAGTCACAATTATATTATTTGCTAACATGCAGTTATGCTTATGTACACTTGCAAAATCTGAGCCCCAACATATCACTAAAATAAAGATATTTGCAAGATAATTGGAGTCAAAATGAATATATAAATATAATAGGCTTTTTCTATTCTAGAAAAACAAGACTGATGGTAGAAACTGAAATAAATATTTCACTCCCAATGGAAAATAAACTAACATCTAGAAATAAATTTATTTAATAAGACAGATATAATACTACTAAAAGAAATCTGAAAGTTCTTATTGAAAGCTGTAAGAGAAGATCTGAATAAATGAAAAATCATTTGCTATATGGAAATAGTTAACATAAAAAAAAATCTTATTCCCCAAATTACTCACTAATGAAATACAATATTTATTTAACCCATCTTTCTTTAAAATTCTAAAGGATTTTCATTGGATAACATAATCTTAAATTTTATGTGAGGGGGAAAAAAGAATTATAGATAACAGCTAAGAATTTATAGAGGATCCAAGATGACAGCAGGGTAGGTAGAAGCTATACTCACTTTCTCCTAGGACCAAACTGGAATTACACCTTAATATAATACAGTCAACCTGAATAACCAACTGAAGACTAGCCAAAGAGAAGCCCTAAAACCAAGGATTTGCAGAAGCCACATTGAGATTTGTAGGAAGGGCAGAGATGTGAGAAGAGCGGGTTCTGCTCCCATAGATGGGGGGCTGAGATTCCGGAGGAATATCTCGGCAGCCAAGGTTCCCCCTAAATAATATGGGGTTCCAACCCCTCAGGGTCTCCCCAGCCCAGAATATCAGAGCTGGAAATAGGCACCCATACAACATCTGGCTTAAATTTCAGTGGGGGTTCTGTTTGCCAGGAAGAGACACTAGAAACACAGGTCCTCTTTTAAAGAGTCAGGGAACAAAATCTCATTGGCAGCCATTCACCCTGGACTTTGGCAGAGAGAGGACAGAGCAAACTAGAATTCTGTGAGGAGAACCTGAGGTTTGTGGCTCCAGAGATAGAGCTGAAGGGACAGCCACCAGGATACCTGTGCCATCTTTCTTGGGTGGAACACTCCTGTACTCTCCCCCATCAGCCTTGGGGAACACAATAGCCCCACCCCCTGTCTCCCTGGTGCTCCGCCATGTAGAGCTAATGCCATGTGGAGGAATCAGGTGCCTGGGTCTGGGGTGAGGAGGTCCAGAGGGATTCAGGGGGTGTCAGTCACTAAGCTGTGTGTCTCTGGTGGGGCACCATCTATGATCCTAAGTGGAGCCTTCCCTTATGAGAATCTACCAGCTCCACCCTCTAGACTCCCAGCAGCCCTACAATCCTGACTCCTGATGTCCCTGCCCTGCTGAGTTTAAGTACTTTGGGAGATCTGGGAAGAATGAGGACAGGCTGAGTCATGTAGCTCTGGGGACATTCCCGTCAGCTTTCCATGGATCTGATTGCACCTTCCCCTCACGGAGAGCCACTACCACCACCCACAGATTCCCTGCAATCCCACTGGCCAAGGTTGGGCGTTCCAGAAGGTTCAGGCAGAATTCAGGAATGAAACACAAAATCAGGCATCTTAGTGTTTATAAGAATCTTAAATATGACAAGATCAGTATAATAGTATATATCAGTGGAAAGGGATATTATTTAATTAAATCATTGATACAGTGGGAAACTCATTTGAAATAAAAGGGAATTAGTATCTGGCTTATTCAACATACAATATCTGTTGGTGATTATTTAACTTATACGGTTTACTGCAGTGATGTTTGGAGTGACCAAAGCAACAAAAGCAAAAAACTAGGAAAAATAAAAATTCATTAACAGAGTAAATAAATAATGTTATAGTGATACCATAAAGCCATTAAAATGATGAATTTTACAAGTCATTGCTGAGGGAAAGAAAAAAATGAGAAAACTGCATATAATTTTATTTTTACAAAAAAAAAATAATGCCACAATCCCTTCTATTTGTATGTGATTAGGTAAGCATCAAGAAAAATAAAATAAGCAACATACTAGGTTACATGTTTGGATGACCTTAGGCTAGGGTGGGAGTGAGAAGCTAAGAGTGAATAGAATGAATAGGAGGGGAAAATAAAGTGCAAAACGTCAACAATTTTAAAAAGTTAAAACTATGCTGAAAAAAATATATATATAGCAATCATTTATATATTTTTAAATATATTTTATTTTTATTTATATATAGTGCATTTTTCAAATAGAAAAGAAGTTGGAAAGGACTCATAATTACTTCAATTGTTATCAGCAATTTATGAGTCTGTGTTATCATTTACCACATCTTCAACCATGCTAATACATTTCTAAGTTCACACAGAGTGTTCTTTAAATAAATTCAGGAGCGGGATTCTTCAACAATATTCAATGGACACAACTTAGTATGACTTTGTGTCAACACATTGCTTTAAAAAAATGAGAGCATCAGTGAAAATACAGGAAGACTGACTTGAGAATTGCCAATGCTCTTTAAAGGACTTTGACTCCTAAAATGTAACAGATTTGATGCACATGATGAGTGAGTTCTGCTGGACATGACAAGCAATGTCACCAGTTGATTTTATAGGGTGCTAAGAGTGGAAATCAGATTAAAGAGGAGGAGCCCTAGCAAACAGATTTGATAAACACTAAGTACATCCATAGAGGTGGGAAATAAAACTCAAGTTTGGCACTATAATACTAAAAAATGTAGGCAAGCACCAGCTGTCAATGGAAGTAATCATGTCATAAGAAGCTAATCAAAAATCTTAATTTTAGACTAGAGGTGCTTTGTGTTCTGCCTTTATATCAGGCAGTGTCTGTGTGGGGCGGGGCTACAAATGACAGGAGTTCTTGCAGTTCAAAGACAAGTGGCTATCAAGTCCTACCCACACTTGATAAAATTAGTTGCTAAAGTCTAGCTTTCTGGCACCTTTTTAAAGTTATCTGACATGTAGGACAAGTTTATCAGGTTGAATTTCTTGTAGTTGAGTGTTCTTTATTGAGATAATATATCCGTGTGACATTGCAGTAGCTGTGTATTTGTATAGCAGGTCAGTCTCTGGCATGGCTGTACATAAAAGGTGCTTTTTACCTCAGAAGGTTATTAGTCATACAATACCTTCCAAAATGAACCACAGAAGATCAGTAGTCTGTTTTTCTCCCTTCTTATTTATGCTGAAAAGGGAGCTATCTATAGCCCAAGACAGTATTTCAAACATAATTGCAGTATACCACATAGGTCTGAACCAGGCCCCTAGGTTTAGAGGGAATATGGAAAACTGGTTGTAGATTCCTGTATATGACCCAGCAATTATTTTGTTGGACAACATTAGTGGAGGAACTCCCCCAAATACTGGTCTTCTTTCAATAGGAGTGAAACTATTTTTACAAGAAAGCATAAGTTAAAACAGTGTTGAAGTATGATAGTAAAGAATGCAGTAGAAGAGTCCAGATTTTCAGATTTCTGCCTGGAAACAATTAGTCCTATCTAAAGCCTACCAATAATTAATAACCATGTCACATTTGGATGACCACATTAACAAAAAATTCTGAAACAGAACAGAGTCTAATGGACCCGAATAACACAAGGTATTGGGGCAACTTTAAGCAATCATAGTTGAGAAGTTTCACCTGGAGAATGCTATTGCAACAGTCCTTAGAGGTGTGATCTACATCTTTTTTTTTTTTTTTTTTTTTTCTGTTCTTAGAATCTTACAGATAAATTATCATCTACATATTGCAGTGCCTCACAACTACCTTAAAGTCAATGGTTCCAGGGTTGAACTCATCATTTGTTGCTATCTGTACCTTTTCCAGTACTCCCAACCATATTAGGGATGGTAGAAATAAATTTCTAGATCCTGTGACTCATCCTAGGCCTGTTTCTCACTCCCATATCCAATTAGTCAACAAATTCAGTTAAATCTGTCTAATTTGCTTATTCATTTCCTTTGTCTGGAACTTTCTGCTCCCAGATCCATCCATGGCTGGCGTCTCTTTTATCATCCAAATCCTCAACCATCACTTGTCCTATAAGTCTGTGATGACCTAGACATTCCCACTTCTGCATTTTCCAAATATCATACTTTAATTTCTCTATAACACTAAATATTATTGCAAATTCTTTTATTACTCATCTCTCCTTTTTCTAAAATTTCTCCATGAGAACAGGAATCTTGCCCACCTTGTTCATCACTGTACCCTCACTGCCTACTGTATTGCCCAATTCATTGTATGCATTGAATATGAATGTAGTTTTAATTCATTATAGAATTTATTCAACAAATACTTATTAAATACTTGTGTGCCAGGCACTGTGTTATGCATAGGAGATATAATAGTGGCCCAAAATAAACCCTCTCTTATACTCAGCTTATATTTAATTTTTTTTAAAGACAGCTATTTGTCAAATAATCACATCACTAAATGAAAAATTACAACTCTTGATTACTTTCAAATCTGTTTTCCCTGTTAATCTCCATTACCATTGCTTTCCTTCAGCTTATCTTCATTCTTCAAATACTAAAATTACCTATTTGTCTGCCTTCACTCTGGTTTTTCTAAATTAAAGTGCAGACCATAAGTTATTTTATATCTTAAATATCTTTAAAAATTCAGTGGCCTGCCCCTCAACCATCTCTCCCTCCTCTCTTCACCACTTCTTTCTCCTCCTCATACTCTAGGTTCCAGTCACCTGAATTACACTTTTATTTCTGGGCCTTTGTGCATGTTGTTCCTGATGTCTGGTACCTCTTTTCTTACTTTTGATGAACTAATTTGCTAGTCCTTTATAATTCAGTGGAGATAACCTCCTCAACAAATTTTTTCTGAACCCACTCAGAGTGTCCAAGTCATCCCTTTTCTGTGTTCCCTAGCAAAAAATAATATATATATATATATTACAATTTATATTATATAACAATATACAATATTACATTGTGCTACAATTGTTTATTTCCTTACTTGTTTCCTTTGCAGGCCTAGGATTTCCTTTAGGGCAAAATGTCTTTCATATTTCTATATCCATTGCCTACAGCAGTAACAAGGTTGTAGGATAAATGGAAGGATGGTTGGATGGAAAAATGGATAGATGAGTTTGTTTGACAAAATTGAAAATAAAAGTGTAGGATAACATTCAACATAGCTTTAAACATATTGGCCAGAACAGGAGGATAGTGGACATGTTCTGGATCTTCCAAGTGCTGTGGCAGGCAGCACTCAGTAATTTACTCACTAAATTCATTCCATATTTGTGGATGTTAAGAAAAGAACATCAACTATCCATAGCTCTGTTTTGAAGTGTGGAAAGAAAAGGCAGCATGGCCATTACATCATCAGACTGAAAGACATTTTGCAAGATTTCCACCACTGATGAAACACTGCTTAAACACAGAGTGTTAACATCCTCTAGTCTTTAGTGAGGAATTTTGTAACCAAAGAAGAAAAGTTGTGGTTACACTCTTTGTCACTGGACACATGGAATCATGGAAGCAATATCATAACATATCATACCATGTGTTAGAGAAACTGGAATATTTGAACTAGTAAATAAAATATGGTATAGACTAAGACTTACTAATGAATATACTTGAACCATTACTACCCTAGGTTAAGTGGACTATGTTTTTTAGAGAAGGCTGAGGGTTCAAAGATAAGCTGATTCTCAAGAAACTCTGGATCAATTTGCAACAAAAAAGTTGCTTGCTGCAATTAGCCAGTAGGAACAGGATGCATCTAGACCAAAAATATAAAAATTAGGTGATTCTACCTGAGGAAAACTGCTTCCACCTTATGCCCAGCAAACTAGATAAAATAACTTCCCTTATCTGAAAAGGGTAACTTAAGTACCAATGCAAATATCAATATTTACATGCAGCTATTGTCCTAGTAAAGGGGTCAGTTGACTATCTGCAAAATATCTTTGTAATATGAAGCAAATATTTGTGAAATATCTGTTGTGGTTCAGGTACTAGGCTGCATGAACCTTAACTGTCAGAAGGAAAAACTAAAGGTAACTTGTGTAATGAAGCCATAGTCAGCTTTAAGGAGTTAATACTAGTAGCCACCAGATTCCGATAGCCAAGGAGGAGTTAAGGCCCTCCAGAGCATCAAAATAAGTGAGTGGCTGAGTCAGTTCCTTTTATACAGATGACAGAGAGAGTGATACTGAACAAAGTACCAGTCACTTTAAAAGTGACCTGAAAATCAGCCTGCGACCACAATAATTTCAGGTTCAGCAGTAATGAGTGAAGACATAGCTCCTGCGTTCTACTGCCAAGTGGAAAAGAACATTTAGTGGTAGATGGAATGTTTGACAAGTAGTAATTGTGCCGAAATGTACCTCATCTAACTTTTCACTGTGAGTAGATTTGCATTTGTCAAGATGTCAAGTCCTCAAATGGCCAAAAAAAAAAAACAAAAAAAAAGAAAGAGAGAAATAAAAACCTCAAAATAAATTCAACAGGATGCTTTTGCTTTAGGTTTGTTACTATTTCTGTAGGGCCTGGAAATGGGACCAAAAAAACTGGAGAGAATGTGGAAAACCAACAATGTGGAAGGGCTGGGGCAGGTACTAGTTGGAAATATGAATTTAATTTTGGAGCAATTAAATTATCATAAAATGCTATGGTAGTGAAGTCCAACTGATGTACATGCCCAAAGATCCTGAAAGAAGTCTAGAATTAGAAATTGGGGAATCACACCATGCAGTTAAGATCAGGGCAATCAATGAGAGCTTCTGAATTACTAGTTATAGAAGAACGATTACATTAATTGAGGTGATACCATGGCAAATATATGTTGAAGTCATTAATATTTTGGTTTTAATGTTGAAAATGTTCAAAGGATAATAGCAAGTCAAATAAATTCAAAATAAAACTATACATTTTGTGCAAATGTATCGCAATTGTGTAAAAATCAGCCTTAAAAGACTAGAAGGAAAAGCAATAATGAATTATTTAGTATAATGGTCATACTAGGGTTAAAAGTTTATAGTGATCCCCCATTTTGATATATTTATATTTCACAACTTTTATTTGTGCATTACTTAAAAATCAATTTAGGGTAAAGAATGACTTCCTAGAAAGATAATTAATTAGCAGACTGTAAGGAACTGGTTAGAAATCATCCTGGTTAAGAGAGTAGTAGCAGCAAGAGCACATAGGTGAGAAATACAGTGTGTACAGGGAACTCTATGCAGTTGAGGGTTGTTGAAGCATAGCATGATGGCCGAGAGTGGTCAGAACAGAACTACGTGGATAGGAAGGTGTGGTAGCCCTGTGGCCACTTACTACATTGAGATCCTTTTCCATGTACTCTGAGCAACTATTAAAGAAATACTCAAAGTAATTTATGCATTAGCTAGGGACATCATACCAAAGTATCACAGGCTGGTGGGCTTAAACAACAGAAATGTATTTCCTCATGATTCTGGAAGCTACAAGTCCAAGATCGATGTTTCAGCAGAGTTGGTTTCTTCTGAGGTCTCTCCTAGACTTGTGGATAGCTATCTTCTCCCTGTGTCTTTACAAGGCATCCCCTCTGGAAATCTGTATCCTAGTCACCTCTTTTTATAAAAATGCCAGCTCTATTAGATTAAGGTTCACTCTAATGATCTCATTTTAATTTAATTATCCATTTAAAGATGATATTTATGAATATTGTCACATTTTGAGGCACTGGGGGTGAAGACTCGAACATATAAATTTTGAGGGGAGAAGGAGACATAATTCAGCCCATAACAGAGAGTGATGTGGTCACATTTCCTTTGTTAACAATGATGAATATGGATTTGAGGGAGAAAAGATGGATTAATAATCTATTGTAATAACCTAGACCAAAAAAACCCCACAATGTTCTATTAAAATGTAAATATAAATCAGTGAATTTTAAATGAATATTAAAAACATCCAGAGACAGAAACTGGTTTAGAGAGGAAACAATTATTTCAATTATAGGAGATTCTATGTAATACCTAGAATACAGTTAGAGGAATCTGAAGCTCAAAAATATATGATTGGGCTGGAAGTCTAGATATAGACATCATTTGCACATGATATTTGAAACTATGGAGGCAGATGCCTGTGTATTGAGTGATAAGAGCCTTGCATCTGGAAAGAAAGCCCAATATTTACAGAACAGGTAGAGAATAGCCCACAAAAAAATAATTTAAACTTCAAGGTGAAGCAGAAGAATGCCTTATCATAAAAATCTAAGCAAGTAAAGAGCTTTGATGAAGGGAATAAATAATAGTCAAAGCTAGCAAAGAGATCCCAAAGATAAAAACAGAAATGTTAGTTGGATTTGGAATGAGGAAAAATTGTGGATATTGTGGATTCCTTAAATTTCTTTGTGTGAGGCTATATGAAAACCATTGTAAAGGATGCATTATATTTTACTTCGAGCATCATTCTGCAGAGGAAAGTGTCATTGTGTGTATTTTACCAATTAAGAAAATGATGGCCAAGGTCAAAGGACAGCAACACATGTGGGAGTGAGTTCTAGATTTCTTTCCATGTCACCAAAACTGGCATGATTAACCATGAAAAATAGTACCCAAAGAGCAAAACACATAAGTAGGAGTGTATAGAGATCCAGAGAGCAGTGGGCTGATGAGTAAATATTTGGTGAGGAAGATAAACTGTTTTGTTTTCAAAGAAAGAGAAGGAAAACCAGAATGCAACTCATCTTGCTCTTCATTTTCTTGTGCACTGCCTGACACAAAAGAAATGCTCAATAAATTTTAGTTCAATAAATAAATAAATGTTAAATTGATCTAGGCATATATATTTATGGGTGGAAGGAGAGGTAGCAGAGGTGTAGATTGTACACAGTCCAAGAAGAAGAAACTAGTAAAGAACACTAAAGAAGAAAGAGAGGAAAACTTAAAAAGCTAAATACTTCTTGAAAAAAAGTTGATAAGGCCTGATATCAGGTGTACAGGTAAGAATTTGACCTTATCAGATAAATAAACATCTTCTTTAAAGTTTAACAAAGAGTGAGGTATAGAAATAAATGTGTCAGGACACATGACAAGTTGCTTCAACTTTCGTTAATCCCCTCCATATTAATCTCCCTTATCAAAGAATATCTCAAGGACTTTCACTCAAGATGGTGGCGTGGGAAGACATGGCTCATCTCTTCACACAACCACATCAAAATTACAGCTAAAATACAGAACAACCATCACTGAGAACCATCAGAAATTTAGTTGACTAGTCTGACAACTATGGAATTAAAGAAACCACATCCATCCAGACTGGTAGGAAGGGTACAGATGTGGAATGGGCTGGTCCCTCATCCATGTGGGTTGGATTAAAAAAGTTGGCATGAATATCTCATAAGTAAGGAGTCCCAGACCCACATTAGGTCCCCAAGCCTAGGATTCCAGTGCCAGGAAATCCCCCACCCCAATTTCTGGCTGCAAAAACCAGCAGGCAGTGAATTGATGGAAGAAATAGCTGAAGCACCAAGCAGTTCCTCTTAAAGAACCCACACATAGACTCACTGACTAAGACTCAGTCCCTCTGAGCTCCAGCACTGTGCTAGCAACTTGAAAGGCACTGGTGGTAGTTGGAAAAAATGAAATGCCTGGCATAAAGCCAAGCAGAGGTCATTGCCCCTTTTCTAAATCCTCCCCCAAATAGAGTCTGCAAACAGGTGTCATCTGAGAATCCATCAATCTCGCTAACAATGTTTGACCTGCCTTGGAGATCCCCAAAGATTCCATCCCACCCAATTTACAGGCCCACCCATGCTACTTTTCCATACTAATGCCTGGCCTTGGCTCAGGCTTCACAACTTCTTGAATCCTCTCGAACAAGCAGCAGCTGGCCTCAGTGAGCCCCAGGCCCAGCACTGGCAGCAGCCAGCCTAGATTCACAGCTCCAAGCCCAGCACAAATAGCATCTCAGATTGCTTTATAGCTCAGGTAGGGTGGCTATGGGTGGAACACTGGTGGGGGCTCACCTTGGCCTGCACCACTGTCAGCTGATTTCTCAAAAGAAACTTTGGTGTAGGTGGGGTTGAGGGTGGGAGATGAGAGGGGTGGGAAGAGGAGGGAAGAGAGGGGATAAAGAGAGAGGAAAAATGAAAGAAACTTTTCAGACTAGGTGGGGGCTGATCTTGGCCTGCACCACCTGGGAAACACCTTGACCAGTGCACAACAACCGCTGATCCTGCACAGAGGGTGGAGGCTGCTAATAAGGTATCACAACTAGTCCTTGTAGCTAACTGGCCTGGGTAAATTCCTCTCATTGATCTGCCAACTGCAATCAAAGGCCAACTACAAGAGGAAGGTGTACTCAGCCCACAAGAAGAGCACACCTCAAGTACCCAGCTTCTATGATAGCAGAGGCTGTACCACTGGATCCTACAGGACACCTACTGCATTAGGCCACACTACCAAAATACAAAATCAAAGCAGCTCTACCTAATACACAGAAAAACACAAGGAAGCTGCCAAAATGAGGAGATAAGGAAACATGGCCCAAATGAAAGAACAGCTCTAAAATATATCCTATAAACTCCAGAGAATCAACTCCAGAAAAAGAACTAAATGAAATGATGATAAGCAATCCACCAGATGCAGAGTTCAAAACAATGGTTATAAGGATGCTCAAAGAACTTAGGGAGGACCTCAACAGCATAAACAATATCCAGTCAGAAACAAAGGGTACACTAATTGAAATAAAAAACAATTTACAGGGAAACAACAGTAGAGCATATGAAGCTGAGAGTCAAATCAATGATTTGGAACACAAAGAAGCAAAAAACAGCCAATCAGAACAAGAAGAAAAAAAGCCAAAAAATGAAGGTAGTATAAGCAGCCTCTGGAACAACTTCAAGAGGTCCAACATTTGCATCATAGGGGTGCCAAAAGGAGAAAAGAAAAAGCAAGAAACTGGAAATCTGTTTGAAAATATATATATTTTTTTAATCTCCCCTAATTTTGCAAAGGAAATAGCCATGCAAGTTCAGGAAGTGCAGAGAGTCCCAAACTAGATGAATGCAAAGAGGCCCAGTCCAAGACACATCATAATTAAAATGCTAAAGTTTAAAGATAAAGAGAGACTCTTAAAAGCAGCTGGAAAAAAAGAAGTTAATTGCCTGTAGGAGAGTTCCCATAAGACTTTCAGCTGATTTCACAAAAGAAACTTTGGAGGCTAGAAGGAATTGGCAAGAAATACCCTAAGTCATCAAAAACAGAGACCTATAACCAAGATTGCTCTATACACCACAGCTATCATTTAGAATCGAAGGGCAGATAAAGAGCTTCCCACAAAGGAGCTCCTCATCACCAAACCATTATTATATAAAATGTTAAAGGAGTTTATTTTAAAAAGATCAAAACTATGAACAATAAAGTGGCAATAAATACAAATCTGATAACAATTGAATCTAAAAAGCAAGCTAAGCAAACAAGAACAGAGACAGATTCATGGATACAGAGAGCATTTTGATGGTTGCTTGATGTGTGGAAATGGGTAAATAGGTGAGGGGATTAAGAAGTACAAATAGGTAATTACAGAACAACAATGGGGATATAAATTATAGTATAGGAAATGAATAGCCAAAGAATGTATCACATGACCCATGGACATGAACAATGGTATGAGGGTGCTGGGTAGAGGGAGCAAATGGGGAAAACTTAGGACAACTATAATAGCATAATCAATAAAATATAATAAAAGTGGTATCTCACCATTCCCAATATGTTATTTGCTTTAAAATTTTAATAAATGTATACATGAAATTCCCTATGCCTACCATCCCCTAACTTTTTTACTGTATGGTAGTCTCTTATTGAAAAATGAAAACTCAAATCACAGATTATCTCAGAATTTTTTGAATTCTCCAAAAAGAATCTGTCACTGCCTCTCCTTTACATTTCTTAACCCACTCCTTGTGTAGTGTCTTAGAGACCATAGATAAAACAGTCTTCCACTTATTTTCTTAAGCTCTTTGGAATGCCCTGGCATATCAACAAAATATTTTGAATGTCATAAGGTATATTTTAGAGCAAAGGATTTTTGACATTGATTTAGCTTAAACACAATTATAATTGTTTAATTCAACTTTTTATATACAAAATATATATGATTAAAATTTACTAGTCAGCCCTGGCTGGTAGCACAGTGGATAAGGTGCTGGCCTGTGAACCCAAAGTTCGCAGGTTCGATTCCCCAGCCAGGGCACATAACAAGGTTGCAAGCCAGGTCTCCAACCAGGTCTGGCTGGAGGCAGATGAAAGACAACCATACATTGATATCTATCTCCCTCTCTCCCTTTCCCTTCCTCTAAAATAATAAGTAAAATAAATAATAAATAAATAAAATAAAATTTACTAGTCAGCTCAAAGCTATTCTATCAGATGACTGTGTTTAATAAAAGCACATTCTTAATTGAGTTTTAATAACCTCATACTGAAAATGACTTACAGATTGGAAAAACTTATATGATGTATTTAAAGGCTAAAATATTATTTGCCAGTATAAAGATTTATCTGCTGGTAACCTTGGTGTTGAAAGAAAGCAATTTGTACTTGGGCCCTATCTTCAAAGTCAAATTGTATGCTGCAATACTTTCAGCTTTCTGGTGATGTCAAATTTTAGTGGGTTCAATAGTCAAATGAGAATACTGACCGTTCTATTACTATTTTGTTAGAAAAACCCGTTCTTGAATAACATGTATGCCCTATGAGAAGGTAAAATGATAAAGCAGAGAGACCTGAGACAAAACACAAAGATTTAATTGTGTTGAGTTTGCCAGCTAGCCAGTTGCATGTTTCAAATTCTTTAAGAAAAATACACAAAGTGCACAATTGTATTCAACCTGAGCCACCTAGCATTGACTATATCTAATTTATAAAATGTGGTAGGACATGTAACATATAATATTCTTTGTAATATTTGTATGTGCTGTTATTTTTCTTATAAAACTAAAATAATGGGAATGTAATAAATATGTATTGGGAGAATTGTGATAATGTTATGCAACAGCTATATTGATTTGTAAATAAATACCTTTTTAAAATGACTGTTGATAATACAACTACAAATAAATTTAAGAAACTAAAATTTTAGCAAAATCTGAAACAACATATTCTCACAAGGAATTCATATATGTATTGTCTCTCAATTAAACATTCAGATAGTTCATTTTTGTTCAAATAGTCTATGTGCATTCCTCATCTACCTATTGTAAACGTTGACTTGTTCAACTTTTGGAGCATTTACCAAGTTTTTCTAATGTACTTAATAATGATATGTGTTAGAAGACTCTACTTTTTGCCTTCTACTGTGAAAATACATGAACATTAATGTACACTAATTTCAGTTATATGCAAAAATATTCTAATGTAAAAGTTTATTTTTTTAATTGAAAATATGTCTTGATGAAGGAAAGAGAAATTTCTAATGCAGCTAAGATTTTGGATCATCATTTAATATTATATATAACATAATTGCATTTATCTCAGATACTATAATTTGCTGTTTTGCTATTTAAGCACATTAAATTTTTAAATCATTATATGTTAGTAAAATTATAGCATGTAACTAACTTGAATAAAATGTAATATATTAGGGACAAGTATAATAGCATAAACAATAAAATATAATTTAAAAATGTAGTACATCAAAACGTGTAAATCAAATATGTATATGTCATTAATTAAAATGTGATTGGTGGCTTTTCTGAAAAAAATGGGGAGCAAAATTAAACTAGAATAATAGAATGATTAATTGATTCAAGATGGTTTCTGCTAAAAAAATTATGTTCAGTAACAATCTGTCATTATAATTTGTGATTATACATCACTTTACAGTATATCAAATATAATGAATTCAGGTGCACAGCTCTATAAATGACTGTCATAAAAATGTCAATGTTGTGAATAAAAATAAAGTTACTTAACTGAATTAATTCAAAATAGCCATGGTATATTAATTTGAGCCAGTGCTGTGTTTCCAGATATAGTAAATATTTTGTAAATGATTTTGGTCTAATATATGCATTTAACATGTTGAATCCAAGTAACTGATTTTTTTTTAATGTTTCAAAGTATAAATTGTAAGTATTTCATTAACATATGAAGATACTGGGCAAAAGTTGCTGTTTAAATATTTTATTAAAATAAATGGGAAGAATTATTATATTCATAACCTAAAACATTCTTCCAGTCTAAATTATTTTCATATAATAAAATTATTTTTCTATAATATATCCACTATGCTATGCCTCTCACTGGTTTCTTTCATTGATGTCTTCACAAATAAAAGCTTTTTTTTCCCAAACACTATACAAATTAAGCTTCATTGGTCTACATATGATGGGAACTGATATATTTGAGGAAAAAATTTTGTTTAACAGAGGAAATTCATAAACCAAATTTTGTTATTTTCAGAAAGAAAAAGGAACACTGAAACTGAGAGCAAAATACCAATGGGTTCATTTATATTCTGCCTTAAACAGCATGCATTGATAATGCTAGAGGATTAATTTAAATGAGCAGAAATAACCTTGGAAATGAAAGTTTAGCAAGTGATTTTTATAAAAATGGTTATCATTCAGTGATCTTCATATGAATATTTTGCCTTCTCCTTTCAGGAAGTGTGCATGTTATTCATCATCCGGTCCAATTCCACTCAGTTTAACTTTCTGTTTCTATCTTATCTAATATTTTTTCTAATCCTAGAGCTGTACCACTTTACAAAAATCTTGCTTAAAACCTACTTCTTGGAATTATGTTAAAACAAGCAAATATTCCCTCTACTGTAGAGCTTCCTGTACTGTAGACCAGTTGGTAATTATTTTAGTCACCTTCTGCATTAGGAGTTCCGTCTTTTGGGCATTGAAATTGATTTTTCTTATCTTAGCATCTGAAGATCCAGAATGTGCCCCTTGCCCAATCGCCTGAGACTATACAGTGACACCTACAACAGACGATGTGGAGGCAGCAGCTTTTCGGTCACCAGAAATGGCAGCATCAGGAGCATCAGCACGAATAGACTTTGTAGAGGTAGTTCTCCCAAACTATATTATGAAACCAAACATTTTTGGTGTGCTGCCTGCTGATGGGGGCTGCTGTCTTACTGCCTAGTGTTATGCAAAATGTTTGGTCTTTGTTAAAGTTTAACCATGATGTTTCTAACTAATATCAAGAAACGCGCTTTTCCTTCCAAGTGTGTCCAGTTGCCTACACTTTTACTGAATGTGAATTTTTATCAGTCTCGGAAAAACATGAATACCCATATTTTGACAAATGCATGTCCCTATTATATAACGCTGTTGTCATATATATTTTTGTATAAATATTTTTAAATATATGAGAATAATCCATCATTTTAAAGGTCATACTAAAATAGTAAAAAAGAGAATTTCACTAGTCAGTTCTCTTCAGAGACTGAATATGATAGCCTAGATTTCTTTCATACTCCCTAATGATGTTTATTGTGAATTTTGCAAAGTGAAAGATCATTCCTCATGTACCCAAGTCAAAATATGAAAGGCTAGTGATTGATTGGTTTTATGTATCCTTTTATTTTGTCATTTAATGTGAAACAATTATTTTATAGCTACAAAACACATTTGTCAATTAACCACATTGGATTAATCTGTACAGTTCAATGACATAGCATTTCAATTTACATGTAAAATGAGCGTCTGTAACGATGTTTTTGCAAAATAAATAACAATCAACATAATGGGTGACTTGACTATTAAAACTTCATGTGCGTGACAGAAATAGGATATGTTTCATCTCAAAATTTTCAACAGTTTGAAATTCAACATATACAGGCCTTCATGTTGGTGTAATACAGCAAATTCATCATTCATTCCATCTTAATTCTTTTTTGAAACATAGCTAGATAGAAAAAAACTTTACACTACTTTTATTGGAACTATTTCTTGATTGAATATAATTTGAAGGTTCTTTTTATAAACCAGATATGAGCAGGAAATATTAAACTTAATAGTTTTTCTTTTTCTTTTTTTTTTTCCTATTTCATTTTGTTATTTAGGAAATTTCAAGCTTTCATGCCTTTTTTTTGCAAAAAATCCACTATGGAATTGAAATGTACTTTTGTGAATGTTTTATTTTATTTTAATTATGTAATTAAATACTCTAAAATGTTTAGCACATATACATATGAAAGTGAATGTTGGTTTCTTTTCTAAATGTGTAAATGCTGAATTTTCTATAAGCACTTATGAAGACCTCTGTAAAAATTCGTAAATCTACTTAGTTGACTTTGTACAACATTGTTTTTAGCTGTGTGTGCCATACACTAGTTGCTTTCTATCATTTTTACATATGTTACATATATCTCTAGAAACTATATATCCAAAGTCATATTGGTATTCTAAGAAGACAAAAGTAAACCTCTTAACTCAATTATTTTTAAATTGTGCTATTTTAATGTAGTTTTATGTGTTCTCACCACATCCTTCAAAAAATATTCTAGAGATTAGTTCAAACATTCTTCATGAGAGTAGCTGTAACGGTGAAAGGTATACTGCTGTTTTGCCTTTATAATGCTCCAATTAAAAATGTGGACTTTCCATTGTTAAACTTTGAGAGTCTTATAGAGCTGCAAGTCAAGCCTTGAAGCAATATGCAGTAATTCTGTTGTAATTATTTTGTTGGCAGGACCTTACTGCAGTAGCCATGTTGTATTTCTGGTTTTATGATAACATGTTGCGATTGAAATTTTGTATATATAACATGAAGGAAACTTTCCTCAATAAGAAAAATTTAACAAGTGACTTTAATAACTCATCAAAGCAAAAGGTGTTTGTACTTCATTAGCAGAAGTGATTACAAAAGTTAAAAATTAAATATCATTGAATATAACATTTGATTCATTTTGGCCCATGGTTAATGCTATTTGCCACTGTTAGTGGTCCAGTGTAAATGTGTGTAAATTCATTCACAACATTCATGGTACTCTTTTATTTTATTTTTAAAAAGGAGTCAAACATACTGATTTACCAAAAATGTGAAATGTGTTCATTTTATAGAGTTACGCACATCTATTAACCTCCAGATAATTCTTTAAACTCTATAAAATAGTGAAAGGATGAAATGCATTTATATGCATCTGTGGTTATTAAAATAATAATGTTCTAATGAGCAGACTTTTAGAAACCTACTTATCATATATTTATGAGTATTGGGATATTAAACAAGAATTTGACTAAATACAATCAATGATCAACAAAACTGAAAACAATGAAAACTCCCCTTAAGATGGCAGTACAATATACACTTACCCATTCTCCAGGACACTATCTACAATAAAGCTCTCCACTCCTCATACAATGTCACTCCCAGAAACCTGGACCACCATGTGAACAACATACTGAATTGCCTTTCAGCATCTTATTGACTTCTCATGAAGAGAAGTCAGTTTTTATGGCTCATAAGAGAACCTTAAGCCCTGGCTGGTGGCACAGTGGATAAGGCACTGGCCTGTGAACCCAAGAGTCGCTGGTTCAATTCCCAGCCAGGGCACATAACCAGGTTGTAAGCCAGGTCTCCAGCCAGGTCCGTGGCTGGAGTCAGTTGAAAAACAATCATACATTGATTTCTCTCTCCCTCTCTGCCTCTCTTCCTTCCCCTCTCTCTAAAACTAATAAATAAATTCTTTGAAAAAAAAAATGGACCGCAGATAATAGGGTACATCTTTGCTGTGTTTCTCAGAAGTTACAGGTTCCTGCAAGTCTATTAAGAATTTCATATACTCTCACATCCCTATTTTTTGTTTATAGTAAAATTTTTGTTCATAATTTTTTGTATTATCTTTTGAATCAAGTTAACATTTCCTGAAGCAAAATTGGCAGATCTAAATTTTGTCCCAAAATAAATGTAATCATTATTCTATTAACTTTTAGTCAAAAACAAAATTTAAAGAATTCATGTTAGGTGTTGTAAGTTTTATTTTACTTTTCTTGCTTCTGCCATTAGCAAGCAAAATAGATAAAATCTGATAGTTTATATTTATTGGCACAAAAAAGCAAACAGTATTAGCAAGGCAATGTTATAGCATTTGAATGTCATTACAATAAAAACAAAGAGGTTAGAACAGCCTAAGGATGTGGAAACTACACAGTTGCTCCCAATCTCATTGAAGTCAGAATCTTCTAACAAATCAGCAATTGCCCTTGTCCTCCCCCACATGCAATTTGCTTTGAATTCAATTGTATGGTACGTACAGATATAACATTGAAATCCAAACTATTAGTCACTTCTGCTTGGACAAATTTTGGAGAAGATATAAATGTGAAATTTATTCCAGTTCATTATCTATTTGTTGAGGGCCTTCTTTTTGTCACGCATTGTGATTAACATTACAGACACCAAGTACATCAGAGCCTCAATGATTAGGCAGATGACAATGAATGTGGTAAGGAAGACAGACAACCAAAGCAGTACATGCAATACAGCGTGTTACATGGGATTCTGGAAATAACAGAGAGAAGGAGTTAATCTCATTGGCAAAGTCCAAGGAAAATTTTGCAAAGAAATTGGAGTCTGAGGAATCTTTTGAACAAAAATTTGGAATTGGACACATGGGCAGAAGTCTTGCTTAAAGTAGACACGTCACAAGGATTAAATGTGCCCAATAGTACTAATGAGGAAGGAGTAATCATGAGGTATATAGATGTCATAAGGGGGCTTATGTGCAATGGGTGGGCTTCATTTTGTGAGCAATAATGAGGTGTTAATAAGAGGATTTTAATCAGAGAAATGGTAAATTAGATTTGTGAGTGATGGGATAAAATTAATATATTAAGTAAGGTTTCATAGGCATCCTTCCCTCTAAGGAAGAAAAGAACAAAAGCCCCATAGATTTTTTTAACAGCTTTATTGAAGTGTATATTAAATAACATAGAATTCACCCCTATTAAATGTATAATTCAATAGTTTTTGGCAAATGTATGGAGTTTTGCAATTATCCCTACAATGCAGCTTTAAACATTTCTATCACCCTCAGCATAAGTCCCTTGGGCTCATTCACAATTAATTCTCAGTCCCATTCCAGCCCCAGGCAACTAGTAACCTGCTTTCTCTACTATAAATGTGCCTTTGCCTGAACATTTTATATAAATGAGATCATATATTTTATAGTCTTTTGTGTCTGGCAGCCAACTTGTAATAGCCAAAAACTTGAAGAAAACAATTCAAATACCCATCAGAAAGTGAAAGAAGCCAGACAAAAGAAGAAAATATACTAAGTGATTAGTTATATAAAATCTTGGAAATTTTGAACTAATGTGTAGTGATAGAAAGCAGGGAAGTATTTGTCTGGGTGGGAAGCGGGTAAGCAGTGCCGGGAGAAACTTTTGGGGGCAATGGATAGGTTCATTATCTTGATTGTAGTCATGTTTTTATTGGTGTATAAGTCAAAACTTAACAAATTTTACACTTGATATGAAGTTTAGTAGATGTCAATTTTATGCCAATCAAGCTGTTTTCCAAAAAATGGAGGTATGAATATTTAACATTGAATTTTAGCAAAATCTTCTTTAATTGAACATGTACTCAAATCTATACAAAATATCATCACAAATCCCCGAAACTTCAATGAAGTTTGGGTTGATTCTACTCAGCTGCACCATGGTAATTACGAACAAGGCTGCTGAGTCAGGCCACCGTAGTTCAAACCCTTCCTCCTTACCCAACCAATTATTGTGACACTGGACAACGTATTCTTTTATGTTTCAGTTTCCTTACTTGTAAAATTAAGATGATAATATTGCCTACATCAAAGACTTAATGTGAAGGCTATATGAGTTCTTATTTGTAAAGAATTTAGAACTCAATAAATGTTAGCAATTATGTGACCTATTAGAGTGAAGATTCTGGTTCCCATATTAGCTAAAATCAAATAGGAAGTATTTCTTTAAAAAATTGACTTCGTTCAGCTCATTTTTCTTTATTGGTCTTTATTTTACTGACATACACAACTTTACTGGGATAAGTTCTGTTCTGCTTTTCAAACCTCATCTCTTGACATTCCCAAGCGAATACATCTGGCACAAATAAAGCTCCTAGTACTTTACATGATTAATCAGTTTCCCATTCAGCTTTCTGCTTTTGTACATAATGTTTTCAGCTTAGAATATCTTTTCCACACAAACAAAAATGTCACTGAAAGCATCAATTATATCTTTAAAATTTTCACCACATCATACAATGCTAAATGCATTGTAAGTTTTTAACAAATGTTGGGCAGTTTTCCTTTTAATTTTCATTCCCTTATTGAGTTTTCTGCCATTAATGTTAACTACATGTATTTCTTATCCTGTCACCTAAGCCTGGTGTTAACAGAATATACTGTTTTGCCTTTCTGTTGGAATTTCTAAGTGACAAAACTAGAATGACTTTATATACATCTTCATCTCAATGTACCCATATTTATTTCTCATTTTTAAGTCTTCCTTTACAGTTATAGATACCTGTAACTATAACTGTATAGTTATAATTAAACCTGTTGATACAGAGAACAATAATGAACATGATATTCTTTGCTCTATCCTAAGCATTTCTCCAGTTTCTTTATATTTTTCCCTTTAGAACAAAATGCATATTGATTATGTACATCACATAAAAATGTTTGATTTTTCAAGTATGACAAATTTTGTATTAAAAGGTAAATTTAGAAATCTCTCAGAATAACAAATGCTTTGATATTAGATGCTACATAGTGTATATATTTACTATATCAATAAATATTGAAAGTACATTGCTGAGTAATTATTATATAGAAATATTCTGCACTGCTTAACTGAATTTTATGGTAATTACTATATAAAGTTATTTATATTTCAAAGTTTTACCAGTTTTTGTGGAAAACCTTCTGCAAAGCATCAACTTATCACAAAAATTACAAATTCTAAACATTTGTCCTCAAGAAGAAATGTAATATAGAATAAATAGCATGAGCTGACACAGAAATCAGTGCATTGCTTGTGGCACTAAAGGAATTATTGATGTTGTAGCAAATAACATTAAGGTTCTTATTAGCTGAATGGGAAATATCTTTTATGCATTTCTTCCCAGGTTAATATGCAGGTTTTAAAAATACTGTTGAAAGCACTTTACAATGAGCCTTGAAAATTTAATGCATATTTGCAAAAGAAGAGATCACCTTGATTTTAAAACATCGGATAAATAGAATAGATGAATGCATTGAAACATAAATTAAAGGCAGCAATGAATTTCTTGCATTATTACAAATAAACTGACACTCATAGCCTTCTGAAATTCATTGGTAATTTAAGTTTATCATTATGAGGACTGAATACTTAATCATTAGTAATTTCAGAATCCCAAGTATAACCTGAAATATTTTAAAATGAAAAGCACCTCAAGAGAATTATCAATTATTGTAATGTGTGATAAATATCTATAATATATAGAAGTTATTAATATAATTTGATTCCCAGCCAAATGCTTTGGAAAGAAATCAATCAATGAATAGCATTAGAATAAATAATTTTAAGTTGCTAAAAATATAACTTATGCAAGGCTTTAATCTATAGGCAAAACAGTGAAGTCAGTACAATGTGGAACACTAGAGAGCAGAACAAGTTTGAATCCATGTCCTGCCATTTTCTCTGCTTAATTCTTCTGAGCCTCTATTTCACCATTGGTGAAAACACATACCTTACACATTTGTTACAAGGTTTAACGAAATAATGTTGTGGGTAAAGAGATGCATACCACTAAATTAATGTTAGTTCTCCTTCATTGTCAAGAAATAAAAGATCACTTACAGGCTAAATCAGTTTTGTTTAAATTGTTTTATGAGAGTAAAAGATAATGATTAAGATATAATGTGTATGAATTCATGTATTTTCAGATCCATCAAAATATCAGCTATTAAAAAAGATTTTTAAATGTTTTCCCTTGTGTTTAAGCATATTGTTTACTTTATATATAAGATGTTGCTCTATTTGTTTTCTCTTATTTGAATTTTAACTCCTGCCTTAAAGACTAACTCCCCCTTGTTACTCACATATTTAAAAAATTTTAATAACTCACGGTTAGCTATTTCTAAACTCCTCAGTCTACCTTTCCATTTTTACCTTCACTACTTAATTTAACTTACTCCAACTATCAGTAAAATCAGGCCACTCCTTTTTCCATAAGGCTTGGTCATGGGTTTCTGATTTAGGTAGTATCAATTGAATATGCAAGAAATAAAGGGGGCTTGGGAAGATGACTAATTTTGTTTCAACATGACAAATTAGAAGTTCTTGTGGTATATTCAAAGGAGCTATTCAGTAAACAGGCAAAAAAATTAGACCTAGAACTTAGAAGAGAATCTGAAACTGGAGAATTATGTTGCAGTTACCAAGTAACATGAAGTTGCATAGAGAGATTATATAGAGTATTGTTCCAGATTCTTAGCTAATCACACAATAACCAACACTATGATTTAGGATTTTTTTAAAAAGACTAAAGAGCAGACTTTGAATAAATGAAAGGTTTGAATGGTGACACAGCTTTTGTTTGTCTTTTATCTATTTCGAGTTTGTCCTGGTGTATAGTGTAATTTGGTGGTCTAGCTTTATTTTTTTGCATGTGCCTGTCCAGTTCTCCCAATGCCTCTTGTTGAAGAGGCTATTTTCCTTCATTTTATGATCCTTCCCCCTTTGTTGAATATTAGTTAACCATAGAGTCCTGGGTTTATTTCTGGGTTCTTTATTCTGTTCCATTGATCTATATGTCTCTCCTTATGCCAATACTAGACTGTTTTGATTACAGTGGCTTTGTAATATAGTATATACCTGGTATTGTGATTCCTTCTACTTTGTTCTTCTTTCTCAACATTGCCATGGCTATTCTTGGTCATTTTTGGCTCCACATACATTATTGAAGTATTCTTGATCTGTGAAATATGTCATTGGCATTTTAGTAGAGATTGCATTGACTTTATAAATTGCTTTGGGTAGTATGGACATTTTAATGATGTTAATCCTTCCCACCTATGAACATGGTAAATGCTTCCATTTATTTCTATCTTCTCTAATTTCTTTCTTCAGTGTTCTATAGTTTTCTGAGACTTGAGGATAAGACAACAAGTAAAACTTAGAAAATTGATGAAAGCAATTTTAATAAAAAGAACAGTGTGGTGTATGTAATGCCATTGGTGTCACCACTGAACACTGGATGGTACAATTTGAGCTAGCATCCTGCCAGCACTGAGTGCTGACCACTGCTACTGCATCCTCAACCTGCAATCTCTGTGGCTGTTGCTCAAGCCATAATGAGTTCTACATAGCCAGTAGCATCTGTAGAGAGGAAGGAGCATGCGTCTGACTTGTATAACCTGGGTACCTAGTTCATTGATGCCAGAAAGACTTTAAAACCAGTTATCTGGCTTCTGAAAGTGACTTTGATACCCAGCAGGCAGAAAGCACCAAATATACCAGCTCACTAATGTTAGGTTTATTCATTACTGCAGCAAGGGAGACTGCATACTATGAACATCAGTTAGGGGGAGTTAGAAGGGACTTATTATAGGTGTTTTTTTCTGGATTGGGTATTCTCTGAAAACAGGTTATTTTATTATTAGAGATTTTAGTATTTTAAAAAAATTTTTAAAGGTTTTATTATTTTCAGAGAGAAGGGCAGTGAGAGAGGGAAAAAGGGAGAGAAGCATCAATGTATGGTTGTCTTTCACCTGCCTCCAGCCATGGACCTGGCTGGAGACCTGGCTTGCAACCTGGTTATGTGCCCTGACTAGGAATTGAACCTGGAACCTTTGGGTTCACAGTCCAGCATCATTCACTTGAACCACACCAGCCAGGGAGAGATTTTAGTATTTTTAACCTATGAAATCAGGTGAATGGAAATGAGCCAGAGTTGCACTGGAGAAGAAGCAGTAGACCCTTCCAGTAGTAGAAATATAAGTTCATTGTTTTAATTTCTATTCAGTTATGGCTTTTTAGTTGTCTTGTTTTTGCTTTGTTCTATGATGATCATGAAGAGTCCTCAACTGAAGTTGATCTGTTGTGAAATTGTTTATGATAAACGGGAAAATACCATAGCCTAAGAAGCAGAAACAAGACTGTTTTTTCCATTCACAGTAGGCAAGCTTTATCTTCCACCAGGACACCTAAAGCAGGAATTATCAAAATGCCAGATGCTGGGCAGCCAATTAAAAAATACTCAAACCTACAATACTCACCTACCAGGTATCATATTAGTTAACTCAGGCTGCCATAATAAAATAGCACTGATTAGGTGGCTTAGACAACAGGAATTTGTTTCTTATGGTTATGGATGCTGGGAGGTCTAAGATCAAGGTGTCAGCCAATTCTGTTCCTTGCAAGGCCCCTGGCCCTGGGTTGCACATGCCACCTTCTCACAGCATCCTCACGAGGCAGGAGAAGGAGCTCTCACTCTCCTCATCAGAAAACTGATCCATTGTGGAGGCTGCATGCTCATGACCTTACATAAGCCTAATTACCTCCCAAAAGCCCTGCCTCCAGATACCATCACATTGGGGGTTGGGCTTCAGCATATGAATTTTGAGGGGACACAAACATTCAGTCCATAACAGCAAATCCTTTACTGTAGTAGGCCAAATAGTAAATATTTTAGGCTTTGAAGGACCTATGGCCTGTATCACAACTACACTCCCACTGCAGTACAAAAGACACCAAAGATGATATGTACATAATTGAGCATGACTGTGTTTATCGATAAAGTTTTATTAATGGACACTGGAGTTTGAATTTAATATCATTTTAATGTGTTATAAAATATTCTTCTTTTATTTTTTCAACTATTTAAAAATAAAAAATCTATTCCTACTTTGCAATTTATATAAAAATCAGTCAGTGAACCAGATTTGACCTGCAGGGCATACTTTGAAAACCCCTGCTATAATTAAGAAGCAATATGTTTTTTAATTTAAGTTTTATTTTTCAGTTACAGTTTACTTTCAATATTATTTTGTGTTAGTTTCAGGTATACAGCATAATGGTTACACAACATGTTCCCCTGATATTTTAAGTACCCAATTGGCACCGTACATAGTTACTACAATATTATTGTCTATATTCCCTCTGCTTTACTTTACATCCCTGTGACTGTTTTGTAATTACCCATTTTTGTAAGAAGAAATATCACTGATGAGTCTATTGCTTGTGAACTGGTATGCAGAAAGAAGAGCCAGTGGTATAAACTGGTTCAGAATAGCACATCATGTGGATTTAGAAAAGAAGTCACTGTAATAAAGATTTCATTATCCCTAGGCCTTTATTGTAAAACTCAGAATCTATGTCTAATTTAGTAGCTCTTACATTAGAAAACATAGACAGTCGCTACCTACTAGTTCATTGAGTTCTAGGACAAGTTTCTTTACATTAATAGTTTAAACTTTTTTCTCCAGTTTTTTTGCCAGTTTCATTGAGATATAATTGACATAAATCACTATAAGTTTAAGTTATGTAGCCTAATGGTTTGACTTGCATATATTATGAAATAATTACTTCAATAAGTTTAATAGGCATCTATCAGCTCATATAGATGCAATGAAAAGAAAAAACAATAAAAGAAAAATATTCCCTTGTGATGAGAACTTACAGAATTTACTGCCTTAACAACCTTTGCCAAAATCATACATCAGTGTCAACTGTAGTCATCATGCTATACACTATATCCTTTACATAGATTTTTAAAGATTATTTTCTACTGGTCAGCTTCACACAACACACTTCATATTTGTTGCATACAATCCAGTAGCTTTGGTATTTTGCTGATCTATAAAAATTGATGGGTTTTTGACACTTTAACAGCATTTGTTCAAGGGATGAAATTATAACAAACATTTCTCCTCACAATGATTTCTTCTCATAAAAATGCAATTATTCTCCATCGTAATTTTTTTACGTATGAGGAGTCCAGACCTCTGATATATATTTTAAAAAGCTAAATTTAGCTTCATGACCTCCAAAACTAAATCTACCAGAGAATGACCCCCAATAAAGAACCACACTTATTTAAGATACTATAAATAACTCATATGACTAGATTATAATATGTATAAAGATTTTGCAAGCAATGAAATCAGAAAAACAATCTGGCATCAAATTATATAATTCATTGAATGCCATGTTGAAGAACTTGGAACATTTTCTGAAATAATTTGATATCTGAGCTGAATAATGACATGAGTTATTTGGGAGATAACTCTGGTGACTATAGTAAATATAGACTGGAAAGAGGTGAAAGTGGAAGCAGGCAGACTGTTGAAGAAGCTGTTACAGAGTCCTAGGTTACCATAGTCCAAGTATTAAGGGCTAAATTAAGAAGTAGGCAAACTAAGAAGTGAGAGGAGCTAAGAGGCTCTTCACCTCTTAATCCCTAGTTGTAATATTATCTGATATGAAGTCATCTCTTATACTTGGGTCAGGCAGGGGGAATGAAAAGATATACATTCAAGACATATGATGGAGGTAGAATAAACAAGTACTTAATAATTGACTAATATGGAGAGTGTTTACAATAAAAGTCCCTATTTTAAGCTACAGGGAGAACAGTGCTAACATTCTTCAAAACAGAGAATGGAAAAGAGGCAAGTTTTAGTACCATTGCTTTAGAAGGACACTCAATCCTTCTTTTCCTTCTAGAGAAAGGGGGCTCCATCTTCTTATTTTGGCACTGCTGGTCCTTCCATTCCTTAGGATGAGTTGCTGCTTTTAGTATGAAGGTTCAGTACAGTTTGATGAGTGGAACATTATAGCCTGACAGTGAATAATGAATTATTCTCTGAACCAGTCTTCTCCATGAGTGACTTGTTCTTGAAAAAGAACTTTCTCTCTCTTCCTTGGGCATTAATGCTAAGGAAGTGAAGAACTCCTCTGATCCCCTTCATATTGTCAAAAATTTTTTGAGACAATGCTCTGCTATTTCCAGAACATGTCAAATACTAAGTGAATGCTCATGCATTTTCATTGCTTGGAAGCTCTTTTCTGCCTTCTTTATCTAGTAAACTGTTTCTTAAACCTTAATTCCAATGTTAGCTGATACAAAGCCATCTCTTGATCAAGCCCTGAGTTACAAGTTCTCAAAGCAGTCTGCCATCTTCTGGGCAGCATGAAGCCCACTCATAATAAATAAATACATTAGTCTCATCATCGTTTAATTACTAAATTTCTGCCATTCTAAGCTCCATTAGGGCAGGCATTGTGTTTGTTTTGTCAATCCTTGAATTGCTGTCACACAATAATAAAAACCCCAGTATCCATTATTATTGTTCATCGTAAGCCTTTATGATGACTCCTCCAGCTAGGGAGGAACCTGAAACCAACAACCACAATTTAACCCCAGCCCTTAACCCAGCATCTAATATGTGTTCAATATACAATAGATCCATTAATGAAAGCAACATTTGGTTAATGAATTTTACAGGCTTAATGTACAGAAAATTTGTTCAATGAACTATCAGTGTAGTACAGAAATCTAAGAATTTAGATCATAAACTTGCTATTTTGTCCACAATGATACAAACAATATAACGAATTAGACTCTTCTTTTTCTTTGGGCAATTAGCTAAGTGTTTTGTCACATTAACAAAAAGTTCATCTTTCCTCAATAAAAATAAGGTTCAGCAATATAATTTTTCTTGAGAGCATGTTGAGAAGCAATGGTTGAATGAATGACTATTTTAAAGCAAGATTTACTTTATGCAAGTATAATTATCATGAGAAATAATGCAATTAGACTTCAGTGTCTTTTATCGTTCTTTGAAATGAGTTGTCATTATAAGGCACATTTCACAATGGTCTCATTTCAAGGAGATTTCTTACCCATTGTTTTTTCTATTGTACAGTCCATTATTCCCAATAGCTGTCTTATTACATTTGATTTCACAACTTCTAAGTGCTGATTGTTACAATCATATTTTACCATGATAATCTTTATGCCAAATTATGTCCATCAAAAAAAATTGGTTTTAGTTAAAGCCAACCAGAAAGTTATCTTAAGTAAAATTTGTTCTTAAATTGCTATTTTAAATGAACATATGGAGCCAAAAGTACACATCATTCTAGCTTTTAAATAAAACCTAATTATATTTCTATGTAATGATAGACACTATCAAAAATATGTCAGTAATGTGGGTGTTAGCATTTCAAATGGTAAGAGAAGAATCTGTAGCAATACTTTATATAAAAGAAAAATATCTAGTTGAGTCTGAAGCAGATCCTATTGTAAGGAGAAACTGAACTTAGAAAAACAAGGATTTGTTTCTTAAATTCTATTGTAAAAAAAAGTAAAAGAAACCAGATATATCCAGGATCACAGTCATCGTTTCTGCAAAGCAGAAATTACCAATATCAGAAATTAGTCCTGGCTGGTGTGGTTCAGTGGATTGAGCACTGGTCTGCTAACCCAGGTGTTGCTGGTTCGAGTTCCAGTCAGGGCACATACCCAGGTTGCAAGCCAGGTCTCCAGCCAGGTCCCCAGCCAGGTCCCCAGCTGGAGGCAGGTGAAAGGCAACCATATAATGATGTTTCTCTCCCTTTCTTTCTCACACCCTTCCCCTCTCTCTAAAAATAATGAACAAAACCTTTTTAAGAAAATTTTTTTTAAATCACACCAAAATGTACACAATAATTTTTGCAAATGAAGTTTTTCAAATGAAAAGAAGAATATTGAGAATTAAATGTGGAAAAGAAAAAACATGAACCACTCTGAAATCTAAAATATTTACAGAAATTATTTTAAAATTATTATTAACGTATAAAACTATGTAAACACTTCTCTATGTTGTATTTCCCATTTCTTTCAAAATTATTTACAATATCAGCCCTGGCTGGTGGCACAGTGGGTAAGGCACCAGCCTGAGAACCCAAAGATTGCTGGTGTGATTCCCCAGCCAGGTCTGTAGCTGGAGGCAGGTGAAAGGCAACCATACATTGATATCTCTTTCCCTCTCTGCCTCTTTCTCTACACCTGTCTCTAAAAATAATAAATAAAATCTTTTTAAAAAAATAATAAATAAAATTATTTACAATGTCTTTTACTTAATTTAAATAGTAAGATACCTATTTCTTTGTTAAGTTAGTATTGTCAAGATCAGATATGTAAAAAAAAAAAAGATCAGATATGTTACAATTATTTATTTTATTCATTTTATTTTTTTTGCTTAAAATTTACTAAAACACAAATTATTAAAGCAGGACTTTTTTAAAAATGTATGGGGCACTAGCTTTTCTGGGACATAAAGGACCTCTAGCTTTGCTTTAGCCTATGACCAACAAACCTTGTAGCACACTCTTATAGGTACGTCATAGTGCAATAAAATGAATATATTTAGAAGTATGCTTTTGGCTCTAAGAAACAGAATTCTCAGTAAAAGTGATTTTTTAAATAGCAGATACACTGATGCTTATAACAAATTCAAGTTTAATTATTGGTAGCCTAATGATTGTATCAAAAGCTTGAAATTTTCCTATTTTTTCTATACTGCTATCCACAGCATTATAGCTTTCATCCTTGGACTTGTTGCCTCATGGTTGCATAGTGTCTGCTGTAGCTCCAGATATTACAGCTTCATCCAACCATAAAAATTAAAAAAAAAAAAGAGGAAGAAGAAGAATATCCCCCTATCCCCTTCAATCAAGGAAGAATTTTCTCAGGATCTCCCCAAGTAGATTCCTTTTCCTGTTCTAGTGTCCAGAATTGAGTCATATATTCATCTTCCAGATGCAAAAAAAACCCTTTGTTTAATGATTATCTGGCATTTCCAGTTTCTGATGCAGGGCAGGGGCTGCTGTCAGGGAAGAAAGAGGAGAAAGATACAGTTGCTTAGGAAGCCAAGCAGGGCCATCTTTTCAAAGGCCTTTACCCTCTAATGTTCAAATTCAATGACATGTCAGTCACAGGGTTGCCAAAGCATTATACATCAGTTAAACCATGAACAATCTAAGTCCAAATCTATATAGAAGTACATGAATTGATACACAGAAAGCCCAATATAACAAGTTTCTATAGGTTGAATAGGAGGAAACTATGTGCTTGAAACACCTTTGCACACATGCCTGCATGTTAGAATCTCTTAGAAAATAAACTAGTTTGCTGTTCTCTGCTCAATTATCTATAAAAGTTTTAAAATAGCTTAACTCTAAGTATTTTTCAATACTATTCCAAATGTCTTCATGAGTATATAATGTAGGTTGCAGTATATTCTAGTGAAAATGAGCATCTTCATAGCTGATTAAGTTTCTCATAATCTTTAGGTTGTGTGCTGCAGCATAAGCTAGGAGCTTCATCCCCAGTAGTGCAGCGAGCACAGAGATAATGGTCATAGTTCCTGCTTGTATGGTACCTTTTCCCCGCAAAAAAGAACTCAGAAAACCTTACAAGTAAGCGTCTATCTTGGCTGCATTGTCTTGAGTTAGGAATACATAATAACTTTGAGCCAGTGGGGAAAATCAATGTACAGTGAAAGAATGATTGGTTCTGGTTATAAACCCAAGAATTCTAGAGAGAGAGGAATGAAATTCAGGCTTCCCTTCCATCTAATTAGGCCTTGCATTAGAAGGAATTCATGTAAAATGTGCCTTAGATCCCACTGCTATTCTTAAGATTCTGTTTTTTACTTTAATCTGCGTCACTGAACTAGTATGGTTTACTGTATAAACTAGAAGTATTCTTGAGAAATTACTCATGAATTTATTTCTTTATACTTTTTTCATGCGGTGCATTAAATTAGGGATAAGCAATTAGGGGAAATTTTTTTAAGTATACATATTTTATTATGCTATTACAATTGTCCCAATTACTTTTGCCTTTGCCCCCCTCTGCCTGGCACCTCTCTTCCCTCCAGCAATCCCCCCTCCCTTAGTCATGTCCATGGGTCATGCATATAGGTTCTCTGGCTTCTCCATTTCCTTTACTATTCTTAACATCTTTATTTTGTACCTACTAGTTATGCTTCTTGATCCCTGCACTTTTCCCCCATTCTTTACCTTCCCCCTCCATATGATCTTCATATCTATGACTCTGTTTCTGTTCTAGCTGTTTGCTTAATTTGTTTTTTCTTTTAGATTCATTTGTTGATAGTTGTGAATTTGTTATTTTGCTATTCAGAGTTTTGATTGTCTTCTTTTTCTTAAATGTATTCCTTTAACATTGCATATAATAAGGGCTTGGTGATGATGAACTCCTTTAGCTTTACTTTGTCTGGGAATCACTTATCTGCCCTTCCATTCTAAATGATAGCTTTGCTGGATAGAGTAATCTTGGTTGTGGTTGTTTTTCATCACTTTGAATACTTCTTGCCAGTCTCTTCTTGCCTGCAACATTTCTTTTGAGAAATCAGCTGACACCGTCTTATGGGAACTCTTGTAGGTAACTTTCTCTTGCTGCTTTTAAGATTTTCTCTTTACCTTTAAGCTTTATCATTTTAATTACAGTGTATCTCAGTGTGGTCCTCTTTGGGTCTAGCTTGTTTGGGACTCTGTGCTTCCTAAACTTGCATGTCTATTTCCTTCACCAAATTTGGGAAGTTTTCCTTCATAATGTTTTCAACTAAGTTTTCAATTCCTTGCTCTTCCCCGCCTCCTTCTGGCACCCCTATGATTTGGATTTTGGCACATTTAAAGTTGTCCCAGAGGTTCCCAAGTCTCTCCTCATTGTTTGTGTGTGTGTGTGTGTGTGTGTGTGTGTTTGTTTTGTTTTGTTTTGTTTTGTTTTGGGGGGGGGTAATTCTTATTTCTCCATTCTGTACTCCTTGACTGTTTAATTCTTCCTTACATTCCAACTCAGTTATTTGAACCCCAGCTTTCTTCCCTTTGCCATTGGTTTTGTGTGGGTTTTTCTTCATTTCACTTAGTATGGCCTTCACTTCTTCCCTTATGCACTTGCCATCCTCAATCACTTCTGTGTGCATTGTTATCACCAGTGTTTTGAACTCTGCATCTGTTAGGTTGGCTATCTTCTCATTACTTAGTTCTTCCTCTGGAGCCTTGACCTGTTCCCTCTTTTAGGCCATACACATCTCTGTCTCCTCAACCCGACAGCCTCCTCTAGTTGCCTCTGTGCCTTAGGTAGAGCTGTTGCACCTGTTGCGTAAAGGGTGGAGCCTTGGATATTTGCCAAAGCTGGGTGGCCCATTTCATCCCCTTATGGCCCTGAATGTGCGGGGAGGGTTCAGAGAGTGAACAATGCCGCTTGCTTGGCATTCACCCCTTTTCCAGTCACTTCAGCTTCCTGCATACCACTGCCACCCCCTCTAGCTATTGTCCTGGTGATGGTTCCCAGAGTAGGTAAGTTTGCAAGCATTCTGGGACTGTGGGGGCCTCTAAACAGACTCTAGTGAGAGACCGGGAAGTTTCTTCTGCCACTCCAACCCCCACTGGTTTTGACAGCCCTAAGCAATATAGCTACATTTTCCTGGCACTGGAACCATAAGCTTTGAGACCTGGCATGGGATTATATAGCTCGCTCCCCAGGTGTCCCTCCCAGCTTTTATAATGTGTAACTGCTCATTCTGCCAGACGGCCATAGCCACTGCCTTGCCATCGCTGCTACCACGTCCTCTCCACCTTGGCTTCAGGTCTCCACCCCTTCTACCTATCTAGATGAGTATTATTTCTTTATATCTTTGTTTGTTGGACTTCCATGTAGCTCAATTTTCCTGTAGTTCTGATTGTTTTTTGTTTCAAGGTAGACATACTCCTTATGATTGTGGAAGGAGACTAAGTGTATCTACCTACACCTCCATATTGGCCGAAAGTTTCTCTAAAATTTTTTTTCCAATAATACATCACAAAAACAGTTTAAACCTTTAAATACTAAATTTTTAAAAGAAAAATCAGGCACTGGCTGGTGACACAGTGGATAAGGTGCCAGCCTGTGAATCTGAAGGTTTCTGGTTTGATTCCCCAGTCAAGGCACATAACCAGATTGCAAGCCAGGTCTCCAGCCAGGTCTGTAGTTGGAGGCAGGTGAAAGGCAACCATAAATTGATGTTTGTTACCCTTTCTGCTTCTCTCCCTTTCTCTCTCTCTGGAAATAATAAATTAAAAATCTTAAAAAAAAAAAAAGAAAGAAAGAAAGGAAAAGCATCCTCAAAGCAAAGCTCAAAATATATATTTAAATGTTTATTTAATAATTTAAATATTGTAAAAAGTAACTTCTTGAGAAACATTGTTTTTTTCCTACTATTTTTGACAAACTACTAACTGTTTGGTTTGGTTATGTATCCTCTAGAAGATTCCAGGAAGCCAGTTCAGCTTTTAATTGCTATTCTTAGAAAGAAATTGAACTGAAGTGCTAGGAAATGCATAGAAATTATAGGTATGATATTGACTTAGGTACAATAATAATCAAGTGAAATTTTTACACAAAAAAATTTTATCTTAGAAATAATTATCTGCCATTGGGTATTGGATTTTTTACTTTTCTTGGTATGTAAAGATGATAAGTTTATGTTTCTTCACCTTGATGTATGCCTGTAGTTGCATTTTTAAAGAATTCCTAGGCAATTCCTAGGCGTTGTAGTATTTTAGTACCTGGGCTATAAAGAACAATTTTATAATGAGGTTCACTTAAAGAGATATTATTAACAGGGAAAGAACATGGTAATATGGTTTAATTAACAGGTCTAAATTATAAAATGTAAATGTTCAGTAAACATAGGACACAGATTAAGCAAAATGGAAAGATAATATGTTCTTTAACTTTCGGTAAGAGAGAGGCATGAGACAATAATAGCAGAAAGGAGTTTGACTATCCTTGTGCTACATAAAGTCACTAATTAGAGAGAATATTTGAGCACATTTGAAAGACAAGTTGAAAGCTGGAATGCATGAACCCATAATGCTCATGCCCATAACTGTGAAATCCTGTGAGAGTCAGCACACCCAAGTTACTGCACTGGAAATGTATGAGCAAACTATAGTCCTGCCAAGTCTATATGGCTTTAGAGGTAACTGTGTATTTATTTGTTTTTAAAGAGACTATTTTTTTAAAGATTTTATTCATTATTTTTAGAGAGCGGAGAAGGGAAAGAGGCAGAGAGGGAGAGAAGCATCAATGTATGGTTGCTTTTCATCTGGCTCCAGCTGGGGACCTGGCGGGAGACCTGACTTGCAACCTGGTTATGTGCTCTGATTAGGAATCAAACCAGCGACCCTTGGGTTCACAGGCTGGCATCAATCCATTGAGTGTGTATTTAAATACATAAAACCTTTGACTCTGATAAAAAGATAATCATAAATTGTATAATTTTATCAAAGTAATAAAGGAAGGTAGGTATAGCATTATTTTCCATCTTTGTTCCAACTGGAATCTTTTTTTTTTCATATTTGCAATTGGAAAAAATGCTATAAAGTAATAGCATGTTAGCGAGAAATTAATATTCATAAATGCACTCAAATGACAGTATTTTAAAAATTCCCTGGATTCCAGTAACATGTACCTGAAAAATGAGAATTTCAAATAGTATATAAATGGTTACTAGTGGCAACTCCCTAATAATAAGAGTCTTCAGCTCTTAATTTAACTGTCATATCTATATTCCAGTGTTCGAGAATGTAAAGATTCTTAGGGGCCAGTCTTATATCCTAAACCCATAAGGTCATCTTGGTGTAATATTTTAAGGACTTCTGTGACTGGAGGCTGGGGAACTATGGGTAATGGCCCAAACATGGCATATATGTTTTTTAAAAGAAAGCTTTGTTGGAACACAGCCATGATCATTTATTAGCATATCATCTATGTCTACTTTTGTGCTATAGTGGCAGATTTGAGTAACAGAGACAGCAATCATCTGGAGAACAAAGCCCGAAATACTTTCTTTTGGCCCTTTACAGTAAAAACATTTGCTGAGTCCCCTTATAGATTAGGGTAAGCTATAGAGCACAGACTTTTCATTTAAAAATCATTCAGATTTAATCAACAGTCAAGTCAAACAAGTCAGGCCAGATTTAGATGGAGGCAATTCAAGGTCAACTCGGCCACTAACTTTCTGTGTGTGACCTTTAGCAAGTCACCAACCAGTTCTCCTCCCCCTAAGAAGTGAGCATTTTCCTTCACTGAGGTTGCAGAGAATAAGGCCAAAGAGCAAAAAATGGTCTTGAAGGGAAATGTAAAAGTCAGGCCAGGGTCCAAGGCAGTCAAAAAAGCAAGGAAAGCATGAATGGAATATTGGAGGCTGAGTGACCTGAAATTCTAACAGGTCAGAATTTGAAGCAGACTAATGAGTGTGATCTGATAAAATTTAAATACTCTTAATAAGATACTTAAACACATTGAGGCCTGTGTTATCATGACTAAGTATGTATGTGATTTCATAGACTGAAATGAATAAGAATTTAACATTTCATCATCTTCAGAAAGTTTTTCAAAGTGTGGTCCTAGTCTAAGAAATGTACCATAGGAAAGATAAGAAAAAATGTTCTTGGTCATAGAAACAGGAAACAGTCTGAACTACTTCCATCTGTTAGAGAATCACAATGAACATTTGTATATTTTGTCTGAGAAGTCCTGCCAATAAGCAATCTAACACTTTTTTAGCATGCTTTGCCAAAATGTACTAGCCATCTGAATTTCTTTTCAAATCAAACAATACATAGAAGTCTTTAGAGGAACTCAGGAAACTCTGCCTTAACCAATTTCTTAAGTTATTTTCAACCCTGAAAATCTTCCTTAAGTATAATAGCTAACCCTTACAAAGTACCTACTATGTGTCCAGCACCATTTATGTACTTCACCTATACTGCTTTAATCACCAAAATAACCCTATAGTTATTAGCATCCCCATATTATATGTGAGAAAATGAAGGTGAAGAGGTGTTCCTTAATTTTTTCAAAGTCAACAACTAGTGAGTGGTAAAATAAAGATTTTAATCCAGACTCCATGTACTTAACCACTGTGTATACATAGTTTTGTTGCTATATTTCAGATAGTCAGAGAAATAAAAAACAAACTAAGCATGTCACCTAATATTTCTTTTATTATTTGAATTTTAAAAAGTGTATTGTTGGAAATATGAGAAAGTCAACAACATAAGATTTAGGTATCCAGGAACTGGATGAACCTCAGACAATCTGCCTTTATCCTGCATGCATAGCCCACAATACTTGAGCTAACATATATTCACCACAGTATTCCTTAAAACAGGCCTATCAGGATATCTCCTTGGCAACTGTTAGTTAAATGTATATGCCGGATAGAAATTGAGCAGTGTGTCTTTGTAAATATCCTAGAATTCAAACCCCTTACTGGCAAAGAATCATCCATTCTTGCCTGTGTGAATACCTTTTTTAAATAAACACTGGTTGAGAAGCTATTTATGTATGCTTGAATAAGATTGGCTCTCATGGTTTTTAAACTTAGCAGGGGAAAGCAATTAGCCAACAAAAAACATGTGATTATATTCAGTGGTAAGTATTAAGAGGAAAAAACAGGAGTATGTATATATATATATATATACACACACACACACACACACACACACATATATATATGTGTGTATAAAGAGAAGGCAGAAAGGAGACTTTAGTTTGGGAAGTGAGGATGGACAATCTTAGGAGGAAACATGGGGTGAGATGAGAAAAAGACACCAGCCCTGAAATTTATAGGAAGAATATGATAAATAGAGGGGAGAGCAATGATAAGAGTAGCAATCATAGAAATTTAATGCACTTCTATAATTTTACATATATAATATGACAATAGGGTGGTAAACCTTATTTACTACAACCAATTTTAATAGAATTTGCTCCATTAGATAACTAGATAAAGTTATAAATCAGCAAGTTATTGGCTTTGGCATTACTGACCAAGAATGTGTGACTAAGTCTTAATATTTGCTCACTGACCTACGGTGGTGAACATGTCTTCAAGGCTTGTCATTTGTGGAGGAAATCACACCAGTGGGATCCCTGTGGGGACAGAAAGATGGGAACCAGACTCTCATGTGCTTATTGTAAGGAAGAAGGTGCAAAATCAAATGAATACATATCTCCAGCATGCTGGTCCGAATTACATGAGGGGCCATATGGGAACCCTCCTAATACAGAAAAGAAGATGGCAAATGGAGATAATCAGTAATCACCCCAACCCAGGAAGACATCTCAGTTGTGAAAACTGGGGAAGGTGCTACTGACATCTGGTGGGTAGAGGCCTAGAATGCTGCTAACCAGCCTATGGGGCGCAGATCACTGCATCTCAGAAGTCTCCTTATTCAGCCATGAGGGAAGCACAATACAGTTTCCTAAAACAAGCTGTAATGAGAATTTTTAGAGTCACTCTAGACCAAAATCTTTTACCCCTTTTGAGGATGGATACATGTTAACATTGTACTTTTATTACTTTTAATGTTTTTAAATGCGCAAACATGTATGATTCATAGAACAAGATTCTGCAAAACCCAGCTGAAATGTCACCTCTTTTTAAAGTTTTCCCTAATTACGTGAATGCTGTGTGTTCCTTTTTTTGAGCTCCTACGGCAATCTATACGTACTTTTATACTAGCACTTATCACCCTGTGAAGTGTTTATTCATTTAAAGGTCATTCCCACATTTTTTTTTTAAATGTCTTTTAGAGTACAGACTGTGTGGGATGTAATAAACATCCTACAAAGCTCATAATAGTCCCCTACATTAAAGAAGTAGCCAGTCAAAATGTCAATAGTTCTAAGGCTGGGAACCCTAAGTCCCAGAAATCTTCCAGTGTCCACATGGTACCTGCCATAAGAAACCCAAACCGAGTGAAGCAATGCTCAGAAAGGACACCACTATCATAAAAATGCCAAGAGTTCTATTTTATTCTTCTGGCAAAGCTTGAATTACTTGTGTCCTGATGAAATTAAAAACCTATTACATATATTCATCTAAGGGGAACATTTCTTTGGACAATTTGACAGAATTATTAGCAATTAGCCACTAGAACATAAACAAGAAAAGCAATAGGCAGTGTTACATACTGGCTAAGGTACCTCTAACCTTTGGCAGCAAACCTTGCCCAAAGTTTTGTACTTGTTCAGAGCATACAAGAGACAGTGACTACAACAGTTTGTTTGTGACAGAAGTTTGTTTAAGAAATTAGAAAATGCCTGACTGGTAGCACTGCAAACCCAAAGATTGTTGGTTCGATTCCCCAGCCAGGGCACATAACCAGGTTGCAAGCCAGGTCTCCAGCCAGATCTGTAGCTGGAGGCAGGTGAAAGGCAACCATACATTCATGTTTCTCTCCCTCTCTGCCTCTCTCCCTTCCTCTCTCTCTCTGGAAATAATAAGTAAAATACTTTTTTAAAAAAAAAAGAAAGAAATTAGAAAATGACATGATTACTGGTTCTATTGTGTCTATATTATGGAGGTTTATTTTTTAAAGATTTTTATGTAATTAATTTTAGAGAGTGGGGAAGGGAGAAAGAAAGAGAGGGAGAAAATATCAACATGTGAAAGAGATGTTCATCAGTTGCCTCTCCTACGAGCCCCACCCAAGGACCCACCTTCAATCTAAGCCTGTGCCCTAACAGGGATTTGAACTAGCGACCTTTTTCTTTGCAGGACTACATCCAACCAACTGAGCCATACCAGTCAGGAATTTTTGTGGAGTTAGAATGCTTTGCTAGGAATTGAGTTACCCATTGGTTCCCAAACCTGTGGTGACTCTTAAAAATATAATTGTTGGGGCTTCCACCTATGCCTCTTACTGGTGAGGATATTTAACAAACTTCTCAGGTTTTTATTAAACAGCCAACCCAGTACACTAACTAGACTGGCATTTGGGAACATGGTAAACTAAAGGTTTTCAGGTGGCAATTTGCATACATGATTGTTACTTACAGTTTAATTCTTGCTGAAAAAGTGCCTCCAAATTTCTGGTTGTACACTATACAACCAGGAGCTGAGTGTGAATGTCTTCTGGAGTAATGTGTCCTTCATTGCCTGACAATAGTATTTTTTTCATTGTTATAGGTCAATGCACAAACTGGCCCAGTTGGAAAGACTTGACCTAGGCAATAATGAATTCAGTGAGCTGGTAAGCGAATGCATTTTCTAAACTTGATAAATACACCCCAGGATAAATAAATCAGGAGATTTTTCTTTGTTTTGCTCTGTCTTTGTAGCCCCAGGTAATAAAATCAACAAGTACACATTTGCATTTGCTAAATATAAAAGCAAAGTAAAATCTGGTGATTAAAGTAATTGTTTGACTCTTTAGTAACCCTTAGAGAACTGGATAATATTAAGATTCCCTAAGCAAGTAAATGGGGGATAAGCAATGCAGACTGACAGCTTTGAGTGCCAACTATGTAGCAGGCACCATGTTCAGTGCATTACAAATGTTATCTCATTTCATCCTGCTTTCACAGGTTGCTGTGTTAATTTTATGGGCAGTTAATTCCTACGGTTGAATGGGAATTAATCCAAAACATAGTTCAAAGTCTGCACCTTGAAAATTTCTGCCTTGGGGGCTTCTTAGTGGAGAGAAGTCAATGGTCTTCAATTTCTAATTGTACTGGAAATGTCTTTCTAGTGAATGCATATTAAGACCTCACTGCCATCAAAATTGACGGAATTCTGATGGCTCCCTTCCAGCTTAAATTTCCATTACAATTTGCCTGAAGGCTAAAATCTCAAACCCAAATTAGAAGGCAAATACCCCTTTACAAGTATGCATAACTTTCTTTATTCAGAAGCCTTCCACTTGAACTTATTCAAATTTTAAAAATCCAATTCACCTAAAATGTATTTTACCTATTTTTAAATTAAAACATTTAAGTAATCAGCTTTTCTCTCTTAGCTATGTTGCTGGTGATGTGACCATGTGCGATTTACACAACCTCTCTCAGCCTCGTTTGCCTTTTATACAAAACAAAGACTATAATGGTTCCTCCTTTACAGGGCTTGTGTGAGAATGAAATAAGATCATGCAGGTACAGTCCTGGAAAAAGTGATTCCCAATAAATGCCTGTGTACAGAGGGATGTATAATTTAGATTACATCTTGAATGTGCAAAGAATTGACTTCTTTTACTTTGACCATAACTAATCTGGTCATTATTCCACCCTCTATTCGCTGTTTAGTGATTGAAAATTTAACCTGCTTCAAAAACTAACATGGCCCGATTAGATTGTGCTCATCTTCCTTGCAGAAAGATTCTGTCTCTCATGTGTCCTCTCACCTTCCCTGCTTCTCTCCTTACAATGGAATGAGTGTCATCGCAAAGGAGGCTATGGGCCTTTCTAACCTGAGAACAAGAGACTCCCTGTCCCCAGGCTGGTTTTCAGAAGCTTGCTGGTGGCACATGCTGGCCCCTGGGCTGGTGCAGCCCCCTTGGGTTCAATCTGCAGCTCTAAATCTGTTGGCAGTGTTTGGGGCTCAGGCAACATTTCCTGAGAGCACTGGCCTCTCCCTCTTGCTGGCACTGCCACCACTTGGCTCTCCTTGGCTATAGATACTTGAGTGTCTGTCCTGTCCTCCATTCATTGGCAAGCTTGGCAGTCCATCCCTGGTTTCAGTTACGAAGGATCTTCACCAACCATAACCCCTATAGCAGCACCGTAGCCAGTGTACACAGGCTGTAAGCGACTATGTGATGTGCAAAATGAGAGAGGCCAAATACAAATGATGTTCAGAACCTCCCGCCACCTCCTACGTCACACTACCAAGTTTGCCCTGCTTCCTATGCACTCAGCATTGTGATAGGAAAGCCTGCAAGGTGGCCTCAAATGGAAACAATGGGAAGAGCACCCAGTATATAGTCCAACACACCTCTGGTATTTTAAAAGTAGATAAATATTAATATAGGTCGAGAGATTAGTAAGGATGGTACTTAACAAATAGTGGCAAAACTAATTAATGCTGGTAGTTTTAAAATTAGTTTGTCAAGAAGCAAGGGTCTGTCCATGCTTCTATGAGGAAATGTAGCTTAAAAAAATATTAACAGTGGATTAAGACAACTGAGTTTAACTCAACTCCATCTCTGGCTAGCTGGGTACCTTTGTAGCTCACTCTCTATCCTCAGCATCCTCTTTAGGAATTAATCTCAGCTATTCCATAGGCTTCTGAGAAAACTTTATGTAAGAGACTCTGTAATAAACAATTTATATGTTTCAATTAATTTTGATTCTGTCAGGTATATCATTTTGCAAGCCTTTCATTTGGATAGTTAATGAATCATTATTTTACTATAGTTGAATCAACAAATGTGAATAGATAGATTCACTTTTTGATAATAGACTTATTAAAAGTAAAGTTAAAATGCTTATACATACATTTTAACTTATGCTTTATGACATCTAAGAAATCATCTGGGCAGGAATTTTTTTTTTTTTAAATTCCCAGTATTCCATGCTAGTCACAAAAAAGTCTCTTTTAATTTTTTTCCATTTATTCTAAGGCACTTAATTTGATAACCCACAGTTATTTGGAAGGGCAGGGGAAGCATAATTATGGAACTTGACATTTCTAATGTTACTCACTTTTAATCAAATGTCTGGCTTCTATTAGTCATATGTATGAGACTAGCTATTGTTTCTCTGACAATACAACCTTTAATTAGAAAATAAGGGAATTTGCTCTGATAAAAGGCCTCTAGAAATAATATCATATGGGGGGCGGATTAAATTCTATTCTGCCCTAGATATTGATGCCTAGGAGATTACTGTTAGATGATTCCTTTTGTGTGACATGGTAAAGAGACAGATGTGGAGAGAAGAGGACAATAAGTACATTTTTTAAAAATCTTAGAACGCGAAAACCTAATAAAAAAAATACAAATTTGCTTGCTTAAGAATCAATATAAATATCCCAAGTGAGATTTGAAGTTGAAATATCTATTTAAGGATGACTTAGTTATAAGAAAAAGTCTAAACAGAAGGCACTATCTTATTTTTCTAACAGCATTAACCACCAGAAAATACTGGGAAAAGTTCTGGGGACATCATAGGTTCCTAAAGTTTTTCTAAACTGTTTCTTTTGTGGCTGTTTCAATTGTTATAAAATTAATAAATGTGTCTAATAAATTTTTCAAAACTTAGAAAATTAAAAGAAGTCTAAAATAGCATAAAAGCCATCCACAACCTCATCCCCTTATATAATCACTATTAATATTTTCTGGTATATTCTTCCTACCCCTCCTCCTCATTTTCTTTTTATGAGATCAAATGTGTACTATTTGGAGTCAGGTCAGAGATATGACACTGTTAGGTTGATTCATGCAGTTAGATAACATCAGTCCTTAGAAATCATCTGTGTACTCAGGGTGAAACAGCCTTCTAACTGTCACCTAATGATCTGGAACTTCCCAAAGTCACAGGATGGTCAGGGCCACTAAAACATATTCAGTCATTGTCTCAGGGCCCAGAGCCCTATAGTAGGTATTTATTTCTGATATAAATAGGTCTATCCAATGTGCTAAGAGTCTCTATGGGTCCTGAACAGTGTGTGTGTGTTGGGGGGGGGGGGGGGGGGGGGGGGGGGGGGGGGGGGGGGGGGGGTGCAGGATGGAGCTCTGAAATGGAATCTGGAAAATGGAGCAGATTGGGCAGCAGAGCCTGGAGGCTAACGGAATTAATTTGGGGATCCAGAAACAGTGTGAGGCCCCACTAACTGCCCATCCCTCTAATTTAGCCCCAGCTTGCAGCTCCCAGCCTCTCTCCTCCCCTTTTTTGCACTGGAAAGCAGAGGTTGGTGTCACGTGGGGCCCTCAACAGCAGTGCTGTGGGAACCTTCATCAAAAGAGTCAGTCTTAAGAAGCAAAATAAGAAAGTTTTTCCTGCAAGCTAGAAAAAGAGGAGATCTGAGCCCAGAGGAGGTGAATAACAAACCACAATGTGGTCTGAGTGCAGTTTAGAGCTCAGCAACCTACAACAGGTGGGCAACAGCCCGCTGACCACAGGGTGGCAGTGGGCAGTGGGAGAGGAAGACAGGAATCACAGTGGTCAATGGAGCAGCAGCATCTCCTGTTATGTGGGAAGGTCCCTTGTCCCCACCCTTCCTCTCACCACAGGTGACTCCTGAAAGAACTTACTGAGATGAAAGTTCCCAGGACAGGTAAGACTTGATCTCCTGCTAGGGAGGTCAGATTGGAAATTTCACTATAGCTCTGGCATAGTATGTACTGGCTATATTTTTTATGAAGATATTTCTATTTACCAAATTAGAATTATATTATGAATTCTATTTTATATTAATTCATGATTCAAATAATTAGATTTTTTATTTTATTTATTATTTAGGGAGAGGCAGAGAGGAGAGAGACCTCAATGTATGGTGACCTTTCACCTACCTCCAGCTATGGATCTGGCTGGAGACCTGGCTTGCAACCTGGTTATGTGCCCTGGCTGGGAATCAAACCAACAACCTTTGCGTTCCCAAGCCATGCCTTATCCACTGTGCCACCAGCCAAGTGCAATAATTAAATTCTTTATAAGCAACAGCTGAAATAGTAACCAAAAAATAAATAGAAATTTATGAGAAAATAATAAAATCAAAGAGGCTTGAAATTGTAGTATGTAAAATTTGGTACATTTAAAATAATATACTTAATGCATAATTAAGTTGCAAAATGATAAAATGTATCCCCGTGAACCCACCTCCATTTTTTTATGAACATGGACCATCCTGTACACCTACCCATACACTCTGACCTAATTTTGCCTTATTCCCAGAGGTAACTACAATCCTAAATTTTGTTTAACATTCCCTACATTTGCATGAATCTGTAAATATTATATTGTTTCACTTTGCTTGTTCATAAGCTTTGTACAAATATGACTATACTGCAACTTATTTACCCTTCATTTTCTTCACAGACAATCATTTTTATCCAGTTATTTTTTTGGTTTGTTTGCTGCTATGAATATTCCTACATGGGCACATTTGCAAGAGTTTATCTAAGGCATATATTTAGAATTAGAATTTTCTGGTCATAAATTATGTATATATAAAACTTCAAAAATAATCCCCCCTCCCAAAAAAATAGTTGCCCTCATTTGCCAATAGTGGGTAAGAGTTCTCATGCCTCACATCTTTACCTATACCAGATGTTGTTGGACTTCTTGTTTGAGCCAGTATAATGGTTGTACAACAGCATCTCACTATGATCTTGATTTGCCTATCTCTGATTTCTAATGAGATTTATAATTTCCCTTATGTTTGGGACAATTTGCATTTCTTGTGTGAAATGCCTATTTATGTATTTTTTTCACATTTTTCTATTGGTTTATTTTTCCTATCAATTTACAGAGATCTTGTATTATTCTAGATACCAATCTGTTGTTGGTTATATGAACTACAGGTATTTCTTCCCATTCTCTGCAGTTTTCTTACTTTCTACATGTTGTATTTTGATGACTAGACATTCTTAATTAAAATACAATAAATTATGTACTTTTTAAATATCTAACATATTTGGTGGCTTACTTAAGAAGTTTTTGCCCTCCTGAAGTCAAACAAAACTTTTCACATTTTCTTCTAGAAGTTTGAGGCTTAAAGGTTTTGATATTCATCGTCAACTTCATATCCACCTGGACTTAATTATTTTGTATGACGTGTATTATATTTTTCTTAACATATTCTCAGTCACTTTTACAGACAACACTTGTTAAGCATCCCTTCCTTTTCACCTGCATATGAGTGTCACCTCTTAACAACATATGATTTTCATCCTATTCAGAGATTACTTTTCCATAGGTCAGTTTACTATGTAGGTATCAAAACTACAGTCTTTTTTTTTTATCAGAGACAATAAGTTTTTGATATCTGATAGGACAAGTCTCTACAACTTAGACACCTAGACATTTCTTTTTTATATGAATTTTAGACTTTGTTTAGCAAGTTCTTCAAAATTAAAAAGTGTCCTAGTCATTTGACTAGATATGCATTGATTCTATAAGATTCTATAAATCAATGTTGATTGTATTGAAAATGGAAAACAATTATTTTTAAGATACTGATTTTCATTAGGCACCAATATGACATATTTAATACCTTTTAGCTAAGTTTTATAATGTCCTTCAAAAAAAGTTTTACATATTTTTAGTTAATCTTTACCTATATTTTTCTTGTATAACCTAAGTACTTTTTCAGAAGTCTTGTTGCAAAAATCCATTTGAATTTTTAACTTATATCCAGCTACCTATTAAACTCTCTTAGTAATATGAATAATTATCAATGAACTCTTTACAGTTTTCTGTATAGTGAATCAAATAGTCAGTGAATAGTTGAATAGAAGCAATAAAATTATCTTATACTTTTAACAGATATACATTTACTGTTTTGTTATTAAAGATATTCTTTACTGTTAGTTTGAATAGATACCCTTTATTAAATTCAGAACATGCCTTCCTATTTCTAAATTACTGAGATAATTTATCAGAAAGAGATGCCAAACTCTATAAAAAGCTTTTTCTTCTTTTACTGAGGCACTAACATTTTTTCTCTTTCAATCTGTTAATGCTATGACTTATATAGAAACAGTTTCTAATGTAAAAACCACTTTTGAATATCTGAAATAGACCCAACATGGTCATGATATGATGATGAGCATGACCTTTATATAAACTGTATTTAGTTCAATCCTCCCTAGGATTTTTTAAAATCCTCACTCACGTGTGAGCTTTGTATACATTATTCTTGTGTGCCTTATCCATGAGTTTATGTTATCATTGGTTATGGAAAATTATCAATTCTGATCTTTTTTTAATGTTGCTTTATACCTATATGTTCCATCTTTCCTATTGTAATTTGAGTTAAATATGAACATAAGTATGATGTCATAAGTGATTGAAAAATGCTGTTTTATCAATTATCTTGTAAGGTTTTTTTATAAGTTTAGAAAGGGGGTAACTTTGAAATATTTATTTCATATATCCTTAAAAAAATGTATTCTGGCCTCTCTAAAATATTCGTTCTTCAAAATTTGAGGTGAGGTAAAATAAAGATGAGATTATTTTAAGGTATTTTTAACTCTTTGAATTATCAATATACCAATTACTGACAAAAATATTTCTAAATTATAGGTCACTCAAATTCTATGTTAAAGAACAAAACATAAATTTTAATAAACTAACAACTGAGTGATAGCAACAAAAACATTTAATAGTTAAAGAGTTATCTCATGTAATAACCCTGACTGGTACGCTCAGTGGATAAGGTGCTGGCCTGTGAACCCAAGGGTCACTGTTTCGATTCCCAGTCAGGACACATAACCAGGTTGCAAGCCAGGTCTCCAGCCAGTTCTACAGCTGGAGGCAGGTAAAAGGCAACTATACATTGATGTCTCTCTCCCTCTCTGCCTCTCTCCCTCTCTGCCTCACTCCCTTCCCCTCTCTCTGAAAATAATAAATAAATTTTTTTTTTAAAAAGTTATCTCATGTGATAAAAGCAGTTAAGCTTTTTAAAACATAACATAAAGGTGAATTAAATTTAAACATTCAAAGTATTCACCAGCAAATGGACAGTATCATTTTAACTGTCTAATTTTGAGGATAATATATCAAATAGACTTTCTAAAAACATTTTGTAATTTCAGCCACCTGTAGACTACATTAGAGGATTTTTATTTTATACAATTCCCTTATAGAACAGCTTTTAAAAATGCTTCACTCTACAAATCACCATTTAAAATTCTCAATAAGACTACACACTACAATAAGCAAGAACTTCTAATCTCAGTACCCAACACAAATTAATTTGTGTTGACATTTTTCACTTTATTTTATGGAGTAAAACAAAGAAATTCAAATAGGTAAATAAAGAATGGAGAAACTCTGAGAAGAAATATCAACAATGGTACAGAATATTGGCTTGAGTTAAACAAGTAATACAAATGTGCTTTCATAGACATTTAAAACTGTTGAATACTTAAGGTAATGGTTTAACTCGTAGTTTAAATTAATTTTAATTTAATTAAAGAATTTAATTTAAGATTTAAACTCATTCTACTAAAAGCTCCCTAGTTTGCCCAAGGTACTCTCATTTTTAATTATAATAGCTAAGATGCATGTATACCTGAGGCAAGCCCTTTATTTACATATGCAGTAATTTTCTTCAAAAGCATTGGCTTCCATACCTATTAGTCCAACTTTGTCAATTAGTCTTTACATAAACTTATAAAAAAGAACAAAGTCATAAAATACCATTTGTCATCATAACTGGCCTCACCAATTTTAAGAAATACATTGGAAACATCATAATATTAATTCCTTCATTTCTTGCATTTGTACAACTACTAAGAAACATATATTGTGGGTATATATACCCATATATATACAGACATTTGGCAGTTGTTATTAATATATCAAGAAAAATGTGAGAAATGAAACATTTTAAATTATTACAGGCACATCAATTTCTGCATCAGTAGGTCCAGTCAGGAGATAGAAACTATATCAGTTCTTTCACAAAGAAAGTTTTAAGATAAAGAATGGGTAATTGTGTATTAGAGAATTAAAAGGGCAGAAAGGAGGCACTGAAGGGTTTATAGAGGTAATAACTCCGGGAAGCAGCTAAAACTTCCAATGCAGGGGACAAAAGGAAGAAGGTCATGTATGGGATTAGGAAAACCTAAAGCTGGGACTTAGACTCCCAAGGAGGGGCACTGGCCTGCTGGTAGTGATACCTCTTAGGGGACCTAGTTTTACTTGTGAGGGGAAACTATAAACTACACACAGCTGCGTAGCTGAAGTTTAATGTCACTGCAAGGAAAACTGTTACCGTTGAGGTTACTGTTGAGATGCTTATCACGATAAGAACATAGAACAAGGAACAAGTACCATCTTCCTTCTCTAGCCTCCAGTCTCTCACACACCCAATTGTCAGTGGCTGACACAGAGCCACCTGTCAAAAAAGATATGGTAACCTCAGAATGATCAAGTAGAATATAGAAAAGTGGGCCCACAGCTGAAAGGCAATAGCTTAAACATTTAATTGTTTTTTTATATTTATTTTTGCCAATTCAGTTTTCAGTATCATTTTCTCCAGAAAGTTTTTCTTGTACCTAGCAAAGTACCAGGTTCCCAGCTATCACTTGATAAATATTTTTGAATGACTGATGAAGAATGGTTTCACTTTAAAAGCAAACAGTCCAGCAAATTTTTATCATCAAAATTATGTAAAGCAATCATTCTATAATTATCTATCTTTTGAGAAATCAATTTCAATTCACTTTGAGACATTTGCAAATGGGTTTTCCATAAAACTTAAAAAGGACAAAATTTGTGCCTGGCTGGTAGCTCAGTAGATTGGCACCAGCCAGTGAACCCAAAGGTTGCTGGTTCGATTCCCCATTCAGGGCACAAAATCAGGTTGCAAGCCAGGTCTCCAGTCAGGTCCCCACCTGGAGTCAGGTAAAAGGCAAACGTACATTAATATTTCGCTCCCTTTCTTCCTCCCTCCCTGCCCTTCTCTCTGAAAATGATGAATAAAATCTGTAATTTAAAAAATTAAATAGAAAGTACAAAATTTGTAACCATGACCAATCAATAAATACAGCTGTATTTCCACTAACTTTGTAATATGAAAGGAATCCTTGATGAATCATTCAGTCAGAATAATTTTCTGACTGAAAATAATGTGGAGGCTTTTTTCCCCTCACTAAAGATCAAATTGGGGTGTCCACTTTTAATAAGTACAACTTCTGTTGAATTAGGATTCTAATAAACAATCTCCAATATCACACATAAATAAAGAAACTAATTTTTCAAGAACTGCATATTCATATATCTCAATGCACATAGTTAAGTGCCTTGGTGAGTCTGTCAACACTTGCTACCAGAGAAATTAAAGAAAAAAGAAATGCTTCCTGATTGAATCAAGGTAAACTACATTAAATAAGTGTACAAATTTAAATTCAAGACTTCACAAAGAAAACAGGAGATCATGTAATCATGGAGTAAACCCAAGAGAATATTCTTGAGTTGTAAATGGAGATTGGAAATCACTCAAAAGAAATAACAAAAATTGTACTTAGTGTAATTAAATTCAAATTTACATCTTCTCTTTCTGACTTACATATTGGATTGGTAATATCTGGATATATTATTGAATTACTAGAAAAAAAAGTTATTTGATTTCAGGTTTCACACCAAAACAAAACTAAAAGAATAAAAATGTTAAGGGGAAATATAAGGAAAGGGGGATGAAGTTTGTGTGTACATGTGTGTGGCATAATTAGCTCAAGTGGCCAGAGAAGCTTCACTCAAATGGTGAAATTAAAAAAAAAAAAAAGCTAAAGAAAATGAAGGAGAGGGCCATGCAAATATCTGGACAAAAGATTGTTCTAGAAAGAGGAAACAGGAAAAGTACAAACCTTGAAGATGAGAGCAAGTGTAACATGTGGACGACAAGAAGACTAGGATAGCTAGAATAGATTGAGGAGGGTAGGTGATAAGTATTTGGGAGTGGGGTAAGGTGGAGTGGTGTGGGTAGGAAGTAGAGGTAGAATCCTGTGAGACATTTTAAGGATCTGGGCTTTTCTCCTAAGTAAAATTGAAGCCCTTTGGAAGGTGTTGAGCAAGTAGAACCCATGGTCCAACTTACATTGTACATTACATTGTAGTAGGTTACAGTGTTAAACTATATTACATTATATTGCCAGGCTCACTGTGACTACTGTGTTGAGAACAGTTGGAAAGTGGGGCAAGATGGAGTTAAAGAGGCCAATTAAGAAGTTATTGCAATAATATAGGCAGGAAATGATAGTGTCCTGGTTTGAGGTAGTAACAGTGAGGTGGTAAGGAGTTGATTTCTGGGTAAAATTAAAGGTATAGGCCAGAGGTAGGAGCTGAACTTGTCAATTAGAGACTCCTTCTTTCGAATAATAACATAAAATTAGGAATACATAATTAAGTACAGTGGTGAATGTTCTACTTAAAATGAAAAACCATAAACTTTAAATTATAAATTAAAAATAATAAAATATAATTTTTTAAAAAAAGAATAAAATATAATTTTGAAAATCTGATAAATGTCATAAGCATCATTAAATGCAGGAAAATAACATAATGTACATTTATGATGCTCCTTTTCCTTCTGCATTTTGGCTTCATGCTGTTTGACAATCTTTCCACATGACAAATACTTTGTAATATCACTTTACATGGAGATAATAGAAAATAATCCAATCATTTCTCTACCATAGATTTCATTACTGGTAGTTCAGAAACATTCATTTCAGCTTTACAATTTTTCATTATTACACCTTGTAAAATTTTAGGATGTTGTCAAATTCGGGAAAACCTATTGCTCAATACATTTTAAGCCTGTTTCCCTCCCCCACATAATACTTCTGATGCTGGAACCAATGGTTCTGTTCATGTCCCAGGGTGTTCTCTGGCCCTGTATTTTCACGTCATGATGGTCAAGGGATTGGCCCAATGAACAAGGGAGTATTTCTGGAAGCCACTTCTGTACTAGATGGCTAGCAACAAGTTAACTACGTATATGCAGACATGATTGCAAACCATAGAAATGTATTCCACTAAACTACAACAAAGGTATTTCCATGAAATTCCCTTTCACCCAGCACCCCAAAATGTCTGTGACATAAGGGAAATTACAACAGAGAGGAAGTCAGGATAGAAATTACAATTAAAATATTTTACTTTTACTCAATATTCTAGACCTTTAAAAATGTAAACTAACTGTTTAAAATGACCACAAATTTAGCGTCGTAAAATAATACAGATTTATTATCTTCCCGTTCTGGAGATCAGAAGTCCTAAAATCAGGGTGCCATCATGGCTTTGTTCCTTACATAGGTTTTATGGGAGAATCTGCCCCTTACTTTCCCAGTTTCAAGAGGCTGCCTACCATCCTTGGCTGGTAGCCTCTTTCTCACATCACTTCAATGTCTTTATTTTTTAAGATTTTATTTATTATTTTTCAGAGAGCAGGGAAGGGAGAGAGGAAGAGAGGGAAAGAAACATCAATGTACGGTTGCCATCCCCTGCCTCCAGCTACAGACCTGGCTGGAGACCTGGCTGGAGACCTTGCTTGCAACCTAGTTATGTTGCCCTGGCTGGGAATTGAACCAGCAACCTCTGGGTTCGCAGGCTGGCGCCTTATCCACTGTGCCACCAGCCAGGACCACTTCAATTTCTGTGTCTGTTATTACATCTCTTGCACTGACTCTACTCCCAACATCACATCTCTTTCTTTGCCTTCTTGACCCTCCTGCTTCCCTCTCAGAAGAAAGAAACTTTATGGTTATATTGGGACCTCTCTCCCCAAGATAATGCATTATAATCTCTCTATTGCCAAGATCTTAAATTTAATCATATATGCAAATCCTCTTTTATCATGGAAGGTAACGTATTCACAGGTTCTGGGGATCAGGAGACTGACATCTTTGGAAGTCCATTATTCAGCCTACCATACACTAATCTCTACCTCCAAGGACTCATGTCTGACCCACATGAAAATGTATTCTTTCCACCCCAATTTCCCCAAAGTCTTGTCCATTAAAATATCAACTCAACTCTGGTCTGCAAACCCAAAGGTTGCTGGTTCGATTCCCAGCCAGGATGCATAACCAGGTTGCAAGCCAGGTCTCCAGCCAGGTCCTCAGCTGGAGGCAGGTGAAAGGCAACCATACATTGATGTTTTTCTCCCTTTCTTCCTCCCTGCCTTCTCTCTAAAAATAATGAATAAAATCTTTTAATTAATAAAGTTAAATATCAACTCAATTACAAAAATCTTATTTAAATCTCATCAGCACAAAGTCCCAAATTTTACCATCTAAAACATCTAAATTAGTCTTGGGCATAGTTTTGGGCATAATCCATCCCAGGACAAAATCCTTCTCCATCCATAGACTTGTGAAACTAGAAAACAGTTCATCTGCTTCCAAAATATAGTTGTGCAATAGGCATAGGATAACAAGCAGTTATAGACTTTCCCAAACAAAAAAAAGAAAGAAAGAAAAAATGGAAGAAGCAAAAGAGTTTACACCCAGAACCAATTTCAAAATCCAGCCAAGCAAACTCCACTAAGTTTCAGGCCTTGGAATAATACTTGTAGCTCAAGACGCAGATATTATTGCCCCATGGCTGTGGCTTCTGAGTCATTCATCCTTTTCCAAAGAGGAAAGCAATTTTTTTATAGCTGAGTACATTTATCACCTGGTTTCCTACCTAAAGAATTTTAGGAGTCTGGCAGTCTTCTTTTCTTTTGTCCATTATGTGCCCCTTTCAATCTATGCTGGCCGTGTTTCTGTTGATGCAACTGTCTTAAGAGCCTTGTGGGTGTCCCATTATATATTGAGGATTCTTCCATTGCACAAGAGGTTCCTCCACAGATCTTTCCTGGATAATTCCATTTCCATTTCTGGCTTCTTTTAAGATGTCTGACAGGTTTCTTCAGAGCCTTTGTGTTAATGAATGAATTATCTGACCTTTTAATCCTTAAAAGTCATTACCAAGAGATTGTCCAGATAACCTTGACTTTCTTTCCTGGCAATGAATCTAATTTTATCATATTTTGTTATCTAGAAAGGGTGAATATTTCCTAAATCACGTCCTGGTAACTTTGCTTAACAGTCTGTCAATTTAACTCATTCCTCATAGAAACCAGGCCACACTTTGGAAACTGTACTTGGAAATCTCTTCTTTCTGAATGTTCTGTTGATTATGGAAGTGGGATTTTAAAATTATTTACTATTTTTGTCATTGTTTCTCCCTTTAATTCTTTGAATGTTTACTTTATATTGTATTTTTGGATTTTCTAACAATGTACAATTATAATACTTGTAATTATTACATCTTCATTAATTGACCATTTTATCATTGTGTCATTTCCTTGTCCTTTGATAGTATTTAAAGTCTGTTTTGTCTGACTTTAAATATGGCTGTCCCTATTCTGTTTTGGGTCCCATTTGCATGAAGTATCTTTTCTCATCCTTTCACTCTCAGCTCTCTGTGTGGTTAAATCTAGAGTCTGTGTAGATAGCATATAGTTGGGTTTGTTTTTTAACCATTCAGTCAAAAGAAAAACACAAAAGACAAGACTCTATATCTTTTCATTGAGAAGTTTAATCCATTTACATTTAAAGTAATTATTGACCTGGAATAACTTACCATTTTATTAAATATCTTATGTTTGCTTTGCAGCTCTTTTGTCTTTTTCCTCTAGCTGTTTTCCTTTATGTTTCATTGATTTTTTAAATTGAATTTATGTAGGTGACACTGGATAATAAAATTATATAGGTTTCAGGTGTGCAATTCCACAATATATCATCTGTGTTGTATTGTGTGTTCACGACTTCAAGTCAAGTCTCTTTCAATTGCCATTTATCCCTGTATATCCTCTTCTACAACCCCCTTCGCTTTCCCTCTGGTAATCAACATACTGTTGTTTATGTCTAAGAGTTTTTTCTTAATCCCTTCACCTTTTTCACTCAGCTCCCCCCTAAACCATCTCCTCTCTGACAATTGGCAGTCTGTTCTCTGTCTATGAGTCTGTTTCTATTTCATTTGTTAGTTTATTTTGTTCATTAGATTCCACAAAAGTGGAATCATATGGTGCATGTCTTTCTCTGACTTTCATTTCATGTAGCATGAAAGTCATCATGTCCATCCATGCTGTCTTCCTTTTTTTTTTTATAGCTGCATAGTATACCATCATGTAAATGAATCATAGCATTTTTAGCTACTCACCTACTGATGGGAACTTGGGTTGCTTCAATAGCTTGGCACACGATTGAAAAACATCTACCTTTTCCATTTTTTATGCATTAACTCTGGTACAGGGGAAGACCTTTATCAACCTGTCCAGCTAAAGATTCTGGGGACAGGATATGTAGGTTTAAAGAGAAAGACCCAGAATTTTATTCTGGAAATCTGAAGTTTGACATGCATATTACAATCCAAGTGGAGTGGAGTTATCAAGAAAGCTGTTAACTATGAGTCTGGGCAGAAATACAGATAAATACATTTAAGAAATATAAGTACAGATATAAATAAAATTTTAAACTATGTGATTAGATGTGCTTACCAAAGGAAAGAATATAAATAAAACATAATAGTAACAATTTATACAGACTATAATTGTGTATGAGGAAGGTACCTGGTGCCAAATATTCTTCTATTTCCTGTGGCTTCACAAAGCACAATTCTACAATCTGTATTAACAAACTCAACAACTGGGTGATATTGTAGAAGGCAGAATTCCAAGATGGCCCCAAGATGTGTATCCCCTGGAGTACAGATGTCTCTTCCCAGTTATTCAGTCAAACACAAAGTGCTGATGCAAAGTGATTGTGCAGATACAATTACAGCCCCAAGTCAGCTGGCCTGAAATAAAGTGATTACCCTGGGTGAATCTGATCTATTAGGTTATCTTTTAAAAGACAATGGATTCATCTTAACTAAAGAGACTGGATATGTGAGAGGGTTCATGGAAGGAGCTCTGTTACGAGGAATTAGTTGGCCTCTAGGACCTGAAAGTGACCCCAGGAAGGAAACATCCAACAGCAAGGAAGGAAACAACAAGGACCTCCAGCCCTAAGCACCTGAATTCTGCCACATCCACCAGGGCTTGCAAGAGGAGAACAAATCCAGTCTAGCCAACACCATTATTTTGGTCTTTTGAAACCCAAAACAGAGAATATAATCATACCATACCCTGACTTTTGACCTAGAGAACTCTGAGTTGGTTGAAGCTAGTAAGTGTTCAGTTATTTGTAATGAAACATTAAAAACTAACACAGCTATATCTTATTGTTCTTGCAAAGATTAGAACAACATTGCATAATTGAAAGGATTGGTAAGACTTCAAACATGTACAAGTAAGGCTTTCAGCAAAACTAAATGATATAGGAGAGCATGCCCCAAAACATCAGGGCCTGAGAACCTTCCAAATACAGCTTTCTAAGGTCCTTCTTATTCATACCAGCATGAACTTCATCTCTGCAGAAAGCCACCAAGATTTGTATGATGAATCTTAGTTTCAGAGAGCTCCCTAATAGTTCCCAGTAGAGTCTTTTATGCACCTTATACACAGTGCCAAGCTAGGCTATTTAACAGGCGATGGCAGGTATTACTCCACCCCACCCCAGAAAAAGCCCTGGATGCCACCAAGAAGATTTCAAGCTTGAAATAGTACATTATATAAATCCTTAACTGGCCACTTCCCCTATCTTGGCCAAGAGTCAATGCCAGACTTATAGTCTTTCCCAGAGAGAAGTTTAGAGCTGAACCATCCCAACTGTAAAATAAATAAATCCATGCCATACAGTTCTGTTTCCCTTCCCCTACTTCATTCCCCTGGGTTCCCAAACAGGATACTGCATGTTGGCTATGGTGAATGAGCAAGCAGGTAGATGAATAAGCAGGCTTCATTTGGGGCTTTCAAGAAAGGTGGATGGCAGCAGAGGGTACTTCTTTAGGTGATAAACCTCCATTTCACAGTCCATTGTCCATGCCTAAATAATCATTGGAGTTCACTACCTGTAGTGAAGCACTGTGGTTAAGTTCCTAAGCCTGAAGAATGCTTCTCAACCTATCATCCCACCTAACCACTGTCAGGGCATTCTTAGGGTCTAAAGCTACACTCACCAACAAGATGTAGAAGAAGAATTACCAATGCAGATAAACACAAAGAATTTCACTACTGTTACGGTTGTACTGACCTGAATGAAGTTAGGTGAAACACTGCCTTTTGCTTTCTCTGACCGTACTACTCATGTTAGAAGCCAGTTAGAAGCAGATCTTTATTGAGCAGTTGCAGTTAGAGAAATAATTATAAGTACTGATTCCTGACTACCTAGAAGTGCTCCAATTGTTCCTTATGGACTAACTATGGCCTGTTTTGCTGCTAGTGCTAGCTTTTCAAGTTTGGAAATGTTCTTTGTATAAACTGTTAAACTGCTCATATTGCTCTTTAGTTATAATACAGAAGTATAAAAAGAAAAGAAGAGAAAACTCCCCTAAGCCATCTCACAGTCCCATTTCTTACAGGAAACCACAGTTTAATGTATGTCTACTACTTCTTGTTCTATACATTTAGAAACATGCACCTGCATGTGCATTTGTTTTCCTTAAGACTATATCATGGACATCTTTGTTCATTTCTAAAAGCTATAAATGGTTTCCTACAGTGGACATCATATTATTTATTTAACATATAGCCTTATTGATGGACATGTATTTTTTTTCCCAATATTTTGCTATTAGAATGATGCAATGACTAATATTTGACACATACATGCAAATATTTGCAAAGAATGGCTTCTCAGAGTTAGAATTTCTGGATCATTGTGTGTGTGCATATTTTATTTTAATAGAAACTGAAAATTACTCATTCAAAAGCAATATTAATTTACACACTTTTGGAACTCATTACAGACACCAAGCAATTCTCACTTCCCAGAGGTGATTTGTATTAAGAAATACATTTCTGTTTGTATTAAGTCACAGGTTATTGGCATTGACTTCTTTTTTACAAGTATAATTAAATCTACTATGTATCCTCTACAGGATTCTCTCTTGCTAACTCTTCTCAGTTTTGCCTTTTGTGTTTGCCAGCAGCAGCATTTTCCCCCTTCATTTGTTTTCGGTTTTGTTCTTGTTTTGTCATTTAAATGAAACTTGGAGAGAGGTGAGAGATAAACCCATTTTGACTTCTGAATCAGCTTGCTGTTTATCACTATATGTTTATGTTATGTTACTATAGGAACTCTGCAAGCACAGAGGACAGAAAGATGAAGACATGAAATTTACCCTTTATAAATTGAGGGTAACAATACAATTAACAGATAAAAGGTGGATGGGTGGATAAATAGATAATAAGAGACCTGAAGAGTTACTTTTGGAGGGAAAGCTAGAGAGGTTTACAATAAGGAACAGCTTGACAGGTAAGGAGAGGAGAAAGAAGAGTGGTAGCCATAGATAAAAAAGGATAGGCTTGGAGAATTTGAAGTGGTTAAGTATGTTTGGGTGCAATTCTTTTATAAAGTAAAGGGAGGCAAGATTAGAAAAATAAACTTAAGCCAGGGCATTAGAGTCTTTGAATGTCATATTAAACATTTTCTATTTACCTCTAGAATAACAGAGATCCTGAAAAATTTTAAGCAAGAAAATAATTTATTCAAATCTACATTTTAAAATTTACCTCTGATATGAAGGATAAATTAATCACTCAGTCAACAATTGTTATTGCTAACTACTGTGTGTCAGAAAATATAATAGGAGCTAGAACTTTAATAGAAATAGATTAAAAAATAGTTATAAATGATAGTTATTAGGTATAATAGATTCAGAAACAGATAAAATGGCCAGAAATAAGAAATGAAAGGAAACAATGATGGATTTAAGAAATAAGATCGGGGGAATGGTATAAAAGGGAGAAAAATTAGATATATTGATTTTAGTTGTAATTAGGATACTTTTGTTATTCATTGGAGAGAAATGTAGAAAAAGGAGTTAGTGAGTAGGAGAAAGTAGTGGTTCTGAGCACATTGAGTTTCAATTACCTTTGGAACATGTAGGTAGTATTGCCTAAAAGATAGTTAGAAATACAGATCTGGAAGTTAGTAAATGTGACTGGGCTAGAGATAGAGGTTTGAGAATCACTGGCATGGAAAATGGTAATACAAGAATAGAGGAAAATAGAAGCAGAAAGGAAATTGTGGAAAATAACACATGATATGGAAAATTTTTACAGACTTTATATGGTTGTTAGTAGAACAATCGAACAAAACTACTAGATTTTATTAGGATTTAAATTTCATGAAATAAAAACATGTGTCCCTCTTGTTCAACATTGTATCCTAGAACCTAGAATATTTTCAAACATCTGATAGGTTTTCAGTAAATATTCATGTCTGATCTGAATATTTTTATTATTTTTCTTAGATGTGTGTATTTGCTATAGAGGTACATTAAAGTTATGACTTTTCCTGATGACTCTCTCACAACCATCATCAACAGTCACACAATGCATGAAGAATATGGGTGGCAGTTATTTATCACTAAACAAAAAGTTTCTTTCTTCATTTTGTAGCTCAAATAAAACTACAATAGCCATTACATTTTAAATTTTAAAACAGTGGATCATTACAGAATACTTACTATCATTTTCCATTCTGGTTGCACATTTTATATTAATAAAACAGAAATACAAGTTTAAGGAAATCCTTATAGTTAATGTGAAGAAAATAAAAAGGAAACATGCATCTGTAGCAAAGTTCCCAATGGGCTAGAATTGCATATAGTATTTTTAGATTCCTCCAATTTCCTCACAGCATGACCTCTGTGGTTGTCAACAGTGACAATCTTCTCATATGCTTAACGTGGTGCCAGAGAGTGAAGAAACCCCAGTGGTGGATGGCCCTCCTGTATGCTATGGAAGCCCTTCTTTTAAGACCAATAACAATCTCTCTTAATCAGTCAACAGAAATTTTTGAACTCCTGCCATGTGCCAGGCATTGCACTACATTCTGAGAAACTTATAAAGGTATGAGATATGCCAGTACCTTCAAAAATCTATAAAGTATTTTTTGGGGAACAAGGCATAAAAAGTAGTATAAAGTATCAAATGACATGTCCACAGAATAAGTGCTATTCAGAGGTCAACTGTCAAGGTCTCTTAAGATCTGTTCGAGTTTATCTGTCTAAAATGCCTACCCCAATCCACAACTGTAAGAAAATTTATCCTTCTTATACCCTTCATGAGGACAAATTTTGCTGCTTGCTATTCTCCATACTTGTAACTTGTGTCCCTGCTTCGATGTCCTTGTTGGTACTAATGTTTCCTTCTGGAATAACCTTGCTTTCCCTCATCCTCATCTCTATGTTGCATTATAGTTTGTACATCTTATACTTTCTCAAGGCCTGACTCAACTGCAGTAATTTCTCAAACATTTCCTAATGCTACTAGCTAGAAATGATCTTCCCCTCATATAAATCCCTCTGTAAAGAGATCTTCACTTCACCCATTACTTTCTTTATTATGTCACAGTTGTTCCTATGCATGTAGGTTCATGATCACAACACATAAGAGTCCTTTTCCCTCCATGACTGCTTGGTGAATATTGTCCTTAAAGGGATTTCAATCCTTAGGAACCCAGTGAAGCTAACTTGTGGTTTCAATGCATCCAGTACTATTGACTCTTTCCATCTTCTTTTTGCCAGCTTGTGAAACCATCTCACAAGCCTGTTCTTTAATGTAATTAATACATAATATTCAATGTATGTTGTGATTAATCACCTACCCTAACTAGGGCGTGAGCTCCTTGTGGCAAATAATCAGTGCATTCATCTCAGTAACCCTTACGTCGGAACAGTGTGTATTAAGGAAGGTTTCTCAAATTATCATAAATACTTTAGTTAAAAATTTAGATTTCTTGGTCATAATTTCAGAAATTCTGATTCAGTGAGTTTCAAATGGAGCACAGGAACCTAGGTTTTTTTTTAAGATTTTATTTATTATTTTTATTTTATTTTTTAATAAATAAAATAAAGATTTTATTTATTTACTATTTTTAGAGAGAGGGGTAGGGAGAGAGGCAGAGAATAAGAGAGACATCAATGTATGGTTGCCTTTCACCTGCCTCCAGCCACAGACCTGGCTGGAGACTTGGCTTGCAACCTGCTTATGCTGCCCTGACTGGTAATCGAACCAGTGACCTTTGGGTTCACAGGCTGGCGCCTTATCCACTGTGCCACCAGCCAGGACTTGAAGCCTACATTTTTTTAAGTCCCTAGATAATTCTTTGAAAATGGTCACTGGTTAATAAATATGTGTAAATGAATTCTGACTTTTTATTTCGCTTAAACTACACATATAGCATTATAAGAAAAAGACATGGGACATATAATCTTAGGTGTATGGCCTAGCTATTTGACAATAGTAGATTCTCAAACACTGTGGAACTGATGTATGTTAATGGGATGACTAATGACTGGTGTTAAGTTTAAAAAGCTTTCCTTAAGGCAAAGGATTTGCTGGGCCTCGAATGATGCATTTGGTTTGGATAGGTAGGGAGCAGAGCAAGCTTCCTGGCCACGACAGTGGCTTGATCTAAAGCAGTGAGTGGAGATGAGGAAACACTAGTGAGGGTTGATGATTAGATTCATTTAACAAGAGAAAAGGTTCTTGGGGCAGAGGAATGAGAGATGAGGCTGCCTCCCCACTGGATAAAATAAACCTTTGTTAGCAGAGCTCTCATTTTCATTTTAATTTAATAAGAACAAATATAAGTGGTTTTGATGTGATTAATGACCAACAAGGGAGCTACAGTGCTGACTTGGTGAGCATCCACCTCCACAGCATGTGTATAAGAACAAGATTTAGTACAGAATTATCCTGCCCAAACATCTGCTCACAACTCTGTATGAAAAAGGAGAAAATAGACCAAAGCATATGTTACAAGTTGAAGTCTTGGCAAGTTTCTTTTTCATATCATGTTGGTAGTGATTCCCATTTTTAGCAAAGTTCTTTACTGATTTACTAATGTGAATTTGAATATTAAATAACCGTAATTATTATAAAGCAAATTCTATTCACACATAAAGGATATATTAACTTGATACCAAAAGGATAATAAATTTGCAGATAAAATATTGTTTTTTGGTCTTAAGGCATAATAGCATCAACCTATACATCTATAATTAATCTACTTGGACATTAGTTCATTCATCAGTCTGGTATAATTATTAGCAATTTACTAATAGATTTCAAAGCACTCAACACAAAATGTAATGATAAACCACCATAGGTATGACACAAATTGAAAGATATATTCTTACCTGGAAGAGAGGTTAATGTGAAATGATTGATTTAAACAAGTTATTATTTATTTATTCATTTATTCAACAACTCTTGGATGAATGAATGTGGCTCCATGACTTTGTTTTATTCTGTTATATCCCCCATACTAAGCACTATTTTGATATGTATATGTTCAGTGGTCAATAATATTGTTGGATGAATACATTTATTGATCATTCTGTCAGTCTTGAGTATACAAAAGTGAAAACAAGATAGTCCCTCCCCTTATGAAGTTTAAAGTCTAGTAAGGAAAACAAATATTAGTCAAGTACAGTCAAAAATGTAACATTCCAGCCATGACAGGTATTGAGGATCTTTCAAAAGAGTTTGACCAAATACTTTCCTGAAGGAGAAATCTAAAGATCTTGAGTTGAAATCTAAAGGATGGATGGAAAAGAGAAAAAGGATGGGCACTCAAGGCAGAAGAGGAGCAGGAAGGAGCCTGATGAGTGCATGGTGACCGTAATACACGTTGAGAAGGAGTCTCGAAAATGTGAGTGGAACTTAAGTAGGCAAGGTTAAAGTATGTAGAAACAACTCTTAGGGAGCTCTAGAATTATAAATGCAGGTAACCCCAGTATAATACGGTTGTTAGGTTCCTAAAAAATTCCATGTTATGCGAATCCATGTTATAGGAAACAGAACTAAGTACAAAAAAGAGAGTTAGTTTCCAAAAATCAAAAACACATACTATTATATTTTTTACAATTAAGAGCAATATCTTTATTAAAGCTATTTGCACCAAAAGTATAATATATTAATATGTAATAAATAATGCTTTCTTTGTCATCACTAATAAGCCATTAACCAAGGGCGTTTTCTTTTTGGCAACATGTCTTCATCCTCTGAGCTTTCTTCAGCATTATCTTGACTTATGTACATTTTGCAAAAAATCTGTTTTTTTGTTTTTTTTTTTAAAGATTTTATTTCATTATTTTTAGAAAGAGGGGAAGGGAGAGAGGCAGAGAGGGAGAGAGATATCAGTGTATGGTTGCCTTTCACCTGCCTCCAGCCACAGACCTGACTGAAGACCTGGTTTGCAACCTGGTTATGTGCCCTGGCTGGGGAATCGAACCTGTGACCTAAAATCTGTTATTTTTGATTGCTGAGTGATCTTAATAAATTTTGTAATTTCAAATGCAATATCTTTTGCTCTTAAAAACTCTTTACATTCCATATTGTTTGGGGATTCCATAATTTCAAATGAAATATTTTTTGCTCTTAAAAGCTCCTATTACACTCCATGTTGTTCAGGGATTTCCCTAATTCTCAAACAATGTTACCAAGTTTGAGTGAAATCATGTTATAGAAGTACCATGTCATATGGGGGTTACCTGTATTAGACAAGGTTATCTAGTCTCATTTAAAGTTGCTACCATCCAAATTGGTGTGAGTTATAACCTCAAAGCTCATTGCTCATTCATAATATAAAAGAAAAGTGTGTCTGATAAAACAGAACAATTTTCTACAGTGAAAAGCAAAACAATTGAGCATATAATTTCAAATTACATAAGCTTGATCTTTGTAGATTGCACCAATAAATATAATTTTACTAAATTACACAGTAGTAATTAGCCCTCAAATGGGGTTAATAAAAGAATCAACGCAGTATCACAGGAATAATTTGAGTGTGCTGATGTAGAACTATATTGACAGATTAATATATCCTAACAAACAGCTCATTCAACTGTTATATAAAACTAATAGAAAATATATAATTTATTAGTGTAGTTCAACATGAGGGAATTTGTGCAGAGAAAAATAAACCTGAGACTTTTTAAAACCTTTGAAGTAAATGGGGACACAATGGAATGTTAAAATCTGACCAAAGAAATAATTGACTTTATTCTCTCACTAGTCATTACACTCTGGTAAATTTTCAGTGGATACACAGCTAAGCATTAGGGATTGGGAAATGAAAACTCTGCTCCAGATGCCAGATAAATTAACTTTCAGTGCATTAAATAAATACAATCCACTAATGTTATCATCAAGTGGCAATACAATGAGAATTTTCCCTATATTTGTAGAAAATAGAACTAGTGCTACACAAAAGTTCTTATGTAACATCTTAGCAGTTTTATTAAAAACATTTCTCACTAACCCACCTTAGGGGGTTGACTAGCAGTGGTAAATAAAATATAGTGATTCAGATTTGTTTTTCTTTCAATGAAATATCTATATTGAAATAATATTTATTTGATACAGAAAAAAGAAAACAGTTTTAGATCTTTTTAGAGCTTAACTCACAGGAATGTGTACATTGTAGAATAGGATGTATCTAAAAGTATACAAATTGTGTTTTCAATGTTTTGAAATTTAATAAGAGATAGAGAATTAGGTATAACATTGAAATTATATAGGTTACTATAATTATAATTCACACTAATGAACACCCATACATCACACAAAGATCCCAGAATTCAAAATTACATTGGCAATTGAGTAATTCTTCCTCTATCTTAAAAATAGTTGTAACCATAAATTTCCTTTCAACTTTAATGTAAGTTTTTCATTTCTACATTTAATATTGGTTTTCTTCCCTGATTGGCTTTATTGTCTGATATTAGCAGTTACGTACTTCAGTCTGACTTACATAGCCATATTTTAAGGACTTCAGCTTCAAAATGGAGGTGGCAATGAGTTTCACAAGAACAGTTTTCAGGGACACATCAGATTGGCTTGAAGGGTGAATTAAAGACAAGGAAGCAAAGATCAGTAATGGGCAAACTTTTCCTAAAATGTCTCTGTGAAAAAGAGCAAACAAATGAAAGAGTAACTTGAAGAGGCTGTAGAGGCAATAAAAATAGTATTTTTTGGGGGGAGGGGGACAGAGGGGAGCAAAAAGGGGATGGATGTAATACAACAACAATAAAATTTTTTTAAAAAAATAGTATTTTTTTAATGACGAGAAAAACTAAGTCTTATTTGGCCCTGCTAGAGGTGACCTGAAAGAGACAAGTTGATGTGTAAGGAAAGGAAATAACTCCAGGCCTGGCTCCCTGCAAAAACAAGCAGGGATGGAAGAGATGTGATCTAAAGTTCAAATGGGCAGGGAGGGAACACAAATTTGGGAGGGCCAGTGGTAGTTAACAAAAGAGAACCATGTAAGTGACTACTACAAAATATATTAACTTATTGCATTAAATCCAAACTTAACATATCCCCAACTCAGCTTCCACTTAGCCACATCCCAAGTGTGCCACCTTATACCCAGGGAAGTGTGATGGAGGGACAGTCTATGCGGCACATGATAGTAATCTTAACCAGTTGCCCTTAAAATATATTTCTTTGCAAATATTTCTCACCATGCCTAGGAGAGGCCTGAAGTGTAAGCTTACTACCTTTGGATTAAATCAGTCTTGGGTAAAAGGAGGATAGTTTTGACATGGTTGAAGCACTATAACATAGCTTCAGAGGTTTGGAAAATAACTTGCCTAGCAGAATGCAATCCCTTTTCCAGTATCTGTCTTAAATTTAAAATGAGAGCAGTCAGCCAAACTGATTTTTTTTTTTTTTTCAACAAAGCTTGGTGCAGTAGCAGAAAAGACAGAAAGATGGATTCCACCCAGGTTAAGTTCTGGTAGGTGATGCTACACAAGGAAAGAGGGCAAATTTTCTGAGCTATGCTTAAAAGAAACTGTATGATGACAGAGCGTTTGTCATTAATCTCAGTAAGGCAAGAAAGATAGATGAAAGATAGAGATAAATGGAGCATATCCGTGACATGTCATCTTAAGAACTGCGGCAGGTACTGGAATACATGAACTGGAAGTATAGGAGGTGACAGTTGGACATTGGTATATTTGCAGTTGAGATTTCAGAGGTGATACTGACATTTGTAATGACAAAGTTCAAGTGAGCTCTTGGGAGAGAACTGAGATTGTTAGAGAAATTGAATGATAAGGGATGCAGACTGTGTGTTTTTCAATTCAGGTGGAACTTTTAAAGCACTAGCGTGTATATGTTAGCATGGAAGAAGTTGGTGATACAGAGGAAACAAGATTCAGTTCTCTGCTTCAAGGAACTCAACAGTGTAATACATGTCTGTGGTAGAGATAGCAACACAGAAGAAAGGGTTCCTCATCTAACCAAGGATCGTAGGAACAGGCTTAGCACATTTGCAAAGGCCACACTACAGGGTAAAAGTACAGTGCCTTTGAGATCAACAATGAGTTGAGTTTTCTTTGAGGATCTAATTTGAATGGAGGGATAGTGAAAGAAGCTAAAAGTAAGCAAGGGTTAGATCAGTTTTTTGTTATACAGTAAAGGCATCATGCTTTATGGTCTTTAGGTAATGAGAAAACGGTTTCAGGCAGGAGTGGACATGATGAAGTGTGTAGACAGAGGGTGGAGGAAGGAAGTGACTAGTTTTTTGATGAAAGAAGGCAACAGAACCAGTTGAATTATGAGATGACAGTGTTATGTGTTATACAGTTTTCACTCAAATTTGGATTTAGACAGAGTCCTCAAAGCTTACAATCTAGGTGGATGGTAGCATATTAAAGTTGAAATCATGAAACTGGAGTTGCTTTTTTTTGTTTTTGTTTTTTTTTAAGATTTTATTTATTATTTCCAGAGAGAGAGGAAAGGAGAGAAGCAGAGAGGGAGAGAAATATTAATGCATGGTTGCCTTTCACCTGCCTCCAGCCATGGACCTGGCTGGAGACCTGGCTTGCAACCTGGTTATGTGCTCTGGCTGGGGAATCAAACCAGCAACCTCTGTGTTCACAGACCGGCACCTTATCCACTGTGCTACCAGCCAGGAGTTGCTTTCTTTGAGCACTTGTTAAGTTTGTAGGATCCAGCTTAGGCAGCATAAAACATCAGAATGTAATCTCTGTAAGGGCTTGTTTGTTTTACTCACAGTCTTTCTCCAGTACCTGGTACTTAATAAACTCTTAATAAGTACTAATTAATGAAATTGTTGAGTAAATTAAAGTCTACCTTTAGCATTTGATATATATTTTTTTGTCCCCTCCATTCCAAGGTAGCATTGTGCTTGCTAGGTGTGAGCCACTTATACATTTCTCCTGCAATACACCTCTCCTTTTAAACCTTATTCATGATACCTTATAAAACTTCAAGATCAGGCTCTTGTCACCCCCTCTCTATCAGCCATATAAATCGGGGCACAGTAATTGCTTCTTTATGCCTGAATCTCCTTGTCTGTAAGATGGAGCTAATACCTGACATTCACTGAGTCTTGAGCACTAGCACTAAGACCCAGGCAGTGTTCTAGGTACTTTAAATGTTTTAACATTACTCCCCTATGTAGGCAGTACTACTGTTGTCCACCTATTATAAATGGGGAACCCGAATAAAGAGCTTTACAAGTATTCAACAAAGCTTAAATCTGAACTCAGTCTGAAACTGTGCTCCTAAACCATTCTACTCGGATTGCTGTCTATCCAATAATAGTATGTACCTCATTGATAGTTATGAAGATTTATCAAGACTAATTTACATAAAGGATACTTTTGAAAGTATCTTACTGTAGATAAGTGCCCAAAGGAATTAGTTGGTGTTGGTATTTTGTTTTATTTTTAGTATTTGTATCTTCTTAGGGAGTTACATGTTTATTTGACAGAACAGTTACTATCTCCTACAGGAAATTGAATTATTTTACTTTAGACAGATCTAGCTTGGAAAAAGCCACTCCTTGTGTGATGCTTACTTGCCTCACCCTTCCTACAACCCTGCCTTATTGATTCTGAATTGGGGCTAAAGATAGGAAAAATCCATCTTCTCTTCCTTAGAAGCACCCTCAGATATTCAAAGGTGGTTGTCTTTGACACCTACCTTTTCCATTCTCCAGACTAAATAGTTTGGGTTATTTTAGCCATTTCTCCTATGGCATGGTTTTCAGATACTCTGAATAATCTCTGTCTTGTTGAAGACAACTGTATACCTGGGCGCCTAAAATACTCTAGTCTGTATGTGGGCTAATGGTTGCAGAGAGATCAGGATTTTGATTAAAAAAAGTTTGAGACAGCTTTGCTAGAGCCTGAATTAAATTCTCAGAGACCATTATAATGCCATCTTTGCATGGGTAGGTAGTATTTCTTTACCGAATGAATCACATAACCAAATAAATAAATGAATAGTGAGCTTACTCGAGTTAAATCCCCAGTTTTGTTTCTTCTTCTGCTTCTGACTTATACTTGTGTGCTTGGTTTGAGGGATATATGGCAGGACTTTACATTTGTCCATGTTAAACTTTATGCTATTAAAACGATCAAGACTTTGAACATTTTCAGATCATTTTAGGGACTAATTCAGTCACTTCATTGCCTCTCCCTCTAGACATCATGTTACCTTCAGACTTTTTCCTTTGTGCCATCGATATACTCATTCAAGTATTTAAATGGAAAATATTGCACTCGCATTCATGTTAAAATATTCATAAGAGCTTAGACTGAAAGTGTTATAATTAATTATAAATTAATCACATTTTCTCAGCAGTGCATTTTATTAACTGTCACCAACAATGACTATTTATGTTTCACTCGATAATTTCTAAAATATAAAAAAAAACCTCCTAAATATTACCCAAGTGGAATAATTAAATTTAAAACATAGTTAAAATTTTATGAACACTTCAGTAGCATCTGAAATAAAATTGAGAAACATAAAACAATGTAAGCAGGAAATAGGCTCAGATCTATGGAGTTAACCTTTTCATCACCAAAGAAATTAACTGAGGAAGTTAAACAGTTTCAAGGCATGTAAGACAGAACAAGACAGAATGAGCAAGCAGGCTTGAGAGCTGAGCAATTTTAGTCACCCAATTCTGTGTATCACAACTAAATTTAATTGTGTACTGTGAAAGTAATGAATAAAAGATTTCTCCAGTATGAGAGCTAAAGGGCTAGTAATAAGTCAGGTGTATTATGAAATGAAAGATTTCAAGAAAAATGGGATATTTTCTTTTTTAATTTATATTGTATTTTTCCATTACTAATTAACCCCCTTATTCTCCCTTCCCCACACTGTTGTACATGTCCATGAGTCCATCTTCCATTTTGCTTGATCCCTCTATCCCTTAACCTCCCCTCTCTACTCAATAGTTGTCAGCCTGCTTTCTATGGTCGATCTCTATTTTGCTTGTTAGTTCAGTTCATTAGATTCCACATATGAGTGAGATCATATGGTATTTGTCTTTCTCTGACTAGCTTATTTTACCTAGCATAATGTTCTCCAGGTCCATCCATGCTGTTGCAGGGTAAAATTTTCTTCTTTTGTATAGTTGAGTAATATTCCATTGTGTATATGCCCCATTGTTGTTTTATCCACTCATTTACTAATGGATGGGCACTTGGGCTGCTTCCATATCTCAGCGATGGTAAATAATGCTGCAGCAAACATAGGGGTACTTAATTCTTTTGAATTAGTGTTTTGGGTTTCTTCAAATGTAGTTTTAGAAGTAGGATTACAAAGTCAAAAGGCAGGTCCATTTTAAATTTTCTGAGGTATCTTCCAGAACAATTAATACTTTGAATTTAGAATGCATCTATTCCATATATCAGTATTTTTACTGCATAGGTGTGTTTATAAATATATAGCTGTGTATTTCTCAAATTTCTGCTATATGAATTATTTATAATTGTTTTTTATTGTTGTATACTATACTAATATATGCTTTTATTATCTATTCCTTCTGCTCTTATTTAGATCATAACCAAATATTTAATGCTATTACCCTACAATGAAATATTTCTGCAGTAAGATTGTTCTATATTTCAGGTCATTGTAGTAGGTTAGTGGTTTTAACAGTGGATTTGAACATTTTCAAGGCATGAGATTCATATTTGGAAATGATTCTCTAGAAAACAACACTAATTTTTATGCCCCAAAGTAGTTACTGTGGCTGCTTACTTTGTTCACAGCACCGTCACCAGCATTAAATACACCAAGCCATTCTTGAGTTAATTCATTCATTTTTAATAGAAATAATTGACTTTGGGATAAAACAAAGTAGCATGAATAAATGCTATTTATGTGTTGAGTTGGCTTTAAGCCATTTAGTTTAATTCCAAAAACCACTTTAATATTACTATTAATCATGAAATGCCATTTCATCATCTTTATGTTGTGGTTTTTCTTTCAGAAAGGTTGTGTATTGATCTGCTAAATATATCTTGTCTCTGTTATCATTAGGAAGTTGCTGAAATTTCTTCTGTGGTACATTCTATTCTAACATCCATTAATAAAAATACTGTCTTTTTTTTTTTTTTTTTTTAGAAAGCCAGCATATGATTTACTTTCTATATTGGGCATTTGTGATTACCAGCATTCCTACTTCAGAATTTCAATTTTAAGTTGTAACATGATGGCATCTTTGGAACCAAAAGACCTGAGGAAGAATCCTAGCAGCAGTTATACAAACTTTATCCAATTATTCTTATTTCCCCCAGGAACTTATTATCAGATCCTTCATTCATAAAGTAGGACTATTATTACCTTATTATGGTATTAAACAAGTCAACATGAGACATTTTGAAATAAAGTAGAAATATGGATTAACTCTAGTTTCCCCTTAGCAAGTAGTGATAGATACCTACGGTCCCCAGCAGAGCCCAGTGTTAGAGAGATTTTGGAGGTACAGATGCTCAGCTGCATCTGCTACTTTGCCTGACACAGCCAAGGGAGCCAGTTTTGTAATACATCAAAGGCTAACGAAATCATGAGCAACCATGTAGGGCCTTATTACCCAGATGCAAGACTTCATACCACATAGGGTAACAACCTGAATTTTATCATTGCCTGGAAGCCCTTCAGAAACCTTCAACACCCAATTTCTGCTCTCCCATTCTAATTTTTCAATTCATCTAGTTTTCTCAATTCCTCGACCTTACTACATACAGTCCCCTCTAACCTCATAGGAACCTGAACTCTCTTGTTTCTTCTGTTTTTAACCCCAATAGTCATCCCCCAAAATTAAAATAATTATTACGGACGGAGCTCTTTTGATTACCTTTGGCTTCTTCTTTAATTCCCCTTAAACAACAGTATATACCATAGTCCCCAAGTGTTCTATGCATACAAAATTCTTGCCCCTTTTTTCTCAACAGATTACTCCCTGCTTCATCAAGAAAATTTGAGATCTCTAAACATGCTCTCTCAATTTCCAGACACCCCACCCCCATGTGCACATATGTTGTCCCTCAACACCCACCATTAATGTCTTCCTTTGAGTCTCAGTGAATGAGGTGGCTCACTTCTATTCAAGGCCAGCCTCCTCTCTTGTGCTATCAGTTCTATCTTTTTTTTTTTTTTGCTATTTCTTGGCATTTACTCCATTAATTTCATACTATTTTATCTTTCTTTAATCTGTCCCTCTTTGCTAGCATTGATCAGCCTTCTTTTCCCTTCATCAGTTTCTCTCTAGCCTTTAATTTCTTCCCCCTCATTCAAATACATTCTCATTCAAAGAACATTCTGTGATGTCCCCATTTATTTGCCTCTTGTTTACCTTCAACGAGATATAATGTAGTTATCATATGAAACAGCTATCACTAAGGATACTAGTGTTCTACTATTTCCAAAATTGAGTGAACATCTTCAGTCTTTTTTTTCAGTGGACATCTATCTCTCCTGTGTATGATACTCTTATTCAGTTTCTTATTTTTAACACAACTTTATTTGTTGGAGTCATGTATTTGTTCTATGTATGTTTGCTCCAAAAATAAATCATGAGCTTCTTGATAGCAAAGACTATGCTATGCATTATAACTCTAGTCTGGAAATTAGAAAATATTTTATGATACTTAATAAATAAAGGGATAACTAAGTTATAAAAGTGCTATGCATTCATTCTTGTCATTTTTAAAAATATGATGGCAATGTGCGACAGGAGCAGTAGCACTCACCAAATATTCCATGAACTCCTCCTACATTTCCCAGTCTTTTCTGAACTTGGGTCAAAGCCATGTCAATTGTTCTAAATAATGAGGTGTACACAAAAATGATGTGTCACTTTCAGCCTGGGGTCTCCAAGAGCAGAAGCTAGTTTTTCCACACACACACTGTCTTCTGTGCTTTGCCTCCTCAAGAAGTCTCGGGATGCTAGTATCACATGATCATCGATTAAAAACCCACAGTGGACAGGAAGTGGGAGTGGGAAGTAAATCCATTGTATTAAGCTCTTTAGAGTTCAGGGTTAATCGTTACCAGAGCATAAAAGTGTCTATCCTGAATCATGCTCATGGTTCCAAGCTTATACAGTATCTCCATCTCGCTACATACACATAAAGTTGTGTTAAATTTACCCAGTATGCAACCCTATTTCTTCTCCTAAAGCCTGCATGAAGCCTAAGTTTAGGAGAACTGTGTCCCACGTGACTGACATTTTCTAATTGACCTGACAGTTGCTAGGCAGCCCTCTGCCTCAAAGCCTGGGTATTTCAGAGTGTGCTTCCTACACTTGATTTGTGTATTCTCTTTGCCCAACTTAACATACAGGTGGAGTGGTTCACTGCCTGTTCTCTATTATCAAAGTGACAGTGGGAATATTTTCCTACACAGGGAAATCCCCCACAGTTACTCATGCCTCTGATTCCACAGCAGAATGCCATGCCCTGACTTTGCATGTTCATCCTTGTTATAAAGGAGATTTTTCCCAGAAATAGTCCCAACATTCTACTGCGGTTTCAGGCTAAAGACATCTAGGAATGTCTCCTTAGTTGTCCCAGGAGCCTCCGAAGCCCTCCTAAAAGATTACAGATGTGTGCATAGCTCCTACTGATCCACAGTTACCAATATTTTAATCATAACATGGTACAGTTCCACTCTTTTCCACTAGTACAATATAAAATACATTGGCTTTCTTAATTAGGTCTCGAATTTTATTAAACTATAGTTGTATCTTATTTCAGTGATAATTCTTTCAGTTGGAAGAGACAAAAGAATCTGATATATCTTCATTTCAGGCTAATATGATGTCATCGGAACTCATCTTTTCATTCAAACAGGCTGCCCCATTTACTTCATGCCTGCAGCTCCCCAGGCTATACCCTTCCAGGTGTGTCTCCAGCAGAGAAGACCAAATGTCTTTTCCCAAAAGTCCCATTCAAAGAATTATCGGCTCAGAATGGATCTTGTCCCATCCTTGAGCTAATCCCTGTGACCAGGTGAATACAATGCACTAATTAGTTTAGGCTTTCAGTCTCTTCCCTGGAGCAGTAAAAAGGAATCAACTTCCAGGGAAGCAGGTGGCCTTCTCGTTAGGGAAGGGATGGTTTCTGGAGAGAAACCAGCATCATGTCATCACAAATCAAGAAAAGATGCTGGCAGCAGTAGCAGCTTCTCTTCTTTGTAGTCTGATGCTCAAGACAGACTTTAATTAGTCAATTAAAGTGTTTCCTTGTGTGTTATGTGTTAACCTTGATCATATTTGCTTTTCTCCAAACTCCTCTACATTATTCTTTTCTCTTATCAGCTGTTTCAAGGCAAGAGCAAAGTTTAAATAACTGTGGATCCTACACTGTGCCTTTCATGTTAGACATTCCCTACACAACTAATAACTAATTGTTGAGTAAATGAAGGTATAAGAAATTAGTGGGCCTTATTCACACTATTATCACATCATGGTATGTAATTCCTGGAGAATAGTTGTATAACATGCTAATACACCCATGATAAAAACCTACTGTGTGCCACACACTATGGTAAACAATGGGGATATGAAGATGTAGTGATTTAAAAACATACATTGTCCTGCCCTTTAAAAACTTACACACTAATAAAGAAGTCAGACGTGTATTGAACAGGGTGTAATGAAGGCTCCAAGTGATAATTGTAGGGTGTTAAAGGGCAGTACATTTTAATTTTTAATGTTATTCTGATTGTTTCCAGATCAATCTAGGTTGGCTACCTTAGAGACCACCAGTTTTGCTGGAGGTTTGTTAAACTTGGAATTTCTTCAAGGATTGACACTCAATTCCCAAATATAAGTTCCAGAGCCAAGAAATTACACCTGATATTGTGATAAGAAGAGATTGATTTTGTCTTCCTCTCCTCTCTCCTTTCTCTCCACCTTTCTCCCAGCCTGAAGTTCTGGAACAAATACAAAACTTAAGGGAGTTGTGGATGGATAATAATGCATTGCAAGTGCTACCTGGGGTATGTAAGTTTTTATTATGCCATGTTGTCTAGCATCTGTGTTATACATTCATTGTAATTGATGATCATCTTAGATCTCAGTGGTTGCATTTCAAAGTAACACATTTGTTAGGAGTGGTCAGTCACCAAGTGTTTTTCACTATTTGTTTTTGAGTATTTTGTACACCTTTGTGGCTCAGTAGATATGTAGAATGTATGAAAGATTTTCCTTGTTCTCTTAGGAGTATATTTGTCACCTCTTTCTATATTTAATATTATTTTAAAAGCTTAAAGTATGGTATAAAAAGAAATGCTATATATAATACTGAGTCTGTTTTGAAAAATTAGCCTTATTCTTTGTTTGTTTTTTAAATCTTACTTTTTATTTTATTTCTTATGAACCTATTATGCCTTTATTTTCTTTTATGTATATTTTATTCGTAGGCAATTAGATAATAGTTTCTGATCATACTGTTAGATCTTTTTCACAAAATAAAAATCTCTCCCTTCATTCAGGTAATGTTTAGTGAAAACTATTTGGACTTTTGTAAATGGTAAAGATAGTAAGGTGTGTTAAAAACCGAAAGTAAAATTGGAGTCAAAAATTGTCTTCAATTAATGGGCTGTTTTGTATCTCCTGAGCATTGGGTCTACCAATCAACACATTTAGCATGACTATGGCTGCTTTCTCCACCCAGAGAAAAAAAGACTTTCCAAAAAGCACTGCCCCTTGCTTCTCATAACACATACATTTAAATAAGCATGGGTGCAGGCACACGTGCACACATGCCTGCACCCACACACACACGCACACGCACACACGCACGCAACAGCCGCCACAAGGCTCCTGGTGGTAATAGCCAATTCCAAACTTCTTACATTAGGCTGAGAAGCCAGGACAGCTGAATTTTTAATACTTGTTCCGCCCCTGAGATTCAGTTGTGTGCTCCCAAAGCCAGTTTTATTCCTCTCTTGAATTGACATTAAAATTGTCTTTAAATGGTTACAAAAGCAACAGGAATAAGAAATTATTTTCCCTTAAGCAAGTATGAGACCAAATTAAAAAGAAAAGCTGGCAAAAGATTAGGGAAAAGTATTTTCTTTTCTTATAAAAGAATAGATTTCTACTATCATTGCAGACACAAACCACAAAAGCATGCATATCTTCTATTTATTGATTTATTCATAAGTCATTTACAAATACATTACTATGAACCAAAAACTATGCTACTGTCAGGGCTAAAAGATAATATATTCAACAATCTTGAATGTATTTGTTTGAGGAGCTCACACATAACAGGGGAGAAAGATCTGGATTCCACTACACATAGTAGAGCCTGGTTTGTGCCATATTGCAGGTATGTACAGATCCTGAGGCAACACAGATAAGACCCTTATCAACTCCCTGTGCAGGGTTGAGGAATCAGAATGTATGTCTGCTCAGGAAACTTAGTGCCTGCTTCTGCAATATATTTACTTATTCAAAACCACACAGCAAGCCCTGGGTGGAGGCTTAGTGGATAGGTGCTGGCCTGCGAACCCAAAGGTCACTGGTTCGATTCCCAGCCAGGGCACATGACCAGGTTGCAAGCCAGGTCTCCAACCAGGTCTGTAGCTGGCGGCAAGTGAAAGGCAACCATACACTGATGTTTCTCTCCCTTTCTTTCTCCCTCCCTGCCCTTCTCTCTGAAAAGAATGAATTTTTAAAAAAACAACAACAAAAAAAAAAACACATTTATCACAGGCTAGGCATTTATCTCAGTGTTTCACAAATATTGACTCATTAAATCCTCATAATAACTATGAAATTGGGTTATTACCACCCCCATGTTACAGATGAGGAAACCAAAACAGAAAGAGTAAGTATAAGTAAGTGACCCAAGGTCATGCAATCAGTCAGTGGTGGAACTAAAATTCAATCTTAACTCCAGAGGCTGTTGTTCACTGTTATGTTCACTATGGTGCTCCAAAATGTTGTCATTGTAGAATTAGTAGAAGGTACAAATGAAAGTTAGGTTTATCTTACTTTTTTTCACAATCATGACATTTCCAAAATCCAATCTTGAAAATCAACTCAGACCTCAAATTCCCTAGTAGTAACCTTAATGCTGAATGGCAAGGTGGTAAATCCGAAAGAGACACTGATGCCCAATTTGTTTAAATAATAGATTTTTCTCATCTACTGAGAAGTTCATGCAGACTTCTTACTTTAGTCAGTATACTTGAATTTCACAGTTTGCAATACTCCTTGTGGGAATACTGCTTTGTCACTGCTTGCAAATAGTTGTTTTACAGTTAGCTAGAAACACATGGTTTTGAAAGACTAATCTTGAATGTGGTCTTCAGACAGTGTCTATCAATTTCACAGAATGATTTATCTTTAGTGTCATAAGATAGGAATAAAAGCAAGTTTACTTTATTATTAGTTTGTATATCATAATACATTAATATACTTTTTAAAAATTTTTGTAAGCCTGGACTATTATTTTTCCACTCTATTTTTCTTAAATCCGAAAGGCAAACAGGTAATGGTCAAACATTAGTCTTCTATATAACTCTGTCTTGTGATCATCACTCTAAGATCAATCATCCAAAAAATCACTAAACAATATATTGAATCCACATTAATTTTTAAAGAGACTTCAATATCTTCTTTTGCTTGTGATGGCTTTTGCTTTTCTCATCTGCTCTCTGCTGTTTACCTACAGAGCTGCTAGGACCAGAGGGATGTTGGAAGGACATTCAGTATCCTCAAGGACTCGGAGTTATTGAGTCTCAAAAATCTTTACCACTCTAGGATACTAGTGTCTTTAAAACATTTTTGAGAGTGGAGTTTAGAAACACTAAAAGTAAATACCAAAGAGTTATTTTGTTTAAAAAAAAAAAAAAAAAAGAAGGAAAGAAAGAAAGAGAGATGTTTAGAAACTTCAAGCCAAAATATTGAGCTGTACTGGAGATAACAATAAGGAAACTGCAAAGGAGAAATTTCCTGGTGATAAAGGAACAAGAAAAGATACTCAAACACATAAACACATATATCATGTTTTTTCTTGCTCACCATAAGAGAAGAGGGAGATAAGGCAACATAATAGTTCCTTGGGGTGGAACGCCTTAAGTATTTTTCCAAGTGACATATTGCTAAGCATGGTGAGACATTCAGCCCTCTGGCCTGACTCACTGCAAAGTACTCATTTCCTAGCCTGGCAACCATTAACTTCCTCCAAGACTTAGGTCACACTGTCTGCCCATATGAAGAGCAAAAGGAGCAGGGCTAGAGCAATGTGCTGGGTTGATAAAGAGTTAGAGGGTGGAATCTCCAGTGTAATCAATAGGCTTTGTAGTGTGTAATCCAATACAAGTGAGCTGAAATTTTAGCTCTACTCCTTATTAATGGAGTAACCTTGGAATGTTACTTATAGTAGGTGCTGTCATGATCAACCTCCTGGAATGAAGAATTTACTCTATTCCCCAGCTTCTGGGAATGCTGCTTGCAGCTCCCCACCCTCTTCAGGAACTGCCTCAGAGAACCACCTCACCTAGAGTCATACCCCTATTGTGGGAGGCCTCCATCCAATGATCAATCAATGCAGGTGTATAAAAGCCTGGCCCCTTCACCCCAACTCAGGACAAATCTAAGGCAATTCCAACTTCAGTGCTTCTTAAAGGGTCAGCTGTAAACTTCCTCAAGACTTGATCACAGACCAATTTCTTCATCTGCCCAATGCTACTTTCTTCCTTACTGCTTTCATTCCACTGGTATTGGTCCTAACAACAAACTCTCTCATAAACTTCTCTTTGTCTCTGCTTTGCAGGAAACTGAATAGGTGATACTACTTAGCCTCTAAGCTTTTATTTTTAAAGATTTTATTTATTTATATGTAGAGAAAGGGGAAGAGAGGAAGAAATAGAAGGAGAGAAATATCCATATGTAGTTGCCTCTCTCAATCCCCCAACCTGGGACCTGGGCCACAGCCCAAGTGTGTGCCCTGACTCCTGACTGGGAATTGAACCAGTGACCCTTTGGTCCATAGGCCAGCACTCAGTCTGTTGAGCCACACCAGCCAGGGCTCAACACTACACTTTAATGTGTGGAAAAGGGCAGATTCTGATTCAATGTCTGGAATGGGTCTGAAAGTCTAAATTACTGATAAGTTCCCAGGTGGTACTGGCACTGCTGGTCTGCAAAACACATTTTGAGGAGTGAGAATATAAAGTATTAAATGATAAAGTACTTAGTACTGTGCCAACTGCATGCTTGTGTGTGTGATGAATTTATTTTATTTATTATTTAGTTGGTTAGTTTGCTTTGTCAAATAAGTAGAAACAATATAGTAGCATGTACACAGGTAGAGACCAAACACATGAACCACTGAACACTGGCATGTACGGGATACTTATTTGCAAGATATGCCCTTAAAGAAAAGGAAAATTAAGACTTTTATCTTGCTTTAAGTCCTACAGTCCACTGTCTCAAGTAGGTGATTACCATTCACTCCTGGCCAAGGTATGACTTGATTCCTCCCCATCTTCAGCAATCAGTTACTAAGTCAGTCATTCCACACCCAAATTTTTCTTGAGCCCACCCTGTCTTCATCCTTGCTTCCGCTGCATTAACGCAGGCCCCTCTCATCTCAGCTCAATTGTTTTCAAATCTTTCTAATGGGTCACCTGTCTCCAGTAACAAATTTTCTCTTTACAATTCCCTGAAGTTATTACTTGAAAGCATAAACCTGGTCATTTCTTTGTCCACCTGAAAAGTCTTGAACAGCTTTCCTTGACTATTATATACAGGTTGTATCTCCCCACATAACATGTGGCCTTTTAACTTCCTATAATCCTAACTTCATCACTGTATTTTTGTCACTTTGAATTTTCTACCCCTCCTCAAGTTTGCCATGCCTTTCCCCACTTCTCTAGGAATGTGTGTGCTACTCTTTCTTCCAGGTACAGGTTCTCCTTTTCTTGAAAGTAGTATCTTCCAGGCAATTTGCAGCCCTGTGCCTCTATAGTATTGCCTATGTGCTTTTCTTTTTAAGATTCTTCTAATTCATTATTTTTAGAAAGAAAGGCAGGGAGGGAGAAAGAAGGAGAGAGAAGCGTCAGTGTGTGGTTGCCTTTCACCTGCCTCCAGCTATGAACCTGGCTGGAGACCTGGCTTGCAACCTAATTATGAGCCCTGACTGGGAATCAAACCAGTGACCTTTGGGTTTGGGCCAACACCTATCCACTGAGCCACACCAGCCAGGGCTCCCTATGTGCCTTTTTTAATTGCACATATTATAGAGTATTATAATTATTGTTTATTTAACAGTTCCTTCACTACTATGAGCTGCTTCAAGATAAAAACTGCCTGTATCGTTCTCCAGCCAAATCTGTAACTGGAGGCCAGTGAAAGGCAACCATACATTAATGTTTCTTTCCCTCTCTCTCTCTCTGCCTCTCTCCCTACCCCTAAAAAGAAATAATAAAAATCTTTAAAAAAAAAAAAACCTGCCTGTATCATAAGTCTCTCCCCATACCTTGCTGACTTATTTGTGATTATTCTCCAGTATATAAGAAAAACCCTGATACACAGTACATTCTGGGGAAAAAGAAAAAAATAAGTGTTGCATGAGCAAAATATTAAACTTGCAGGGTAAAATCCAAATTACAATGTAAAGCCTTTATTGTGCATTTGAAATTTTAAAAATCAACATATCAACATATGTTGCTTTGGTAGCAACTTTACATTTATTTACTTATTTAACTCAGTGGCAACTTACAGATTATTGCGGCAATTTTTTAGCTGCTGTACTGAGATATAATTCACAGACCATAAAATTGACCCATTTAAAGTATACAATTCAGTGCTTTGTAGAACACTCACATAGCTATGCAGCCATCACCAAAATCTAATTTTAGAATATTTCCATTACTTCTGAAAGAAACCCAGAAGCCATTAGTGGTCATTTCGACAACCCCTGCACCCCTAGTCTCTAGAAACCCTAATCTACTCTCTATAGATTTGCCTGTTCTGGACATGTCATATAAACCAAATCATACAGAAAGGGGGTCTTTTATGACTGGCACTTTTCAATGCATATGTTTTCAAGATTTATGCATTTCATAGCATGTACCAGTACTTAATATTTTTTATTGATAAACAATAATTCAACATGCAGATATACCACATTTTATTTATCCATTCATCAATTAATGGGCACTGGCATTATGTCAACTTTTTGGCTATTGTGAAAAAACATTTGTGTTTTTGTATAGATACATATATATATTTCATTCTTGAATATATACTTAGGGATTACTGGGTCATATGCAAACTCCAGTTTAACATTTTGAAGAATACCAAACTATTTTCCAATGTGGCAGCACCATTTTACATGAGAGTTCCAGTTTCCCCATTCTCATGTCCACACTTATTATTGTAGCTCCCTTTAAAGTTAATTTAATATGCTGTGATTTTTACAACTTTAAAATGTCTTTTGAAAGTTGATCAACTAACCGTGAGTTTATACACTGTCATCAAGTCTATAGGAAAGTTAAAGATGTTGGTCTACCTGGATATGTCAAAAAACAGAATAGAAACGGTTGACATGGACATTTCTGGGTGCGAAGCACTTGAAGACCTCTTACTCTCATCCAACATATTGCAGCAGTTGCCAGACTCTATAGGTAAGAATGTATTTTGTTACATTTGCCAAATATTCCATTTTCTTTCTTGGCAGTATAGTTTGCTTTGGATGTGAAGAATAGACTGTTAGCTTGATATTAATAAATCAGTAAGTTCATTATTCAAAATGATAAAGTAGTATTTTTACCAATATCTTGAAATTAAATGATAAGTCTAGTTGTCAAATTTAAGAAGGCTCTCCTATTAAAATGATCTTACTAAATTGATATACTTGTATTTTTCCATATATCCTAAGTTGCAAAATGTTGTTGTAAGTATATATCATAGTGTTAAGAGTAATTTGATAACCATACATGTCCCCTTTTATTACTATAGAATTACGGTAGTTTCTATTCATATAGTGTTGCTATAATATATTTTTCATGTTGTTGTAACATTGTAATGATCTATGAATAACATAAAGATGTATAATAATATAAAATATCTTACAGTTCTATTATATTAAAAAGACACATTGTGTTTTAAATGCGGAGGTTCATGAGGGCAGATAGCTTGTCTTTTAGTATATATCAAGCACTCAACCCATATTCATTATAAATTTTATATGAGTAAAATAAAAAAGAATAATTTAAATAATTACTGAAACTTTTTCTATAGCTATCTTGTTATTTTCTTTTTGATAATTTTTTTAAAGATTTTATTTATTATTTTTAGAGAGAGAGGAAGGGAGAGAGATAGAGAGGGAGACAGACATCAATGTATGGTTGCCTTTCACCTGCCTCCAGCTACAGACTTGGCTGGAGACCTGGCTTGGAACCTGGTTATGTGCCCTGGCTGGGGAAGTGAACCAGCGACCTTTGGGTTTGCAGGCTCGCCCCTTATCCACCATGCCATCAGCTGGGGTGTATCTTGCTATTATTATTTATGAATGTATTAATCAGGTAAAGTAATCATCAAATTGTTTAACTTTATTTAGGATATAGTTTCTAACACTGAATTAAATGTCATATGTTCTGGAACTCATTAATACTTCTGAAAATTAAACTATAACCTAGGAAGCCTGATTGAAGGGAAGCTAGAAGCAAATCATTATCCCAAATTATTCTTCAACATTCTATTACTTCCATTTTCAGGCCAATAGAGAACATCATTTTAACAAAACAAGTTAGCTTTTCTTTGTAACTTTGATGACTCTTTTGATTTATATAATCAATACCTTATAACAGCATGTCTCTAATTTGCTCTGCCATACGACTAATCTGAGAGCGTTATTAAACACTTCCACATTGCCAGGCTCTTTCGTTGAAAATCCTGATTCAGTAAATTTGTGATAGGCCCTCTAATCTGTTTATTAAACATCTTAAACTATTGATCAAGTAAGTTTAGGAAATACTGTTTTGTGCAAGAGAAAATAAGGAAGTATAATGGTGAAGAGAGCATCCTGTGGTCAAGACAAAAAACATGGTGACTTCTACTGGAGCACCACTCTATACCTCTTCAAAGACATAGAATAGAAAAACATTTTTAAAAGAATAAAAAAATAACTTACAGTCATTACTGCCTCATCGATACCAAGAACTATACTTAGTATATGGTAAGTTTCCCTTAAATATTTAGTAAATAAATACTAAAGAGAACCATAAACATCTACCTGAACCTGAGACTCCAGCACTGACGGACTCCAGAGTACAAACAGTGGCAGCCTTAAGTTCCTTTCCTGCAGGGAAGAGGAAGGGAAAAAAACCTTAAGTGTAACAAGAGAACTTAAATTTACATGAGATTAAGGACCAGACCCCTTTTCTGTGAAGAGAGGCTTCAAAACCAGTAACTAATATGTGGAACTAGGATGGAAGGCAAAAGCTAGATAGATTTCACTGCTGAAAACTGTGTCAAGTCACAGGCTGGTTTGGACTAGATTTTCTATATCCAGTGGGATGTGAATACCATGTCACTAATATAGGACCTGGTTTTGAACTCCAGAAATGCGAGGATCAGGTGAAAACAATCATAAAACTGCCAGTCAGGGTAAGCTAAGATAAGGAGGAGTACTACATTCAACCTCACAAATGAGCATGGAAACAAGCAAACACATTTAACCTAATATTGTTCTGGCATCTAAATATTCAAATAAGTAGGAATATTTACTGAAAGGAAACTGAAGTTATCAAGTAATGTAAAAACAATTTATGTGTAGATCTTCAAATAGATAAAAGGAAGTACATCTATAAAAATAATTTATTAAACAAAAACAGGAGCTATAACTAAGAATAGAAATTATTTTAGAAATAACTGGAAATAAAAACTTCACATAGTGAAACAAAGTATGATCTAATCATCTGTTTAACACATCTTCCTTTAAGAAAGTAGGCTAAGATATTTGCCTGCTTTTCTGGAAAGGGCAGCTTTGTAGTCAAGTTACCTGACTTCCTGCTTCTTGCTTTTCTGCCTTACTGGCCATGTGACCTTAGACAAGTTCATTTTGAAGAATAAATGAATTAATCTATGTGAAATTGTGTAGAATGGTACCTGAAACATAGTAAGTACTCAGTCAATATTAGCTATTATTATGATTATCACACTCTTAGGTTGAATGAATGTACAGATATTTGGCTTTCAAAATTCTATTACATATGTGTACATTTCATATAACTTTTAGCTAATTTAATAAATTATATTAATATTTAATAAATGTGCTGCTAATTATATGTTTATAGCTAAAATTGTAGTAAAAAGCCTTCTTTTCCTTTCTCTCCAGTACTTCCTAATTGGGAGTAAAGGATAAAGAGGTTGGGAATTGGGGAAGGGTGCAAGTATAAGGAAGGAATGTGAAACACTTTTGATTCCCAGGGAATAGACAAAGAGAGTCCATGCAGCTATGATATGGAAATTCAGTGATGGAAATACCTGCCAGGGGAAAATAATGAGTAGCAGTGACAGTAAAGCCACTGACCTCATTCCATTCTAAGGTCAATCCGATTTCTGTAGGAGCTTCAGAGTGCCCCTCGGATGGAATTCTCGAATGATCAAGTAGCCACATCACAAGTCAATGAGATTCCTTTAAAAGCACGGACATTACATGGAGCAGGGAGACCAACTTGCCTCAACCTTCAAAGCTGTAGAAACTTCTGTCAACTGTCAGAACCACTACCCCATGGTTGAGAAAAATCTGTTATATCAACCTTTTGGACATAGTCCCTAACCTGCATCATGATTTTCTCACTGCTCCATCACCTCTGGGGACTGAGATTCTCTTAAAAGAATGCTTTAACACCTGGTTTACTAAGCTATCTGTAACCCAGCTCAAAACTTCTTGTGACCCAGTCAAGTAATATTAAGACTGTCAACCCTCCTTTAACTCTACTGGTGGCAGGAACAGTTGTTTGGTCAAGGTCAACAAGTCATACCAAATTTACCCATAATTCATAGTTCCTGTTCTCTTTTCACAATCGATGAACAAGCTCAGGAGTCTTTGACATTTACAAGGTTGATATTTTCGCATACAAACCAGAGACACTACGGTGACTTGGTCACCCTTTGAACATAGATGACTATACAGCAGTGGGTGTTCCAACTTCAGAGATAAATGACCCCAGTGTAGATTGTCCTCTTCTCCAAGTGCTGCTGTTTTCAGCAGCATGTCCTGGGGTCACAAGCTGATATATTTAAGCTGTAAATGCTGCAGGTATTTCCTCATAGCAGGGTGACAATGGTAAAATTTCTCTCGTAGAGTAGGAACTGTGAATGCTTCTGAAGAATCTGTAGCTGAGCATACTGAAGTTTAAAGATTAAGAACAACTTTGTTTTAGAATTTTTGTGACTTACTCTGTGCCTTTAAGGAATCCTTCAAATATTTGAGGTGGGTGGGCATGACCTATAGCAGTGCTTCTCACAGGTCATTCACAAGGTACTACATGTACAAGATACTTGCAGGTACACTCATGAATGCCATGATAACTTCAGACAGTCACATTGCTACATTAGTGTATTAAAAGCTCCTAGAAAAACTTCATTAAATATCTGTTTAATTTTGCTTAATTTGGCATTTCTCAAACACATTTGACCATGAAACCTGCTATGTATCAAAATAAGCTTTCTGCAAATCGAGTAGTCTAAGACATATATATATATATATACATATATATATATATATATATATGCATATTTCCAATGTAAAATAAAAATTAACCAACTATTAATGCTTTGCCCTTGGGTTTTGCCTATTTAAGCCACATTGATATTATAAGTTATGCTATGGCTGGTCAAAGGTAGCTGTTCTTCAATTACTCATGGCTAATGTTCATTAAAACCCAGGGAGTAGAGCAAGAGGTAAGGGTATGAAGGGCATAAATTAGACAGTAAAAATAGTTGGACCTTCAATTCTTGGCAAGTTCTGCATGTATATTAAAAATTATAAGTTTTTCTGCTGACTGCTGATTCAAGTCAAGGATTTATGGTAACAAAAATAGTATGACATGACATGCTGTAATATTCCAAGTCCATATTATAACCACTACATTGTAATTCCTCAGTACCTATTTGTTAATTACTAGGCTTAATTCAGATTTGTTTTCAATTTGTATCACAACAGGAATGTTAGTTATTAATGCTTATGAGTTAATTAAATATTAAATCACCACTGGGTTGAAAAATGTCATCTGGTCCATTTGCCGCAAAATAAAAAAGGGAAATGTGGTAGGTAGTATTACTGTCAACTCAGGTTTCTATGGAGTTGTATGTTTTGTTTACTTGTCTGCATTGATGCACTGGGATTCCCATTCACAAAAATAAATTTTTTGCAACTGGTAGATTAAAACTAGACTACACACAAATATCAGTTTGTAGGTTTATATAAGCAGCTAATCAGCATAATAAATATTTATCAAAAGTGATGTTTAAATTCCTTTTATAGTGCATTTCCCATCAGAAATCTATTCCTAAGTTTTAATAAAACTTCTCTCTTTCAGGACTGTTGAAAAAACTAACTACTCTGAAAGTAGATGACAATCAACTTACAGTGCTACCCAATACAATTGGAAAGTAAGTGCCAAAGTTTCATACCAGTCAGTTTCTCTAAAACCAGAAACAAAAGAATGTGTTGAATTTTATTTCAAAACATTTTTCAGTAAAGATCCGAATAATCTTGTTCATATGTAAATTTATTTTGACAATATTTTATTTAGTATTATATTTGTATATACCTTAATTTAGTTTAAGATCTGAATATCGTGTTGATACCCAACTATATGAAATCATGAAAAGCATTAGACCATGATTCTTTTATGAGCAAAGTGATTATCCAGTCTTTCAATTATATTCTTGCCTGCAAATTTCCACATTATTAATTTGATATTTTCACTGAGTAGTAGCTCTAAAGTCATTTGAATGTGTCTTACAAAGTAAAATCAATTTAATCTGCATTATGTATATATTACCATTACATTATTAGTAATAATATTTATAGAAGTTTAATGTATTTTTAGAGGCTAAAGATATAACCATCTGTTTTAGCTTGCATTTTTAAAAGCTTGTGAATGGAGGTTCATTATTGCCTTTAAGGATAAAAATTATTTTATTTATTTGAGAGCAATTTATAGCAAATTTTATGTTGACTTTAACATTTGATTCTCAATTCAGTGTTTCACTGAAATACTTTTGTTTACAACTTATATAAGGTGAGAAATCAATAAGGTGTTTTCATTCTGAAATTATGTAAGACCATTATCCAAAGATTTTGCTCCACAGCTCAGTGCAGAGTTATATAAATTGGTAATTGAACAGATTTGGGTATATTTGAGTTTGGGAGCTTTTATTTAAAAACAGATTTATTGGATATAATTGACATGCAATAAACTGCACATATTTAAAGTTCACAATTCAATAAGTTTTGATATTACTATAAAGCCAAGAAACCATCACCACAATCAAGATGGTGAAAATACCCCTCAGTCCCAAAGATTTTCGCGTGCCCTTTCTTCTCCTAGCTCCTTCATCCCAAGTTGGCAAGTAAGCACTAATATAAAATATTTCACTTTCCAAGAGTGTAATAATCAGGCTAAATTCCAACATCCAGACTTTGGAGAGCACTAAAACTCTCGATCATTTTTTTTTAACATTTTAATGTCCTCACCACACCATGTTTTATTCTATAGTTACTTTTATTTTCTTTAATATAAAGACAAATTTACTTTAGCGGTACACAAAAGTAATTATCTTTATCAATATGATGCTTTTTTAAAACTCTTGCTATTTAATTATATTCTTAGGCACTATTCTTTCTTTTTCAGATCAATACTGAATTTCTTATATAATTTATATAAACTAATAACTCTAGTCCTGTGAAGCTCAATTAAAGAGGTTTAATTATCTAAAAAGAGACAAAGATAATTTAATTTTTCAATACACAAATGAATTGTATGCTGGGTTATTTACATATGTAGTTTTCTTTTCATTTTAATTTTTAAAATTGATATTTTTTCCTTAAAAATGTAAAAAGATAAATGGGCCTAATCACTTCAAAGATTGATTACTGGTTAATAATTTTATCATAAAAACTCATTTTTTAAGTTTTCAGTGCCATTATTATCCTCTGATTTTTGTTTCAAGGAACATAAAAGGGAAGTATTAGAGGAATGGACTAATTATAACATTTTTATAAAGGAGTAGGAAGTATATGGAAATCTCTGTCTCTTCCACTTGGTTGTTCTGTGAACCTAAAACAGCACTAAAAAATAAAGTCTATTTAAAAAGAAGAAAAATAACTGGCAAATATGATTATTTAGACTTGGAGATTTGGCATCCATTTTGCCAAAAGTGAGCTTGACAGTTCAAGAAAACAACTGACAATATTTGTTGCCAACAATAAAATTAGAGCTATTAAGCAAAAGTTAGAATTTTGGACAATTCTATCTGCCACTCTGAGCTTAACAGCTTTCCAGTGCTTAAAGGCTTTTCTGATAAAAACTGATGTGATATGAATGAATGTGATGTGTTAATCCTTTGTTATAAAATGTGTCAACATTTGGAAAATCTGTATAATTCAGTGAAGCAACATCTTCTAAATAACTAATGCATGAGTTATAAAATTAGACATGGGTAAAAGACCCATTCAAAGTTCAAAACAGACCAGTTGACTTTAATGTATTAGTATATAAAGTAAGAAAAGTTCGTTTGTATAGTTTGAGATTGTACATTGCAATTATCCCCTAAGAAACTGCCACTTGTTAAATTTTGGTATAAAAGCAAAAAAATAATCACAATACTCTTAAAAGGCTTTATATTCATCTTTCTTTTGTAACTACATGTCTATGTGAGCCTCGATTTTGTTTTCCACATAATTCCACCAAAATGATATAACCCAGCAGATTGTACACATAAGCAGATAAGATAATCCAGTTGCTTTCTATTAAGCCAAACATGGAAGAGATTTGCAAAAATGAAAATAATGTCATTCAATGTTTTGGTTTTGGAAAAGATAGTTACTTTTATAAAAATGTGTTTTTTATATTAACATTTTTGTTATTTAAAAACAAAAATAAATAATTATTTTTTTTAAGATTTTATTTATTACTTTTCAGAGAGAGGGGAAGGGAGAGAGGGAGAGAAGCATCAATGTATGGTTGCCTTTCACCTGCCTTCAGCTAAGGACCTGGCTGGAAACCTGGCTTGCAACCAAGTTATGTTGCCCTGGCTGGGAAACGAACCAGCGACCTTTGGGTTCGCAAGCCAGGCACCTTATCCACTGTGCCACCAGCCAGGACTAAATAATTATTTTTTAAATTACTATTTTAATGTATAATGTGGTAGATACCAACAGATATAACCATATAAACAAAAGTTCTTAAGGGTTACCAGTAATATTGTAAAATGTAAAGGGATCTTAAGACCAAAAAATCTGAAGATTTCTGTTCTATATCACAACATTGATTAGATAGTAAAATAAAGACAACTATTATCTAACTTATATTCTCACTTAAAGACAGCACCTGAAACAAATGTTTTGTATTTGCACATATGGTAAAAAGTGGGCCAAATTTCTAAAATTTTATAGTACACCTTTATAAACAATCAGCATGAAATTGGTTTAAATTGTAAAATTTAGTACAACTAGGTGAATTTTATCTAGTAAACACCATAGAAAAATTATTCTAAATTTTGTTCATTTCTTTCCACTGTTTAGAAGCAGCTCCAGTAACATATCTAATGTTAATGAGACAATTAAGGATGGAATCTAAAATTTTATTCCTAGTCTAAATTAAATGTAATTGATTTTATAATTTTTGAAAATAAGGATAGTGGCAAAGTTACTTAATGCTTTCTATTTGCCCATTCTACGTTACATGTATTAACTCCTTTGCATGTATTTATTTAGTCCTTACAACACACAGTTCAGTACTGACATCACCCCCTTGTGCCCAGTGAGGAAACTGAGGTACAGAGTAATTAACTTGTTGAGGACATTGCCATAATAATTGCCAGAACCCAAACTTCAGCCCAGCTGGCTGGCTGGCTGCCTTTTGGTCTATTAACCTCTGGGCCATACAGGCACTTTTAAGCAGTAGCTTTCGTTTTCCAAACAAGTTGTATATCTCTCTCTTTAATTATTATATCCCTTTTAACTAATCCTCTGTTAATGGAATTACAGTCTTCATAGGCATCTGAAGTATGTCTACCTCCCATCTCTTACTAATAAATGCTAGTAATTTTACATTTTGTCTACTAGAAGGTTTTATTTGCATGAAATAACCCATTTAAAATTTTTTTTAGATTTTACTTATTATTTTTAGAGAGAGGGGATGGGAGGGAGGAAGAAAGAAAGAGAAACCTCAACATATGGTTGCCTTTCATGTGCCACCAGCCATGGACCTGGCTGGAGACCTGGCTTACAACCTGGTTATGTGCCCTGGCTGGGAATCAAACCAGCGACCCTTGGGTTCGCAGGCCAGCACTCAATCCACTGAGCCTCACCAGCAAGGGGGTGGGGGGAACATTTTAAAAAGAAAATAGCATAGTATAACCTGGCCATGTTTTAGAAACAGATTGTTCAAAAAATGTTTAGGGTCTCTTTCTACGTCCTAATAGGTCATTTTAACAGAGTGCTATTTCTATACCAGGGGCTTAGCACACATTTAATCCTCATGGAACTATGTATTAGGCATTACCAACCAATTTTATAAATGGAAAACAGAGATTATTAAGTTCACTCATTTATTAAGTGGCCACACCAAAACTGAAACCCAAGTCCGTCTAAATATTTTCCACTGAATTATATCACTTCTGTTAAGAGTTAAAAGTGAACTAAGAAATTGAAGCCTAAAGCCATTTATTTTTACGCTTCTTAACATCTACATTAATAGAAGATATCATGGTTTCTAATGGTCATAAATGACATTAAAGTGAAATTATAATTATCTATGTAATATATTCACAGTTCCTCTTCTCTATTAGCTAGGTAATTGAGGGTTAATGAGACAGTAAGATTTTCCCAACCAAGACTAATTCATGGAGGCTAAATTAAAGTAGAGAAAATGTAGTGAATACTTTTAGAAAATTAAATCAATACTTTAAATATTGTTTAATTTGAAACATTACTACCTCCAGTTTTGTCACTTGCACCAGTACATGAAATAAGGGCAAAACCCTACTGAATGTATTCACAACTCTTGTAACATTTATAGAGATTTTAGCTGTTATTGGTGTGTGTGTGTGTGTGTGTGTGTGTGTGTGTGTTCAAAAGTTATTCATAAAATATTTGAAAGGGTTTTACTTAAAACCTTGTGACTTGATGTGTGGTCCCAGGACCAGCAGCATCCACCTCACCTAGGACAACAATTTTCAACCAGGGTGCTGCAAGAATTTAAAACATGCAATACCTGACTACTCAGTCAAGGGCACTGACCTCTTTTCCCTTAGATTGTCAAATAAAGAAAATGACAACAGCCAACAAAACAATAGCCATCCAGTGTAAATGAATCAAAACTATAGCTACATTTTTTTCTGTGTGCCAGATGGGCAAAAATGTATTTTTGGTGTGCCAGAGAATTTTAGCAATTAGTTTACGTGGCCATGAGACCAAAAAAGGATTGAAAATCACTGACCTACAATCTTGTTACAAACACTGGATCTGGACACCACCTCATAACAACTGAATATGAGTCTGCATTTTAGAAAGTTATCCTGGTGATTCATGTGTACACAAAGGTTGGGAAGCATTGCTTTAAGTACTTTACACTTCCCTGGCAGCTTTTTTTTCACTTTTAATGGTACAATTATAGGCTACATATAGAACTGCCAAGAAAGAAAATGTAATTTTGGTCTTTTATGTATTTTTTTTGACAAAGTTTAATGAATGTGTTTTTACTTATTGAGATATAATTGACATAACACAGATTAGTTTCAGGTGTACAAAATAATGATTTGATGTTTGCATGAGTTGCAAAATGATCAAGTCCAGTTAACTCTATCATCATACATAGTGACATTTTTTGTGTGTGATTAGAGCTTTCCAATATACAATGCAGTAGTTAATATGTTATACATTACATCCACAAGACTTAATGATTTTGTAAATGGAAATGTGTACCTTTAGCTTACCTTCACCCATTCTGCCCAAACCCTGCCTTTGGCAGCTATTGTCTGTTCCCGGTAGCTATTTGCTTGGGTTGGTTTGGTTGTTTTTAGAGTCCACCTATAAGTGAGATTATGGTATTATCCTTTCCTGTCTGAGTTTTTTCACTTACTTGGTCTATGCCGATGATATTCTGAGTAAATGTGATATAACTGCATTCATATAGACCTGGCATTAAAACACCTTTGGTGATTTCTAACAAGATAGCCATCAATAAGATCAGTTGGAAAGTTGAATTATGAATTTGAATCTTTTGAATTTTAGAAATCATGAATAATATATGTTTTGCACCTAATAGCTTTTCTCTGTACCCCAGAGATGTAAAATGCTTTCAGGCTATATGTTATAAGTTCAGTATATCCATGGTACAGTAAAAATGTTGACTTATTAATGCAGGAAGTTCTGTTTTGCACAGTCGTGGAAAACTGAAAAACAACCATGCTGCAAGCTGAATCTGTGCAAAAGTCATAACCAATGAGGAAAATTATGATTGTTCTGACAAAGGTCTTTAAAACCCTTTTCAAAACATTAAACACTTTTACTGTTGGTTATAAATGTATAGGGAAATGGAAAAATAGTAAAAACCAATATTTATTTAGTATGCTGTCACTATAAGCATTTATAACATCAAGAATTACAATATGTAGGGCTCTGGCTGGCGGCACAATGAATAAGGCACCAGCCTGCAAACCCAAATGTCCCTGGTTCGATTCCCAGCCAGGGCACATAATCAGGTTACAAGCCAGGTCTCCAGCCAGGTCCTTAGCTGGAGGCAGGTGAAAGGTAACTATACATTGATGTTTCTCTCCCTCTCTGCTTCTCTCCCTTTCCCCCTCTCTAAAAATAATAAATAATATCTTTAAAAAGAAAGAATTACAATGTTTATTTATTTTGTAAAATGACCTATCTAGACTAATTTAAACAGTGCTTGCCTTCTTTTCATCGTGTGAGTTTTAAATCAGAGTGAACATTTTTTTCTCTGTGTCAGTGAATTGTCACATTCCTTTTAAAGCTTGGATCAGCTTCCAAACTTTTATCCTTGTGTTTTCAATGTCATGAGGCATTTCTGTGAGTTCCATCAATGTGAAGTTGATTGCCAGCACCACTTCCTCTGGGACATCATCATTTTCATCAAAACCAATTTCCTCATTTACGTCAACAGGTTTGCCTTCACTAAGTTCTGCTGGCGGCATAGCTACAGTCTCTTGAATAGTGGCAGGCAAACTTCAGTAATCAGCTATTTCTTCCATAACTCCATTTACACTTGATTCAAATCCTGAAAAGTTATTTGCACAGTGGGCTAAAAGTCTCTGCTGTACTGCATCATGTTACTTGCTCTTTCTTCCTGCCATGATGCTTGAATATTTTTAGTTGTATGCTTTATGTCATATTTCTTCCAAAACATAGCTAAAGATAGTGTGTGCTCTCCAGTTGTAGTATTGATAGGCTATTCAAAAACTTCAGAATGATAATAGTCTTTCAAAGTCAATTAACTCCTCGGTCCACTGGTTGGATTAATGAAGTTGTTCTTGGGCATAAAAAACAAATTTTCACATTTTCATTTAAATCTCCCAAAGAATTAGGATGACCAAGAATATTAACCAATAGTAGCAGTGCATTAAATGTTAAATTATGGTGCCTATAGTAGTCCTCTGCTGCTGATTGACAAATAAGCAACATAACTGTGTGGTTTACTGCCTGTGTATGAACTGAATAGTGGATGCACTTTGGCTGATCACTGACAGACTTTGAAAGAAGTAGTTTGTGACTAGTCACTGATCATGATCCTCACCTGTCATATACATTGTGATCTGTGAACTGAAGAGTTAGCAGGGAATCTTATACTTTATAAAGCTACTCACAGTATGCTGAGGAAACTGAAACTCCTACCATGTTGTTGAGGAACCAATATTATTTAATGAAACCATAATAACTAAAATTTGTGCATATCAGAACTACACAAAGTAAGGATGGCCTTACCGTGACTCAGAACTAATGTCAAGATATGGCTTTATGAAAGAAAGAAAAAAGTAAGATGCCCAAATTATATTATTATTGTTTAATTTTTTGACTTCTACCTGGAGCCTACATCTAAAACTTTTATTTAAAAAAAAAATCCCTGGTACTTTTATGATCACTTGCTGAGTACATAACTCTAAACCATTGATTAGAATTTCTTTTAACCAATTCTACAACATATGTTAAGTGTATTATCTATAAGATACTGTGCGAGACTATTTTTCAAACAAATAAACTGCTATAGGTTTCCCAAATACATCGATTTTTGTGCCCAGCAATACACACAGAGTCACACAGCCATGCATACCTGTCACCCAGTGACATGACCAGCCCAGCTGTAGGGACTTAAAAGGATTTAGGAACAAATTTATCAGGGTTCACTAATAACTAAGAAAATGCATGTCTTGAGAATGTGTTTTATGGCAGGTACTGCACTAAATTCTTTAGTTATAATAGTTCATGAAATATTCAGAACTGCATGAGGCAAGAATTACTAGTAGCCTCATTGCAAACATAAAGAAACTAATTAAGGCTTAGAGAAAAGTTCTATAACTGGCCTATGTAAAAGAGGAAAAAAAAGGTTCACTTAAGCAACACTTGCCAAAGAAATGATATTCAAAGTTGAATACTGTGTTTCACAGCATCTGCTTCTAACCTGTTGAAGATCATGAATAGTGAGTTACCTTGATCAGGGTCAGACTGGACCTGAATTAATTTCTTTCTTGATCAATGAATAATATGACTTGATTACTTAAGTACCCAAACTTGCGAACTCATTTCACCCTCTACATAATGCAAATTTTTTAAAGTTTATTTTATTTTCCTCCCTTCTGTCCACTTCCCAACCCACCTACTCCCCCCAAAAGTCAATCCCACTTGTTCATGTCCATGGTTCTTCCATTCTAGTTCCTTGACTAAACTGCTCCCATTCTTTGCCTCCTCCTCCCACCTCCCACCTCCCCCCTCCCCTCTGCACGCTGAAGGTCTGTTCATTGTATTCATGTATCTGGCTCTGTTTTGCTTGCTTGTTTGTTTTGTTCATTATTGTCCTGTAGTGAGTGAGATCATATGGTATTTGCCTTTCACTGACTGGATTATTTCACTAAGCATAATACTCACCAGTTCTACCCATGTTGCAAAGGGTAGGAGTTCCTTCTTTCTTTCTGCTGTGTAGTATTTCATTGTGTAAATGCACCGAAGTTTTTGGATCCAATCATCCACTGATGGGCACTTAGGCTGTTTCCAGCACTTGGCTATTGTAAATAGCCCTGCTATGAACATAGGGGTACATAGGTTCTTATAATTTGGTGTTTCAGGGTTCTTCGGGTATAGTCATAGTAGTGGAATTGCTGAATCAAAAGGCAGTTTCATTTTTAGTTTTTTAAGGAAACTTCGTACTTTTTTCCATAGTGTCTGCACCAGCCTACATCTCACCAACAGTGCACCAATGTTCCCTTTTTCCCATATCCTCACCAACACTTGTTGTTTGTTGACTTGTTGATGATTGTCATTCTGACAGGTGTGAGGTGGTCTTATTGTGGTTTTAATTTGCATCTCTCCGATGGCTAGTGATGTTGAGCATTCTTTCATATGCCTCTGGGCCCTTTGTATGTTTTTCTCAGAGAGTTGTCCATTTTTTAATTGGGCTGTCCCTGGTATTGATTTGCATGAGTTCTTTATATATTTTGGATATCAAACCCTTATCTGAGGTATCATTGGCAATTATGTTTTCCCATGCAGTTGGTTCCCTTTTAATTTTGCTGGTGTTTTCTTTAGCTGAACAGAAACTTTTCAGTTTGATATAGTGCCATTTGTTTATTTGTTCTTTTATTTCCTTTGCCCTTGGAGAAGTATCAGTAAAGATATTTTTATGTAGGATATCTAAAATTTTACTGCCTATATTTTTCTCCAGGACCTTTAAACTGGTGCTGCTTATGTTTAAGTTATCCATCTTGAGTTTATTCTGGGTATGATGTAAGTTGGTGGTCTAGTTTTATCTTTTTGCATGTTGCTGTCCAGTTCTCCCAACATCACTTGTTGAAGAGACTGTTTTTACTCCACTTTATGTTCCTTCCCCCTTTGTCAAATATTAATTGACCATAAAGTCCTGGGTTTATTTCTGGGTTTATTCTGTTCCATTGATCTATATGTCTATTCTTATGCCAGTACCAGACTGTTTTGATGATAGTAGCCTTGTAGTATAGTTTGATATCCAGTATTGATTCCTCCTACTTTGTTCTTCTTATAATGCAAATTTTAAACCTTAATTAGCATTACCAACTATTAGCACACCATTATAGCACTTAATCCCCCTCATTAGAGCTCTACTCAGTGAACTTCTTCCCAAGCATGTTTCCTTGCCTGGGAGGTAAATAAAATCAGCTTTGATTTTTGAGCAGTGATTTTTGTTTTATTTTTGATACCCAAGATAATATATCTAGTAACTAACAGCTTAAGCACAAATCCATTCGGGCTAACTGAAGACTCTTAGGCTTCATTTCTGTGTAACTAAATGATGGGAGGAAGTAGCGGTCAAATCAGCTAGTTCCAAGATATAAAAAAGGAAGCTGATTCTACAGTCTAGCCCAGCTATCTATCTAACACATTCTTCTCTTTACAAGGGTGAGACCTTGCCTTTTCAGGTTCCTTCCTATTACAGCAATGACAAAAATAAATGATAATGACAGTATACTAATATTAATAAACAACATCAATGATGACTTAAATACAGCCAGTGCTTACTCTGTACCAGGCTCTGTTTCTTTCCCATCTATCTCAAAAACTCAAACCAGCCACCTAAATGTCTTATTCTCTTGTGATAATTTAAACATGCATTCATATAATTTCTTCCTATGGATCTGGGGTCAAGCTAGCTAAATATGGAGTGGTAGTGGTTGTGACACACTGGAAAACTGTGAACAAAGGTAATAGCCATTACTCAAATTTCCATTACTTATCACGGAAGAGTTGCCTGGTATTGCCAGATCTTTCTCTTTTTAAGAGCTACCCAAAGTCTGGATGATTCTGTGTCATTTGCCACTTTTTAAGGAGTTATGTCAACCAAATGAAATACATCAGCAGGTTGAAATGAGCCCTGTTTGTAGCCTCTGCTACAGAGGCAAAAGAATGAAGTGGAGCCAAGCAGCTACTGTGTGACCAATGGGCAAGTTGCTTCACCTCTTTTTTTTTAATATTTTATTTATTATTTTTAGAGAGAGGAGAGGGGAGAGAGTTAGAGAGACATCATTGTATGGTTGCCTTTCACCTGCCTCCAGCTACAAACCTGGCTGGAGACCTGGCTTGCAACCTGGTTATGTGCCCTGGCTGGTACTTCACCTCTTTAAGCTGCCATTTCCTTACCTGCAAAATGGATTTTAAAATAATAGGTATTGAATTATTACAAGCAAAAGATATCTCTATATCTCTAAAAAGCTTCTTAATATATTATCTAGTATTTAATCAATATTTTATTTTTACTGTTTACCCCTTTTATTCTCCCTTTCTTGGACCCACCCACTATGCCCTTCTTCCTAATTCATGCCATTTATATGTGTTTATTCCAAGGACATGCATTACGGATACCTGACTATAAATAACACCTGTGTTACATTAAAACAAACAAAACCATCTTTCATGTCCAATGGCTCAGTTAAATAACAGGTGGATTTAGAAACGGGAAAACATAAACTATATTTATTTTACCAAATGGAACCACTTGTTAAATGGTACTGAATCACTTGGCTAAACTAATCAAATAAATTTATGTAAATTATGTAGTCACTAGATAAATACCTCTTTGCTGAATCTGGCAGTCTGACTTTTTCAAAACTTTTTTGCCATCTGAATTTTTAAAGTGTCTAACTCATGTATTTATCTTTTCAGTTTATCTTTATTAGAAGAGTTTGACTGTAGCTGTAATGAACTGGAGTCACTACCTTCTACCATTGGCTACCTTCATAGTCTCCGAACGTTAGCAGTCGATGAGAATTTTCTTCCAGAATTACCCAGAGAAGTGAGGAATGAACTTGTTTCTATTAATTAATATATAATGATTCTTTTTTAGGATTAAACCTTAATGGAGGCAAAGCCAGTGGAGGTTCATGATTTGAGCTTTGAATATATATAGGACTTGTCTGTGTGTATATTCCCTGAATATTCTCTCTGAAATGACAAATGATAAGTTCTTACATTCACTGAGAAAATGCATTGGAGTTCAACACTGCTTGCAAAGAAAAGTGATAAAATATTGTAAATTAATGAGTGCTGAACAATATTATTTTAAGAGTTTAATTTATATAGTTTATCTTTTAGGAAGAGTAATAAATGTCATTTTGAGATAATTATATTTCCATTCCTGAAGTAAAAGATTTTTAATAAAAGTTTTTTTAAAGTATCGTGGTGCATAACAATATTATTTTAGCTTCAGGATACACAGAGGTTCTGTTAGTTTTTATCTCTAAATAGGATGTTTAATTATAAATGTCAAGGAAAAGTGTGACGTATACTTTCAATCTAACATTTTCTACAAAACACTTCCACAATAAAGGAACAATAATTCATTTACCATTATTTTAGAGCCAAAAATTATGAGTAAAAATGACAAATACCATTGTAATGTAAAGTAAATAAAACTAATTTTGCCAAAGAAATGTCAACACTTCATTTTTTAAATATGTTTAGTCTATTATAAACATAGAGGTATTAGTATTTATTTGGATGAATATTACTGAAGTTAAGTATTCTAATAATAAAACTATAAAGAAAATGCTTCCTTCCTAATATAGAAAATGATGAGATGTACATTGCCTTAATAGCTAAAGGAATATGCATATAATAATACACATATTTCAAAGCATGAGATTATAAAAAATAAAATAATACATATTAAGCGAATGTTAAAAGTGATAAGGAAATTTTTTAATTAATCAAATTGCTTTATAAATCATGAAAGTTAATATAAAAATATAGTCTACACTGTGATTGTTTACTTTTTTGTTGTTGATGTTTTCATCACCTATAGATCGGAAGCTGTAAGAATGTAACAGTTATGTCTCTACGCTCCAATAAACTGGAATTTCTTCCTGAAGAGATTGGACAGATGCAGAAACTAAGAGTCTTAAATTTGAGTGACAACAGGTATTTCTTCAACATATTACAATCACATATTAGTTATTTACTAAAAGCAAATTACTTTTTAAGTAATTTTGAAAACAGATTCTGTATAAAGTGTATGTGAAATATATAGAATGCAAATATCATGTAACTATGCAGGTATCCATTTAGAGAAGGCAGAAGCTACATTATTTTTTTAAAGAGATACTTCAAATTGTATTTGATTATATTGAAATCATATATTAAAATTATATAAACATGGTGTATACATCCACATTCATACACCAAAATCCTCCCATATGCAAAAAGCATAATCATATGAAGACATGGAAAGTAATTGACATAAAACCTACAAGATTTATTAATAATATTTGTAGTTATGCATGTATGCAAACATATGTGTTTTCAGCTGTGCTTTTATGTCTTCAGTAAAGTAAATGGGTAATGTATATGCAGTCAACAGCAGAATACCGGTAAAAATATTTCCAGGAAGTTAATCCTAAATAGTCATAAGTTTTGCACATTATGGTAAGGACAACCAAACGATCATTTTGTCATGTTCAGAACTGGACAGAAAAGAAAAAGAAAAAAAAAAAGGCTGTGTCAAAGGTGTTATATTGGTGGGTGGTTGAAAAAGAAAAATTGAAACTGCAATTCATCTTTGTTTTCAATGCCATTTTCCACACATAGGAAAAGAGAAAAAATATATATTGACTAAAGTAATTGCTGAGAAGATAAGTGATTATGAAATAGAATGCTTGAACTCTGTTTTTAATAAGTTTCAGTCAGATTAATGATAATATGACAAACAGACACTGTGAAACAAAACTGTCAAGATTAGTTTTTACAGAATCATGAAGAATGTTCAGATTCTGAAAGTTTCACTAAAATGTGGGAGTTCTTATTTGTATGTTAGTTTATGAAAAAAAAATAGTTAATTTCAGAAATCATTCACTTAGTAGCTCAGTGGTATTTCCATGTAAGAGAATAAAACTTTTTTATTAAAAGGTTTGGGATTTTATTTTTAAAAACAGGATAAAAAGGAATCTTCATAGCTTGGTGAAACAAGAGCAAGTCATGTCAAACAAACCTTGTTTCCTTGTTTTGACTGGGTTTCTAGAAAGGAAAATTAAGGAACATTGAACATTGTGGCTGATTTTCAGCAAGACATTTTTCAAATTTTTCTAGTGGTTTTTGGGAGTAAAATTAAAAATAGGTCAGGGAGTTATCCTAGGAAGAATAAGTCTCAGAGGATTCAATTACACTCTCCCCATGGAACCCAGCTCCATTATTTTCACCTGGAGGGACGGTTTTCCTGCTGCGCTATAGAAGTCCCTCCATCTTCACCCATGCTATTTTAGAATTTTCTTGTTTTTGCAGATTGAAGAATTTACCGTTCTCATTTACCAAACTTAAGGAACTTGCAGCTTTGTGGCTTTCTGACAACCAGGTAACAACTTTTATTATCTGATTTATTTTGTTCACTAGGATGAACGACAATGGAAACATTGAATTACCAGCTTTTTATACCATAGATACCTCTTATAATCAGTATACAATTTAGGTTCTTTATCCCCTGGAGGAGAGATTTTTGTAAAGGTAGCAATTTAAATATGTATTTCATTGCTTCAGACAAAACAGAACTATAATTCCCAACTGTTCTAAATACTTCAATTTAGCATCTTCTTCATTCTCAGAGATCTAATATACAAAATGATCATTTGTATAAATTTTTACCTCTAGGTGGTACATGTATTTCCTTGGAGGACATACTTTAATTATGCCTGTGAAGGTAAAGAATATAAAATCATTACCACAATCCCCACAAGAGGGAATTATTATTCTTCATGTTCCCCTTTTCTCATAATTTTAATTATAATTAACTTAATTCTAATTATGTAAGAAATTTTCAAGTATCTTATGTAACTATTATGAGCATGTTCTATAAAATCATTTTGATATTACTTATTTTTCTGATGAAATTAGATTATAATTGAATCAGTAATTGTGTTAATAAATAATTTTATTAACTGGAAAATAACAAGAAACAGTTGAAGATATCTGATTTGCCAACAGAGGAACTGGTGATAGACAATTTTTATAATTATTTATTAGTCATCTTTTATCCTTTTCTTATAACCCTAAAATTTTTTACCAACTGTCCCAAAATATAAATAACTAAGTGAAAACAAATCATGTTGAATTTACTTTGTTGTCATTATTTCCTTAGCATAAAAGTAGCCTTGTTCAGCTTCTAGATAGTGGGCTACAATTATAAATATTAAAATAAACCTCTACAAACTACAAATTTAAGTATAAGAATAATGCTTGTGTTCTATAGTTATTACAGCACTTGCTTCTATATACTGAGTAAAATATTAGATTGTCATTCAAATTCAAATCTTATCAATGAACTACAGATTTTATAAGGTATCAGTATATCATTATAAATAAAGCATCTCTAGAGTTAATGTGTATTATGCTAATGGAAGTCTATTTAGTCTTGCCTTCTGAAAATAAATCCCCTAATAGCATGATTTATTATTCTTATGGAAGAATAAACAGAACAGTGACTGAATCATTTAACTTTTATTTAGAACAGTGATTTAATGTGTTTCTGACTCAGTTTTATGAGGCAAACTGAGACCCCAAATCCCCTTTGTGTTTCATTCCTATTAGTAAATGTCATGAAATAAGCCAATTTTTAAAACATTACATAAAAGAATCATTTCCAATATATTTCCATATATATAGTACATAGTATCAGAGTTCTAAAAACCTTTTCCCAATAGTACATTTGAAATCAAATTAATTAATAGAGAATGAAATATCACCAACCATAGGTAACTATATTATGATATGTCAGCTACAAATAGAGCTGCTTATGTGTATGTGGACCTTGTCTTTGATTACAAAAAATAGCTCTTAGGACTTCTGGTCAAGATGGCACCATAGGCAGACATGGCTTATCTCTTCACACAACGGCATCAAAATTACATTAAAATATAGAACCATCACTCAGAATCATCAAAAAATGAGTTGAATGGAAGTCTGACAACTGTGGGGTGAAAGAAACCACATCCATTCAGACTGAACTGGCAAGCTGGTGTTATATCCAAGATTCCATCAACCTGGCTAACACTGTTTATTTGCCCCGCCTTGGAGATCCCCAGAGACTCTGCCCCACACAACTTAGGGGCCCATTCATGCTGCTTTTCCACATGAATGAATGGTCTTGGCTCAGGCTTCACAGCTTCCTACATCCTCTCAGACAAGCAGCAGCTGCCTCAGTGAGCCCCAGACACAGCACTAGCAGCCCCCAGTCCAGTTTCACTGCTTGGCTTGGCCTCAGAATCTCCAGGCCAACACAAGTAGCAGCATCTCAGATTGCTTATAGCTCAGGCAGGTGCCCTGGGAAGACACAGGATGGGGCTGACCTTGGCCTGCCCCTCCTGGGAAACCCCAAGGACAATGAACCAAGTGAACAACTACAGACCACATCAGAACACCAATACCCTGCTCCTGACCAGCTGCTCTTCCACTCAGGGCAGAAGTCGGTGGTAAGTGGTTATAGCCAATCCTTGCAGCTGACTGGCCTGGGTAAATCCCTCCCATTGACCTTCCAACAACAAAGGCACAACTACATGAGGAAGGTGTACTCAGCCCATACGAAGGGTGCAATTCCAGTACCCAGCTTGAGTGATAAAGGAGGCTGTGCCACTAGATCCTACAGGGCACCTACTACGTTAGGCCACACTGCTGAGGAAGGCACAGAGTCAAAACAGCTCTACCTAATACACAGAAACAGACACTGGAAGGCTGCCAAAACAAGGAGACAAAGAAATATGGGCCAAAGGAAAGAGCAGATTAAAACTCCAGAAAAAGAGCTAAATTAAATGGAGATGAGTAATCTATTATATGAAGAGTTCAAAACACCGGTTATAAGGATGCTCAAGGAACATAGTAAGGCCTTCAACAGTATAAAAAAGATTTAGTCAGAAATGAAGGATACACCAATTAAAATAAAGAACAATTTACAGCAAAACAACAGTAGAGTGGATTGTTGACTTCAGTCAAGAATCAACAATGATTTGAAACTTAAGGAAGAAAAAACAACCAATTGGATCAAGGGAAAGAAAAAAAGTATCCAGCCTCTGGGACAACTTCAAGAGGTCTAACATTTACATCATAGGGGTCCCAGAAGGAGAAGAGAAAGGGCAAGAAATTGGACATTTGCTATAATAAAATATAATCTATTTGAAATAATACAATATAATAAACATAGCCCTTAAATATAAATGTGCTTCAGCCTAATTACATTCATAACAATCTTGCATAGCATAAATTTGATAGCAAATACCACTTGTTGTTTTGGGACAACATCTTGTGAAAATGACTGGGCATGTAGAACCATACCAACATCTTAACTGACATAATTTAACACATTTTTAACTGTCCCTTCAGAATTAAAACTGACATTGCTCAGTGATGATGAATAATTTTTTAAAAGAGTATACTAGAGAAAAATTACATTTTATTTTGAAGATCTTACAATTTGAAAATAGTCTATAGCAATAGTGTTATTTCATGTTATACTTCCCAATTCACTACTTTTTTTGCTTGCTTTTCTTTTAGTTTTTCACTCAGCTTAGTCTGGACTATTGACAATTACCATACATAAACTAAATATTCTTCATATTTTCTAGATTATTGATCTAATTTACATTTACATGTTTGGGGGGTTTTGTTTGTTTTTGTTTTTTTTATTTTGTTTGCTTCCAGTCCAAAGCCCTTATTCCTTTACAAACTGAAGCCCATCCAGAAACAAAGCAAAGAGTATTGACGAACTACATGTTTCCCCAGCAACCTCGTGGTGATGAAGGTAAGTTGTTGGTAGAAATTTCTCCTATAGTTATATAATTCTGAACAAAAGGGATTCATTTCTTTGTAATTTCTGGCCAGGAACACTGGCACATGAGCAAACCTATAAAGATAATTACATGACATACATAAATCACTTAGAGATTTGCTATAATTATTTTTACTTATTTATTTTTAAAGATTTTATTCATTATTTTTAGAGAGAAGGGCAAGGAGGGAGGAAGAAAGAGAGAGAGACATCAATGTATGGTTGCCTTTCACCTGCCTCCAGCTACAGACCTGGTTGGAGACCTGGCTTGCAACCTGGTTATGTGCCCTGGCCAAGAATTGAACCAGTGACCTTTGGGTTCACAGGCTGGTGCCTATCCACTGAGCCACCAGCCAGAGCTTTCACTATAATTATTAATCTTATCTTCATACTATAATATTTTAAGATTCCAAATATATAACTCTTCCTCTTCATATTAAGAACGTTGACTTTTAACCCTGGCTGGTGCGGCTTAGTGGATTGAGTATTGGCCTGCTAACTGAAGGGTTGCCAGTTTGATTCTCAGTCAGGGCACATGCCTAGGTTGCAGGCCGGGTTCCCAGTTGTGGGTGTGTGAGAGGCAACTAATCCATGTATATCTTGCACACCAGTGCTTCTTTCCCTCTCTTGTTCGCATCTCCTTCTTCCTCTCTTACCATCTCTAAAAATAAATAAATAAATCTTTTTTAAAAATACAGAACGTTGACTTTTAGGATCAATTTCTTCTCTTGGTGTATTACAGGACACAGGACTAGTTAACCAAAGGTGATTCTTAGATCATTAAATGAGCCAAAAAAGAGTTAAATCTTAAGGAAGGTTCAAAGTGTTTACTAATTACATGAATGTAATTTAAACAGTCCAGTGATCCCTGACTCAAATTATTTCATGTTAAGAGTCAACCATAAAAGAGATGACTTACAAATAGTGGCACATCTTTCTTTTTTGAGTTTGAGTTCCCCCTAAACATCAGCAACTATGATCAAAATACTTTTAGAAAAAATGAAATCTTTTTGAATAATTAAATCTTCTATCCTATGGTCACATTATTCACAAAATGTTTAAAGGAGTTTGTCCTTTACTATATGGATCTCAGCATAGTCTTTCATGCACAGTTTTAGTCTTATAGTCACAGCAATTCTTTGAAGAATAAACCCACTTTAATCCACCCATGAAATGAATTCACCCAATCCACTTGAATGAGACCAACTTTTAAAGGAAATTATTTCCATGTGTATTTTTTATTCTCAGGAATAATTATAATGAATATCTTTAGTGTTTGATTTACAAATATCAATGAATCATTTTGGGATATTTGTGGATATTCTTATTCAAATTTGACTTACAGAAATAGGAAAAGGGAAGAGTTATTTTTATATGCATTTTTCAGACCAATAAAACTGGTATTTTGAATTTATAAAAGTTACTGTGTACACACGTGGTACAAGAAAAGTCTTACGAAAGAATTGTTTTATTCATCTATTTTCAGTTATATTTACATTTTATTATCCCTAGATTATCAAAATGTTTCTTTTTAAAATTGTATAAAGCAAAATGAAAGTGTTTTATATTTATTGGTTATTTCTGAGACCCAGTTTCACTGATTAAATCCCTAATTTGTTCCAGGCAGTGAGGTAGATCTAGTAAGGGAAAATGATATTAAGGAATTAGCCTTGTTTTGGTTTGGTTTTTTCAGAATCTTTTGCACCAACAAAGGAAATATTATCATTAGCCAACATTTTGATGTAAAGATTTATAAGCCGTTTATTTTCAAGGTTAATTTGAGATATGTTTAGACAGAGACCTTCGTGTTACAGACTAAATTTTCCATGTTTGTTAACCCTAAAAATAAACTCTTTCTTCAGCCCCATTCCCAACACTTGCACACGCGCAAATCCAAAAGGGTGCAATCTTAGACAATTTGCAAAACTATTATTGCGTAGTACCTTTTATAAAATACTGACAGAGTTGAATAACTACAAATATGGACTCTAATTACACATCCATGGAATAGAATTCTTCATTGGCCGCAGGAAAGCTGTCTGAGCAAGTCTTAAAATTCAGCTATAATTTTCTCGTTAGTAAATTGAGGGCAATATTAGTGCTACCACTGTGCTGTTGTGAAGATCAAAAGAGATATTATTTTTAAAATGTTTAGTCCAGTTCTCTATTATTTGTCTTATGAAGAGCTCATTCTCTACACTGGAAAACTTCCTGATCTCAATCTACAATTAACGTATACTTAGGAAACTTGAATTTGTGTTAAGATGTTAATGACCATGTAATAGATATCGGGGGAATTTTATTCCCTCTTCCCTCCTTCTTTCCTTCTTCTTTCCTTCTTTCCTTCTTCCTTTCTCTATTTTCCCCTTTTTAAAAATGTTTGTATTTGTCTGTAGCACCCATCACCATTGTGTAGTGTGCTAAGCTCTATCAACACCTTATGTAAAAATATAAAGTAACGGTATTCTGGAATCGAACTGCAGATTTCCAGTCAGACAGTGACAGCTTCAACCCTGCGCTGTGGGAAGAGCAGAGACAACAGCGCATGACCGTTGCCTTTGAATTTGAAGACAAAAAGGAAGATGACGAGAATGCTGGGAAAGTTAAGGTGAACCTTTTAATTTGGGTTGTTTTATTTTTCTTCTCATTATTTTTGTTTGTCCAATGTTATTATTCAAATAGACTTAGGGACAAATTGATTGACCTCTGCAAGAAGGTCAGATATACCTTTCAGACTAGTGGGGGTATCTTTCATTGATAACAGGATGGTAAATTCCTGTGCTTGACAATGCCTTAATTCTTTCTGACCAAGCACTTTTGATAGGCCTCCCCATCTTACAGAATAACATGAAAGAGATTCAAGGTGAAAAAAAGCTGGGGAAAAAATGCGCGCAAATATGAATGATGGGCTTTACGTAAGCACTTTATATGTCTTCTAAAACACTGAAATAGTTTTCTTTTCATCACTGAGCAAGGCAGTATGCAGACTTTATAAGCCAAAATACACATTTTATTGATGAACCAATGGATTCGTGTATTACATTGGCATTAAAATCTCTGAAAGATTTTATGTTCCTGGGATTTTTGAAAATTTATGAGTTTTCTTAAATGTGAATACAAGTTTTAAAGGAGGTAAAGGCTAATATGGGGCAATGATCCTTAGGGAAAATAACTTTAATTGTTATTTTTTAAAAATCCTTTATTGGAACTAATCTAAGTCAAGTAACAAGGTTGAATTTTAAAATCTATATTTTTTATTACTTAAATTAGAAAATTTTAGAGTTGATATCAATTTTATCAATATCATGTCTTCATGTTATCATTATAGCAACTTCTTGAATCTCTTATTAATTTTTGTGGTATTATTTGTATATTTTTTCCATCATAGGTATTAATTTCCAAAGTAATTGTACGTGCATTCTATTAATAATTCTAGTTTATGAGATGCATTCTTTTCTGTCCTGAATCCCAGATTTTCTAAACTCTTCTTAAGCCAACAAAATTTAGAACCCTACTAGAATTAGACAGTAAGTAGTTGACAAACCCTATCTATATCATTGTAGAGAACCCATGATGGATTTCCTAATCAAAATTATAGTTTTTTTAATTGGGTTAAAAAACATTTCTGTATGGCTGATTAATGCTATCTAATAACCAGAGAGATTTTTGTTGTGAATTCCTAGAAAAGAACAATGCTGAACTAAAAGTAAATTAAAACTTTTATAACATTTTAGGCTTTTTGGGGTTTGATTTTTTTTAAGTATTTAAGTGTTAAATCCAGACCCAATGGAGGATGCATTCTATACTGGACCCTTGATTCATTGTTTTACTTCATTGAATGTCAAAAACTACATACTTCTTCCTAAAAATCTATATTCCGAAGGGGAATATAGGCTCCAAAGGGAAAAAAGTGTATTTAATATACTTGTACATGTATCGATAAAATCATGGAATATGGTAAATACAAACAATTATTTAGAAGCCCTGTTTGTGTGTTATGTGATCAGGTTTGTTTAGAATCACAGTAGGTTCATTATACTTTAGCATACATTTTTCTCTATGTTTATTTATATTTGTTTCATTTATTTTGGTACAGCCATATGTATTTCCCAAATCTCAAACTACTTGGCTTCAACTAATTTGAATATTTCCGATGCCATTGGCTATTGGACAAATTAGAACACAAACAAACTTCTAAATAAATCATCATGGAAATATGATGAGTAAAATATACTAAATCTTAAACTGAATTAATCACACTTTTCTGGTTCATTACATGTATGTTAAATTTAGCACAATTTTAGCTTTTAATTTTCTTAAAATTTAAAAAGGAACCAGTGACCTATGCCATCAACTTCCAAATAGAGTATAATGCCTTACTTATAGTGTGTATAGTGTAGTACAAATGCTGCATTGTATGAGTTTTATATGATATTGGTACTGTTTTATAATATAGAGTTAAAACTATTTTTCTGATGGTTGTTTTAAATGCATTACCCAGAGTGAAAAAAATATCAAGAGTAGAAAAATGCTAAAGTGAAAGTGTTGCTGCAGTGCTCCTCTTTCTCCCAGAAAATGGAGATTCCTTCTCCCACAGGATCACTCCTGCCAAGCCCCCTGGGAAAGGGGCCAGCGTGGGATTACTCTACAACCTGCCAGGCTGTCTGGCGATTGCTGCACACCATGGGCCAGGTGTGATCAGCAGATCCAAGATATGCCTGTCCCCCAGAATGACCCACAGCTGGCATGGGGTTGTATAAGTGGCCTCCAGCAAGAAAGGAGTATGTGCACTCCATTGCCAGTTGCAGCACAGTCCACCACTCTTCCCTCTCTAAGTGGCAGACAGGTAGGCCTAGGTGTTGGGGTAGGAGAATCCTCCATGTAGAGGCAACCTTGGAACAGTGGTTTATGGGGTATGTTCTGCATGACTTGGGATAAGAAATGTTGATCACAACAACTGTCAGTGTTTGATCCCAACTTAACTTTTGTTCATTGACATTGGCAACAGGGTGGGGACACCTGAATCAGAGGGGAGGGGACATCATAATGAAGTGCCTAATGGTGGGATACCTGGCATGGTTTTTGAATTGGATGCTTCATTTTTTATTATGTTTTTTATTTTTAAATTTTTCTTTAATTTTAAAGTGTGGGAATACCAATAGTTAAGCAGAATGTTGATGACACTACTGATAGATTCTAACTTGTCCCCACATATACACACATTTTTTATAAATGTTAATTCTGGGGAAGATTAACTAAACTTGATTCTTAAAATAGTAGGAGATTTGAATTGAGATTTGCTGAGAGTAAACTTGAAGCACAAAGATGGCATTTATTGAAAAGTGTCAGTTTCCCTTTCATTTGAAGGCACAGTTGATGAGAATTCCTATAAGAGAAGATTGGTTTGGGAGTTGTGGCAAATAGGGTTTCTTTATTTCTGTGGGTTGGGTGTTTGAGAGTTTAAGTGGGAAAGTAGTCTTAATGGAATATGAAATAACACTGCATATTTTTGTAAACTTTATCATCCACATGTAATGGACTAGATTCTTATTCTGTCTTATATTCTTTCTATAATATAAGGCAAGCTGAGAATGCATTTTCCTAACTAAAACTAATATACATTTCCTTTGTACGTAAAGTGTTTCATTTAATTTCTAAAATAAGATATTTAACAATCAACAATCAAATAATTCACTATTTCTCTTACTGGAATTTACAATCAAATCAAATTAAAATTTAATCATTATCTAAGAAAACCACAGCTCCCTATAAATTTAAAATATCACTTCTAAATGCCCTAATTATTAGCACCAATTCTTTCTTCATTGCCAAATTTTGAGGAGTCTCCAACATCTTGCAGCTACTATTTGCATTTACTGCACTTTATTTAGATATGAGCTACAGAGAATATTGTGAAACATTTCTATTTCCCAAAATTAAAATAAAATAGCATTTCAGTAAATATCTTAAATTTTAATAAAATGTATATGGGAAATGAGCAAATACTTTATGGTGAGTGATATACACAATATTTGGTAAAAACATAATTGACAGATTTTCCCACTTAATTTTATAACAAATGAAGTTACATTTATTTTTACACCATATTAGAATAAGGAAATATTTTAGCCTATACATATATATACTGCTTTACTGCTTTTGTATTTGGGCATTACTGACCTATTAATATTTGTTTATGATTATGTCTATGCATTTCTGAAGTACTACACATATAACTTAAAAACTGGGAAGGGAAAACAGTCTGCAAATGGTATAAAATATGCTATTACAGACCTTACAACTACAACAGAATTATAAAATTGTAGTTTAATTAAAAAATAAGTTATGAACTATTATGTTAACTTATAAAAAATTTAAATTACCTTGTTATTTAACTCAATAAAACTCACACATTGTATTTACAGTATTTCTTCTACAAGATTGAACAAATATATGCTATACCTATAAATAACAAAGAATAGCTCTGAGCCAGGTAACACTTATGTAGCATAGACTTTGGAGTCAAGGAGCTGAGTTTGAATTGGGACATTGCTACCTACTATGTGACCTTGGGCTTGTAACTTACACTTGTCTGAGCCCCTGGGTTTTATTTTCTGTACAGTGGGAACAGATGCTATAATGAGTTGTGAAATTTAAATGATTTTATTGATAATGGAACATAAATTATTAATATTATTAATCATTAGTCATTTAAAATATACTATAAATAATGAATAAGTATTATTACATAAATAGTAATAAAATAAATATCATTATGAAATGTTTTGTGTGGTGCTGACACATGGCAAATGCTAAAAAAGTGATAGTTGTTGCTGTATACACTCTGAAAAACAATTCAGACAGTTATACTGGTATTGTGATTAGACATACATAGTAGAATCTAGGGGGCTAAAGAAATCCAGATTTTTAAAAGATACAAGTGGAATATGATATTAGAAATAGTATCTAATCTTTTCATAGAATCCATACCTTTTCCAAGGACTATCACATTTATTATCTCATTTTAGACCTCAGTTAACACCAGCGTGTGGGAGAGATCTCATCACTCTCAGGTGATATGAGTGGAAAATTGATAGCTAGTCAAGGTAACCCTAGCTTATATTTAGGTCTTCTGACTCCACAGCCAATAAGTTCTTCTGAGAGGCTGATAAACAGGAAGCAAGGAGCTGATTGTCTAAGTGGAACAAATCCAAGTTTTATGAGACCTGAAGTTTCCACAGTTTTCAGAGGGGCCTCTTTAAGATGAAAATATAAACTAACCGTGTAAATATATAAGTAGGGCTTCTCACAAGGCTTTGGGAAAAACACATGCAAGTGCCAAGCCCCAGACCTTGAACTTCATTTGCTTCATGGCAAATCTGCTCCTGTTTCTAATTCTTAAAAAATTTACAAAGATAAAACACCTAAATATATTCTGGTGGTGTGACCACAATATCACATTGATTTGCTTAAAAACAAATAGAAAAATATTGGTACCACAGCCATTGGCAAATAGTCATCTAATTGTGTCTGATGGGACATAGAAGCTACGAAAAATAGATTACATGATTCAGTGAAGTATTTAATTCAATTAAAGAACACTTCACATTTTTGCCTTTGATTTAATTAGAAGTGCAATTTTAGCATTGAGAATATTTTAAGGCATGTAATCTTTTAATTCAATGGCCTATTTGAAAATATTTTTAATTCATATTCCACCAGTTATTAAAATTTGAAAGATCTTTTCATTGGCATAATAGTCATACCATTCTATAAGTTACCTTTTTAAATGTAGAATTTGACTTTTAGCCCTTTGATATCAAGTACTTTTAAACAACTTCAACAATATAATTTAAAACATAGATTTAATTTGTGATTAACATTTCTACTACAATTTAAACAGCATATCCAAAATGTATGCTTTCAAAAGGATTTTGTCTAGCATAGAATTATTCTCTACATGTTTATTTAAGAATTCATTGTAAATTAAATACTCTGAAATGTATTTATATTACTTTCTAACAACTTACATTATTAATTTCATCCTTATTTATGTAGAATTATTAAAGATTCAAACATTTAACTAATACTACACTAGCAAAATAATGTGGTTTTTCATTACCTTCCCAAAAATTTATTGGAAAAATAAATTTGTAATTTTAGTGCTAAAAGGAATGCTAGAAATCATTTGGGGAGGTCCAATGCCAGTATTTGAAAAGGCAAATGAGCCACAAGAAAGATGAAGCATTGGAATAATAAAGTTGGTGGATTTACTAAAACTGCAGATGAGCAAAAGTGTTTGAGTTCACATTCATAACCCTCAGATCTATACACCATCATAGTTTCTTACATCCCATGAATTAGATGGGTGTGTGGGGATGGGTACATATGTGCCTGCCCTTCTTTCTTTCTTTCTCTCTCATTCCCACACTTCAGCTTGTCTTCCACCTGCTTCTCCTGACCCTCCCCACACACCTTCCACAGACACATACTCGCCAGACACATAAACCATTCCATTTTGTAAAGTTGGTTCTACTCAGATGCAAAAAGTCATGATTTTTGGAACAAGTCTGGCCAAGTAAATTTGCCCCTTATTTTCCTCCCATTCCCTTTGAATCAGCAATAACAATTTGTATCTATTCCATTTAAGCAATATTATAAGTACTGTAATGTTTGAATATTCTATATGGAAACTCATACTTTCTAATTAAATGAGAAAAAATAATTAATATATACAATCAAATATATATGTAATATATATAATACATAGAAATAAGTTCAAGAATGGAAATAACTATCTGGATAAAATAAGCCAAAATTTTTATTTGCATAGAATATCTAAAATGTTAACAACTTTTTATTTCTCTTTATTGTAAGACATTACATACAAAGCATGTTAATTAGCGTAAAAACTAACTTGAAAGCCACTCTGAAACACATTCTTAAATATTAACAAGAATTAGCTACCCTACCTTTTGATGTAACATGCTAATTAACATACAGCTGAAGCATATTTGGGTGGCAGATATTGTCACCTCCTGTTTCTTTATAAATGATGACTCACTCATAAATCTTTTGGGGTCTTCTTCATCATCTGGATTAATATTTCAAATATATTTTTAATATCAAAATAATGACATAAATCATTGAGAAAGGGAAAGGAAGAGCCTCTGAAGTATAAAAGCAGCCAATAATCACTTAAGTGATTACCAGTCACTTAAGTGTTGGATACACAACTATTTCAACCATTATAGGGTAGGTCTAAAGATAGGATATGATCGAAAAATTGTGTTTAATCTACAAATATGGGCAGAGGTGGGAAGTCCCACAGACAGAGACAGAGTGTTCTCTACAGAGCAGTTTCTCAGCCAGCTCAACACTCACTATACTGCATTTGCTTATGCTACTACACATAAAATGGAGTAGTTTTGTGAATATGCTTGCTGAAGGTATTTTTATGTTACATTTCTTTTTATAAACTTCTAGGTTGAAATAAACCTAAAACGATACCCAACTCCTTACCCAGAGGATTTAAAGAATATGGTAAAATCTGTTCAAAATCTGGTGGGTAAGCCAAGCCATGGAATGCGTGTTGAGAATTCAAATCCAACTGCTAACACGGAGCAAACTGTGAAAGAAAAATATGAACACAAGTGGCCTGTAGCCCCAAAGGAGATTACAATGGAGGTATTTCAAGGTTATTGGTAATTGCCAGTGTGGTTTGGAATTTTTGGAATAACTAAATGATATGTTATTTTTTTAACTGAATAAATCTTCCTGAAAAAGTACATTTCCCAAAGTATAAATGCAGTCTCTCCACTCTTTCAAACTATGAGGGCTGCATTTAATAAATCACAGAAAAATGATACCCTTATAACCTAAAATCTTTAATACAGCTCCAAAAGTTTAAATGCACAGAGTAAAAATAATTTGCTCACCCAGCTATCCCTGTCTAGTACATGCATTATATCATTTTCGTGATAATCCTTTTGGCAAACTTTTATTATATGAGTCATTAAAAGTAGCTAAATAAAGGTTTTCTTTATTCTTCAAACCTCAGTAAATTTCAGATTTAGACAAAATTTTTTTTAATGTTTTTGTGTTTGGATCATATTTCTAAGAAAATACAACTATAAACAGCAAAAAGGGGGAGATAACTTTGAAATTTAACTTTTTTCAATTTAGGCTTGTGAGCTTAATTTTTATATTTTTGGATGAATTATGTATTCATCCTTATTAATTTCCTTTTTTGGTCTGAAAAGAATTCAACTACATGTATGCCACCTCTGCACTATCTCATCAACTCTTCAAATAAGTTGCATATCACCTTTTTATCTTCATTAGAAACATAACTGGTATGAAAACATCTAGAAGTTGCTATAAGTGCTTCTCTAAAATTTAGATTGACGAAACTCTTTTACAAATCTGCATTTTAGAGCATCAATTTGTTGCACTGATTAAACACCAACTGTATATGTAGCATTGTGCTAAACCCTGTGAGAGAGAAAGAAATGTAAAATGTGTGCCTAATCCCCCACTAATTTAAGGACTAGCTAGGTAAACTTAACATAGATGAAGTAATTAGGAAATGTGTTATCTGACATATGACTATATGGTTGGTTGTGTGATTGAGAATATAATACTTTTAAGAAATCGGAGAGAAAACAATCATTGCCAATCAGTTAAAAAGTTACTTGAATCAGTTTAATGTTGAACTTCATATTAATATTATTGGGTGACTATTTTAGTGTCAAAAAGAGAGGGTGACATTCCAGAACAAGGGAAAAACTTAAGCAGAAATAAGCATGATATGCACATCTGTCAGTGGAGGGACTATAGCAGCCAGCCCGGAAAAGAGGCATACACATGGATACATAGGGAATAAATATTTATTCTTGTTGCCTTTTACTCTTTGCTTATAAAATCAGTATTATTCACTTTTCCTTTTCAATATATTATTTCTATACTATAGTAGAGCAGCATGCTTTCCTTTAATGTATAAGATATTGCGATAATATAGAAAGGCAGAAAAATAACTTTTAGCAGATACACACTAAGAATACACTTTGCACATTTAAATCCCATGTAATCATTTTAACATCAAAATAACCATGAGGTCATGATAAATCATAAACTGAGTAATTTTACTACAACCAAAGAGATCCTAAAATTGCTTAATAGAGGAATGCAACAGGTGAGGCAAGGAAAATAGGACCTTAGTCATGAATTTAATAATACTCTTAGCAGAAGAAATAGACCTTCTTGTGTCACAAACACTTCAAGCTTAACAAATCCATAACTTTAATGTTTCTTCCCCTAACTTGCTTCCTCTCCTGTATTTCTGATCTTGATCTCAGATGGCACCATTACTATCTGCTGGTTTACTCAAGCTAGAAATTTGGGTGGTATTCTGATTCCTTTTCCCTTCTTTTAGTCCACCCCTTATCCTTTCCAAACAGTCACCAAAGCCTATACATTTTCATCTGTTTCTCCTGTTATCTTTTTAAGTCCTCAACTGTGTCTTGCATTTGTATAGAAACTGTCAACTTCTTGACTCACCATGTCCTCCTCAGCTCCCTCCTGGCCTTACTAATGATCTTTGCAGCACAAATCTAATTTTGCCCTCCTTTCTAAATTTTTTATTTATGTGTTAATTTTTAATTACATTTATTAGGTTGACAGGGTTAGTAAGATCATACAGATTTCAGCTGTACATTTATGTGATACATGATCTGTATACTCCATTGTTTATCCACCACCCACAGTCAAATCATCTTCCATCACCATATATTTGGCCCTTTTTAAAAATCTATGGTGGCTTCTTATTGCCTAACTAAGCTCCTTAAATAGCTACAGTAGCCAAGCTCAATGCCCATGGCTCATTCATACATGTTCTTTGACTAGTCCCATATGATTTGGGTGCTCATTTTCATTTGTTTCCTGTTAGGTTTTTATTTCTTCCTTGACCTCATTGTTAATCCATTCATTACTTAATAACATGTTGTTCAGTCTCCATGTTTGAACATGTTTGAGTTTTTCCCTTGAGGTTGGTTTCTTGTTTCAATCCATTGTGATCCAAACACATGTATGATATGATTTCAATTTTCTTCAGTTTGTTGAGGTTTGTTTTGTGTCCTTTTATGTGGTCTATCTTTGAAAATGTTCCATGTTCATTTGACAAGAATGTAGAGTTTGCTTCTTTTGGGTGAAATGTTTGGTACATATCAAACATTTTATCTAGAGTGTCATTCAGTGCCACAATATTCTTGTTGATTCTTTGTTTGGAAGATCTACCCATTGTTAACATTGAGGTGTTAAAATGTCCTACATGACAACATTGCTGTCAATATATTTCTTGAAGTCCACCAAGATTTTCCTTATATATTTAGGTGCTCCTATGTTAGGTACATAGATGTTTACAAGGGCTATATCCTCTTGTTGGGCTATTCTATTAAGTATTATGTAGTGACCTTCTTTGTCTCTTTTTATGTACTTTGTTTTGAAGTCCATTTTGTCTGATATACGTATTGCTATCCCAGCTTTATTCTCATAGTCATTTACTTGAAGTATTTTTTTCTCATCCCTTCACTTTCAGTCTGTGAATATCTTTTATTCTGAGGTGGGTTTCTTATAGACAGCATGTATGTGTGTTGTGTTTTCTTGTCCATTCAGCTACCCTCTTTTGATTGGAGCATTTAATCCATTTACCTTTAAGGTTATTATTGATAGGTACTTATTCAGTGCTGGGTTGGTGGAGATGTACTCTTTTAGCCTTGTTTTATCTGGGAAGCTATTTATTTCACCTTCCATTGCTGGATAGAGTAGTCTTGGTTGCAAATTCTTGCTTTCATTATTTGGAGTATTTCATATCAATCCTTTCTGGCTCATAGTGTTTCTGTTGAGAAATCAGCTGATAGCCTGTTGGAGCTCCCTCATAAGTTACTAGCTGTTTCTCCCTTGCTGCCTTAAAGATTCTCTCTTTGTCTTAAATTTGCCATTTTAATTATGATGTGTCTTGGAGGGGCCTCTTCAGTTTCATCTTGATTGGGATCCTCTGTGCTTTCTGAACTTGCATGACTTTTTTCCTCACCAAATTAGGGAAGTTTTCTGTTACTATTATCTCAAACAGGTTTTTTATCCCTTGCTCCTTATTTTCTCCTTCTCATATTACTATGATGCAAATGTGTTATGTTTCATTTTTTTCCTGAAGCTCTCTGAAATGATCTTTATTCATTTTGAGTCTTTTTTCATTTTGTTACTCTGGGCATTTTTTTCTACTTTGTCTTTCAGATCACTCATTCCATCCTCTGCTTCATTAATTTTTTCTAGTATATTCTTCTTTTTAGATATTGTAGTCTTCATTTTCCTGGCTCTTGTTCATAATTCTATGTTCTTTTTAATCCTGCTGTAGTTCCCACTAAGTTCCTATATCTCCTGTAAAGTTTCTGTAGCTCTCACTGAGTCCTTGAGCACCTCATAGCCATTATTTTGAATTCTGTATCTGACAGGTTGCATCCCTCAATATCATTGAGCCTTTTTCCTGGAGATTCCTCCTTTCCTTTTGATTGGTGATTATTTCTCTGTCTCCACCTTTTAGGTGACTCTTTCTGTTTGTTTCTGTGTCTCAGATAGCTCTGCTTTGACTGCCTGTCTTCAGAAGGTGGCCTTCAGTGATAGGAATTCTATGGAATCAGTGGTGCACTCTCTTTGATCTCCTGATCTGGATGCTCTAGGGATGCCCTTTATTCAGTTTATGTGAGCTCTTATGTTGTACTTGGGCTTTAATTATTGAATGTTCATTCATTGTTGGATTCTCCCTTTCAGCTGACTACTAGGAGTCACAGCCTCTACTGCATCTTGTATGCTATTGTACAGATATTGGTTAACAAAGCAATACTACCCAGAAAGCCAAACCTATACCAGCAATAATATACCTTACCACATCAATGATATCAATAGCAAAGTAGTAAATATTAATAAAGGTGGAAAGAGATTAGGAATATTATAAGATTTTAAAAAGGAACATGAGATGACTAAAGGGGAGAAAAATGATTTTGAGAGAGAAGAGACAGTAAATAATTAGAGTAGGGAATAGAAACAAGGCAAAGAAATGGTAAAATTAAAATTTAAAACATAAATATAAAAGGGAAAGGCAATGGCAAAATGGAGTAAGAAAATGGAAGAGTATAATATGAGGTTTAAAATAAAATTTAAAATTAGTGAATGAACAGGACCAAAAATTGCAGAAAAACTACATCAGGATCAATAACAGTGATCGATGAGCAAAGATTAATAAATGTAGACAGAGAATAAGAATATTATAGGAAAGAGAAAAAAGAATATGAGATATCTATAATTTAAAAAATTATTTTGAGAGGACAGAAGGAGAAATAATAAGAGTAATAATTAGAATCCAGGCTAAGAAAGGGAAAAATAAAATTACAAATTCAAATAAGCAAGATAAGGAAGAAGGCAAAATAGAATAAGACAGGGAGAGAATAATGTATGAGATTTGAAATTTTAAAAATTGTGAACATTTAGGAATACAATTGAAGAAACACAGCAGTAACAGCAATATCCACTCTAAACAAGCCACAATTTATAAAGGTGGAAAGAAAATAAGAATATTATAAGAAAGGGAAAAAAATGTGAGCTGACCAAAGGAAAAAAGAATTGTTTTTGAGAGGATAGAGGGAGGAGAAATAGAGTAGGAATAGGAACAAGGCAAAGAAAGGGGGTAAATAAAATTTACAACAAAAATAAGAAAGGGCAGGAAGAAGGTAAAATGGAGTAAGACAAAGGACAGGTACAATGTAATATTTGAAATAAAAGTAAGATTTTAAAATATATTAAAATCTAATAAAAATAATTAAAAGTAAAAGACAAAAATAATGAGTTAGTTGGAGTACAATTGAAGAAAATGAAGCAATGTTAGGCTACACGGGAGAAAAAAATAACATAAATTTTGGAGAAGTACAAGGTGGAATTTGTCTCAGCAGAGTTTGGCATGTGCCTTCTGTCTTCTCTTCTGGAACTACATCTGGCTTTTTATCAGCTGAAGATTCCGAGGTGGATTGACCAACTTCTGGCAGCATCACTTGTACCACCTTCACCTGCCTCTAGAGGGGGCTTCTATCACAATCAGGAGGGTGGTACCCCTGAGCCTCTCCCCTGGGAGGCACTGTCCAGTCTTCTGGGTAAAATGTGCTTGTGTGCCCATGCCCCTGTGACACCCACCTTGGTCTGACCCAGCTTATTTCCAATAATGTATAATTTCTGATGAATTTGCTGTCTGTTTCAAGTGAGTGGCCAATCTGTGTAAAAGGGTCAACTCTTTCCTCCTTGGTGAGGTTGGCAGCTCTGTGTGAGAGCGAAGACCAGGCAAGACCCTAATTACCCCTTGTAACACCGATTTCTGATCTTGCTGCCTTGATGACCTCAGTGGAATAGAGCCATAGGATGCAGTATGTTTTATCTCCCTGAGAGAAGTTCAAAGTGGGTCCATCAGGAAATTCTCTTCCTGTCTTTCTCTTATGGATGCGCACCCTTCAGGGGGTTCTTGAACCTGTCCTGTCTGTTCTTCCCACCTTCTCAGTTGAATGCGGTGCTTGAAATCCTGCAGGAGGTGGGGTCTGTTTACAACCTTCCCTTCTCAGAGGTTTGAATTCTGCTGGGAAGGGGGTTCTGCCTGGTTGTAAATAATCTGAGGCACTCTTGCTCATCTAATTCCCAGCCTTCCTACTGCCTTCATAGTAGACACAACCCTGAACTCCTCATTTTGCTTAGCCCCCAGCTTGGTAGTCATGTTGGCAGGGCAGCTGTGCATGGGGTCCCTGCCCAGCACACTTCAGCTCACCATTTATTATTTATTTATTATTAATTTATTGTTGTGGTATTACAATTGTTTCATTTTCCCCTGTTGATCTCCCCTGCCTGCCCCCACCCCATCCCCTCTTTCACAGTCAATCACCCTCTCATTGTTCACTTCCATGGGTCATTCACACTAGTCCTTGACTAAATCCTTTCCCTTCTTTCAGCTGCTCTTCTAAAAAGTCTCTCTGTGGCATACCCTCTGCAGCACCAAGTCACTGTCTGGCTTTTCATGCACACTAACTGTCCAAAAAGCCAGAAGCCTCTCATGGTCACAACTGGCCACAACCTGCCTTTCTCTCTCTCTCTCTCTCTCTCTCTCTCTCTCTCTCTCTCTCTCTCACTATCCTGACTGGTTGGTATTTGGTGCTGGTGCTGCTGCTATGGACATGCTACTGGCTGTGGGTGTGTAGCTTGAATCTCCTGGACCTCACATATCCTCCCAAGTCACTCTTGGCCCAAGACTGGGGACTCCCACTCAGGTGCCTTGTCCTTACAAATATACAGTAGAGAAATAGGGAAAAGGAAATGTAAATCAACATTTATTGATGACTTTCTGTTTACAAACAGTATGCCTAGAACTTTAACTAGGCTAAACAGATAATACGGCTGTTAAAGCCACATAACTAAGGAGGACAAGGAGATACGAAGAAGGTTCTCCTCTGCTCCCATTTTCCTTTATTCATGCCTTGTGGGGTTTGTATTTGCTTTTTCTGCATTGTTCACCTGCTTATTTGCATTAAATATAATGAAAATATTTACGATTGTTTTGCTTATTAACTTCAGACATGAAGGCAGGTACCATGTCTGTCTTGTCCACCATTGTCTACTCAGGTTCTAGCGCAGTGCCCACTGTAGAGTAAGAACACCATAAATATCCATTGAGTTAGTGAATGACTGATATTGTCTAGTGTTGTAACTCCGGCAACATGTCTGTCTCTTTGTCCAATTATAAGTTTATTTAGGGCTAAGACTTTTTGTTGGATCAATGATTGGGTGTTGGCTGCCATACCTGTCCACATTTTATCACTTTTTTGTTGACTAAAATGTATTTTATCAACAACAATCTACCATATGGCCAATAAAATAAAATCTTCTTAACTCTGATGATCTAGTACATTATATTATGCAGATTAATACATTAACCTAAGGTTATGAGTAAAGGTAAAAATATTATAATGGGGAATATTGTGGAGTAAGAAAAGCAGGCAAAGAGGAGGTAAGGAAGGAAGGGGAATGGTATAGTGAATAAAGCTTTGAGGTAGAATAGGCTAGAAGTTCCTGGATTCTTGCTATACAAATACTTTGTGATAATAATTTTAATAAAGGACTCTAGGCCAAAAGAAATACCTAATAGTTCCATTTACTAAGTAGTTAGGTTCAAACAACTTAGTATATATGTATGTCCTACTTAGTGGTCATTTGAAAATAATGCACATAAATTAAAAGAGAACATAATATTTTTATTTCAATTTTAAATAACCAAAACTACTTATTAATGAAATATGTGCACCTCTTGGACACCACCTACCCTCTCAAGGCTTGGAATCATATTAGATATTACCACTCTAATTTCTGTTTTACATTTATTTTCAGGGGACACTTGATGTTTGATCACAGCAACCACCAAAAACCCAGCTTCACAAACATTCATCAAAAGGAAAGTGCAATCTAAGGTTGAAACTGAGAGCTACCTGGATGGAGGTAGCAGTTCACACAGTATCTGACTTATGTCAAATATTGTTTTGTTTTCTCAAATATTTAAGATAACCTATGTATCCCTATGAATTAGCAATAGTACCATAGGTGCCTCAGAGCACGTTTGGGAACAAGAAAGCCTTTGAATTCTAGCAGACATGCATTCAAATATTGAACCTACCTTGTTTCCAACTGCGTGACCTTGACAAGTCACTGAAACCTTTTTGAGCCTTGATTTCTTTATCTTAGAAATACAGATAATATTATATGATGTCTCAATTTCCTGTAACTTTGCACACAAGTGTCTGTGTTGAGTTGAATTATAACTGCTTTTTATATTTGGAGAGAGTGCAATTCTTGAACTTGAAACCTTTAAAAAAAATAGATATAATACTAACACTCAGTTTTTGTGGAAATGAAATTATACAAAAACAATTATTTACATACAGCCCAAGCACAGTTTTTTTGGCACAAAGGAAAGTTACAGTAAATGATCATCTCCCCCCCCACAAGAAAATTATGTTAATCCTGGTCCACCCTCTTTTAATCCTTCTGTGAGTCATTACCTTGCATTACAGAAAATTCACTGGATACCTGTTTACCATGCCCACGTTTCTAAAGATTCTACACTTTTACTGTTAGGAGATTCAATCTTTTTTTTTTTTTTTTTTTTTCCCTGCTATAGAGGAACCACACCTTTCTCCTATTAACAGAAAATAGTCAATTCCCCTTGAAATGTCCTTAAAGCTTTTATTTATACTAGGTCTAGTGATTCAAAAGCTCAAACACAAGCTTTTTTTTTCCCCCTTGGACTTCTACATTAGGCTCCCTTTCACTACAACAGTAGCAGGCAAAAATTAGTTGAATGGTGAAATGTACTTAAAAAAAAAAAAAGATTTTTACCTTTTTGTTCCCCTCCACTCTGTCTCTTCACCAGGAGGAAATAATGGGACCCTCATTAACTTTGATTCCCACCAATAACTTCACTCACATTTCCAATATGAACTTAATTCCTCCACCCTCTGTAAAAAAAATTATAGAGGAAAAGTTAATTATTAATGTTTTTTTCTGTTGGACAGTTAGCTTTGTTCTGTGCAGTACACTTCAAAAATGAGCTTTTCTTAGGGTAGACAATATAGCACATACAGCATCACACAGCAAACCTTCAAGTAGGACAGATCCTACCTCAAATCCTGGCTCTACCACTTTTGAGGTTTGTGACTTGGATTTATGACTTTATGTCTTTGGGCTACCATTTTCTTATCTGTAAAACAAAGATGCTAATAATAAATAATAACAATAATTTATTTAAATAGCTGACATGGATAATATGGAATGTTTAGCATGGTAGCACAGTAGCAGACGTAATAATTTCTCTGTAATTGATGCCCATCATCATCATCATCATCATCATCAAAATTATTGTCACCATTATCATTTTGTTCACAAAGATAAGAGTCTAATTGGATCAGTAAAGATCCATTATTCTTACTTCAATAGCATTATTCAGTTAATCTCCTAGATGGAGAGCCACAGCATTCTAGAGAATAAAAGCAAATTCATGATTAGCTGATATCATCTTCTCTTCCTAGTCACTAGTAACCCTTTTCATTCAAAATAGAAATTCTTGACTTGAGTCAGAAACTTGAATCTGAGTCAGACCATAGCTACCATGCAGCACTCCAGTCACAATTTCAGGGTACAAGTGTGAAAGTTTGATCTAAACATATAAGATAACTTGATTACTGAATATCTAAGGCATAAGGGGGAAATAGTAAAACCCTTAATTATATTTACATCTCTATGTTGTACAACTGTTTAGTTTATTTTGACTAAAACAAAATACCTAAGCTTCAATATTGTCATAAGAATATTTTAATATAATTTCAGCAAATAAGTTCTATTTATATTTATAGAATATTAGATACTACACAGAAATTTGCACTATTTCTTATTACCAATTACCTTCATTTTATTGATAAACTGAACAAGATCTAGAGAGGTACTCTGACTCGTCCAAGTAACCTGATTAATAAATGGTAAGGCAGGAATAAAGTAAAAATATGCCACCTTAGAACTGAAATTTTTTGAAAGTTAACATATTTTATGCCTTTCATGGTACCATTTATCAAAAACGTGCCTCTGTTTCTACTTACAAATTTATCTAAAGATGTGTAAATTTTTATTCTCTGTTTTGCCAACTTAAAACTTTATCATTAGTTTCTTATGCTTAACCTTTGAAATAATTTTTCATAATCTATAGAAATACAGATTTCCCTCTTCATCTCCAGTATTTCCATCAACTCTACTCACTTTTTCATCTCTCTTCAAGCCTGATACTGCATTTTAAGTTTCTAATGTTCTCACAGTTGAGCTCACCAGGAAGCACACATTATACAGGAAGTTCACTGGACTAGAGCCCAATAGAATCATGCCTCCATGCTGGACCTTTGACTATCCGTGTGACCCTGGATACTCAGAATCCACCACTAGGAAAGGAAATGTTTGGACTAGATGGTCATTTAGTCTTCTGCCATTGAAATTGTTTAAAAACAAAAACAAAAGTATCAAATATAATCAGGTTTTTCATAGGTGAATAACTCAACAACCCAAAAGATAGAACTTAAGCCAAGAGTTAAGAAATGGCTGTTTCTCTGCAAAACCCAAACACCTAAGCCTATCACTATGGATACCTTACCATTTATAGTAAGAGCTACCATCTGACCAGAACTGACAGTTCAGTTATTCAGGCAGGACCCATTTCATTTCTTACATTTTTATCCTCAAGTATGTTCTTTCTCTGATTGAATAAAAGATTTCTAAATATGTTACATTAATACCTCAAACTAATGAGTACTAATAAATGGGGGAAAAAACCCTGAAAATTCATTTTTGAATTCAAATTAACCTAAAGGTGAAGGGACAAAACACATAAAGATAAAACATAACTGCTGTGCATAAATTTCCATCAATACATATGTAGATGAGCCATTTTTATATCCTGAAAAAATGTGAGAATTTGGTATTTTTGCCTTCCCCAATGCTCTACCACTACTGGTTATCTGGAAATAATCATTTGAATTATAAAAGTTTAAAATGTATGGATTTTTTACATGTTAATTTGTTATTATAAAGTTTTATTCTTGTACCAGTGTTGCTTATTACACTCAATAAATTTATTTACAATGAAGATTTAGCAGACTAGACTGCTCATGAGAAAACTAGAAATGTTAGGAAGAAAGCACAATAAGATGAAAGAAATTGGGATCATTTGGGAAACAACAGGAATTAGAAAGGAGATTAACAGTAAAAGCAGGCTTTACAGGACCCAGAGTTACATTAATATGGTTAAGAATTTTTTTAAATCCACATAATCAATGATATACTTTCTTTTCAGAACTGTTAAGAGAGTTTACCCCTTAGAAGTTCTCCATGTGCTTTTACTATATATATATATATATATATATATATATATATATATGCAATTACTCATATGTGGCTTATCATAAGTTCAGTCTGTGTTTTAATGAGTCATATTGCACCTCCCCAACTAGATTGTAAATTCCCAGAGGATGGGTAATCGTTTGTCTTTCTTTGGAACCTCTTCAGTTCTTTGTATAGTGTCAAGCATATGAATAGCATTTGACAAATGTCTGATAAATAAATGTATCATTTAAATTAGAAAAAAAAATTAAATCTTACCTTAGAGTTACATATGATTTACTTCTCCCAATGCTCTAGTGATTTAAATTTTAGAGTCCCATCTTTAAATCTGAACCACATAAAGATATTGCCATCTTGGTTAACCATTGTTTAAATGTTTACTTTCCTTGTTCTATATTATTATATCTCTCAGGATTCTTTTGTTCATCCAGCTAATGAAATGAGGATTGGGGAGCTTCATCCTTCATTAGCTGAGACCCCTCTGTACCCACCCAAACTTGTTCTGCTAGGGAAGGACAAAAAAGGTAACACTGTGAACCTGATGCGGGAGTATTGCCACAAATGCATGTGCATGACGAATCGCCAGTTGTCAATTTTGATACACTATTGTCTATAGAAATGTTTTACAATTATGCATTTCTGACATCACTCAATATGCTATCTGTTTTTCATATTCACTTTTCTGCGTTTATAAGTGTCAGTGTTCAAAGACTATACTTTCAGGGATCATTTCTAGAGTTCGTTTATAATTGTCAGTGTTCAGAGCATTATAATATTCTCCCCTTTACATTTCAGAATCAACTGATGAGTCTGAAGTTGACAAAACTCACTGTCTGAATAACAGTGTTTCCTCAGGCACTTACTCAGACTACTCGCCTTCCCAGGCTTCCTCGGGATCCTCTAACACCCGGGTTAAAGTGGGGTCCTTACAGACAACAGCGAAAGATGCAGTACATAATTCTTTGTGGGGTAACAGGTGTGTTTAGAATTCCCTCTTTTCTGTTCCCAAATGGTTATTTTTGGCAAACTTTAAAAGTGAATTTGTCTAAACTTTGAAATTGTATCAGCACAGCAGTGACATAGAAGACAGAAGGGGCAGGTAACAAATGTAGTCAAGAACACTTGAATCCAATTTTACAAAACAAAACTATTGTGTAAAGGAGAGATAGTAGGAGACCAACAGATTGAGGTGGTAGGACAAGAAAATTTTTTAAATTAGAAATTGTTTTCCAATACTTATGTATGGATGGATTAAAGTAAGATGTATGTAAAGCCCTCATGTGCCTAGTACAAAGTAAATGTTCAGTAAAATTTTATTGTTATCATCAGCATCATTTTATCTACCACCATCTGGAAAAGTTAGAATATAAGTATTGCTTTCCAAAATGGATCCTATTCTACATTACTTCCATTTTACAGATAAAAAAAAACTAAAGCCGCAGACCACAATAAAGTGACTCCATGAGGTAGTATTTGCCCATTTCCAATTCTCTTGTTTTATAACTTGTTGCTATCTTTTACACTATAAATAGCAAATAAAAATCATGTCATTAACATAGTTAATGACTTTTGTTCATATTTTACTAATAATATCCCTACAGCTGGCAATGAATCCTTTGATGAATAACTCTCCTCATTGATGCCCATAATAATATTAACTCTATAAATTCATTATTTGTGATACAAGCTGAGGTTAATTTAAGTACTTTTTTATTAGCAAAAACCCTTAAAAGTCTTGTTATTGGGCAAATGTTTTTGGAATAAACTTAGAAAAATGAGCATCTTCTAGACATACTGTGGTACTGTTGTGAACATGTGAATAATCAAAAGTCATTAATATAATATAATATAAAACAATTTACATCTCAGAGAAAGATATCTGGGTATATTCCCTATGCAGTGGATATAATGTTTTCATTACCTGCTCTTTAAATAAATATATATACCAAGCATTTATAGGAAAGGTACTCTCAACCTGTAGTTTGGAAATATGCTGAATCAGAAATTTCAGAGATAGGGTAGTCAGGTGATTCTAGTTATTAGGCAATAATACCATTACTGAAGATCTATATAGTTCATTCATTCATTCATTCATTCAACAAATATATTTTTAATACCTACTCTATGCTGGGTCTGAAGAAAAGAAAATTTCTGCCCTCATGAGTTTATATTCTAGCCGAGGACAATAGTTAACATATAATAAGTAACAGTAAATAGATAACATAACTTGATGATTACTAGGAAGAAGTTAAAGTAGGAGCAAGGTAAATGGGGATTTTTTGGACATGAAACAGCAATGCTGTCTTAATCATAAGTGAGATATGGGTGAATGATCAGTTAAACAAAGGACAGTGGCATTCTTGGCTGTTTGTTCTCTTTCTGGCAAAGATCCATATTTGTATTTCATCTCTCCATTGCTTTCACAGGATTGCACAATCTTTCCCACAACCTCTTGATGCAAAGCCATTACTCAGCCAGCGGGAAGCTGTTCCCTCAGGGAATCTACCACAGCGTCCAGACCGGCTGCCAATGAGTGACACTTTCACTGACAACTGGACTGATGGCTCACACTACGATAACACCGGGTTTGTTGGAGAGGAAACTGCAGGCGAGAATGCCAACAGTAACCCTCTCTTAGGTTCGAAATCTAGAAACCCACCTTCTCACGGACGCAGGCCCTTGATTAGGCAGGACAGGATTGTCGGTGTTCCCCTGGAACTTGAGCAGTCTGCAAACAGACACACGCCAGAAACAGAAGTGCCTCCTTCCAATCCTTGGCAGAATTGGACTAGGACCCCTAGTCCTTTTGAAGACAGGACCGCTTTCCCTTCCAAATTAGAGAGCACCCCCACCACCAGCCCATTGCCTGAAAGGAAAGAACATATAAAGGAGTCCACTGAAATACCTAGTCCATTTTCTCCTGGAGTGCCATGGGACTATCACGATTCCAATCCCAACAGGAGTCTTAGTAATGTCTTTTCTCAAATCCACTGCCGCCCAGACCCTTCTAAAGGCATTTCCATTAGCAAAAGCACAGAGAGGCTTTCCCCACTGATGAGAGATATCAAGTCCAACAAATTCAAAAAGTCACAGAGTATCGATGAAATTGACATTGGTACATACAAAGTTTATAATATACCGTTAGAAAATTATGCTTCTGGCAGTGATCACTTAGGAAGCCACGAACGGCCAGATAAATTGTTGGCACCAGAGCACGGCATGGCCAGCATGTCTCGAAGCCAGTCAGTCCCAATGCTGGATGACGAGATGCTCACCTACGGAAGTAGTAAAGGGCCGCAGCCGCCAAAAGCTTCCATGACGAAAAAAGTCTATCAGTTTGACCAAAGCTTCAATCCCCAAGGCGCCGTAGAAGTTAAAGCCGAAAAGAGGATACCGCCCCCTTTCCAACACAATTCTGAATACATGCAACAGCCCGGCAAAAACATCGCCAAGGATTTGGTCAGCCCTCGAGCTTACAGAGGATACCCACCAATGGAGCAAATGTTTTCGTTTTCTCAGCCATCTGTTAATGAGGATGCTGTGGTGAACGCCCAGTTCGCAAGCCAAGGTGGCAGGCCAGGCTTCTTAAGACGAGCTGACTCCCTGGCCAGCCCCACGGAAATGGCCATGTTTAGAAGGGTCAGTGAACCGCATGAGCTGCCTCCCAGTGACAGGTACGGCAGACCTCCGTATAGGGCAGGTCTGGATCGCCAAAGCAGCGTTTCAGTGACTGAGTCCCAGTTCCTGAAAAGGAATGGCAGGTATGAAGATGAACACCCTTCATATCAAGAAGTGAAAGCTCAGGCTGGAAGTTTTCCAGTTAAAAACCTTACCCAGAGGAGGCCACTGTCTGCAAGAAGCTACAGTACAGAGAGTTACGGTGCCTCCCAAACCAGGCCAGTTTCAGCTAGGCCTACTATGGCAGCTCTTTTGGAAAAAATACCATCTGACTATAACTTGGGTAACTATGGGGACAAGCCATCAGATAACAGTGATATAAAGACGAGGCCTGCTCCTGGGAAGGGAGAGGAGAGCTGTGGTAAAATGCCTGCAGACTGGAGACAACAGCTGCTTAGACATATAGAAGCTAGAAGGTTAGACAGGGTATGTTTGGCATTTCTCTGTAAGAATATCCCTCCTGCCTTTAGTTTTGCTTTAATTGGCATTTCTAAGTCCGTGTAGTGAAGCATGAACTACATGAATGAATAGATGATCAGCATTTTATTTATCTTTATATTGTGGGGACTTGATCATAATAGCATTTCATAGATATTGTTTAATGCTCTTGGAGAGTCCATAACCTGTAGGTGAGTTGTTTATCAAGTACAGCCTACACATTGTTAGTAAGAAAAAATTTCACTTTACTATTGGGGATGGTGCTTCCAATGCTTTCTAGCCATTAAGGCAAAATGACTCTCCTAGGGCACAAAACTATGCTCTGGTGACGTAAAGAGTGTGATTTTTATTGAATCTATAAATAGTGAGTATTTTGCCCCTTTCTGCACAGACCCACTTATGTTAAAGCCAAGCCTAATTTGTTTATAAAATTTGCATATAGTTACCCCTATGGAACTATTAAAGTGATTACTTCAAATGAGGAATAATCTTCCCAGAAAGAAACAGATGAATCAAATAAGCAGAGATTGAATACCCTCCTACACATTATTTTATTCCATAAAAATCCTGCCATTTAGAATGTTAGTCTTAATAAAGAAAGAAATGTTTAAAGTCATACTACAGACAACAGAAATAGATGATATCTTTTTGTAGACTACAAATATACAAATTAGGGTTCATGTTACAGCAAAATAAGGAAATTAATACCAATTCAGATAAAAACTGAGTCACAGTAAAACATGGAATGCACATTTATTAAGGAGTAAAAAAAATGTATAAATGTATAAAGCCTAGAATTATTTTTTGTTGCCTATTCATTTCCCCCTAAGAGAAATCTGTACTTTCATTCCCTAGAGTGATGATCAGTGACCATCATTACTGAGAGTCCTTTGTGGCTTTTCTATAGAAAGCTATGTGTGCTCTGCGTTGACCTTAGAATCTTAAAGGCCTTTTCTCATTTTGTAGGTTTAAAAGTTTGGTGTAAATTGGGAATCTGGTTAGTAATATGCCATTAGAATGTTTCATTCAATAGTTCTATTGTTTTATGTGGCATCCTGCTAAAAACACAAGTCACTGCGTTTATTCTCTATTTCCTTAATACTGACTTTGGTGTTTTCAGGTGTACTCTTTTTTTAAGAATTATATTGTTTGTAGGTCGTGTCTACATGACAAGAAAACAATTATTTTTAGGAGAACAGTGAACTAATAAGTGTGGGTGCAGATGTTATTTTCTTAATATGAAAATTGGTTCGGTTCTGCCTTGCCAAATATTTCATCAGAATGTCTGTTTTGAATAGGTGTGCTCAGTCCCTCATCAAAGCCTCATGACTGGCTGTCAGTGGGAGACACCTGGTCAGTTGTCACCGTTCCTTACCTCAAGTCATACCCTCGATATAGACAGATAACTTGGAGGGCAAAATATTGAGGGCCAAATAATACAGTACAATTTGGGAACTCGGCCTCATGTAGACACGACCATACATAATAGAGTAAGATGAACTAAGAAAGGTTATAAGAAGCTTTTTGAAGCATATGTGCAGTAACTAGTCATTTCAGGCAACAGCAAAGTGAGTGGAAAACAAAGTATAAAAAAAGAAAACACAAATTCTGAACATCTGGTGCCATCCTACATTTACTGGTTTCCCAGATAGTTTCTCTCCTTTGAACAGAGCTACTGAAAAGTAAGTGACTCCTCTAATTGGAGCAGGAATTTGGAAGGAGGAAGATAAAACTGTGGGAGTTTTGAGGGGGGTGGATCACCAGAAGCCTGGAGACCCTTCCTGTGCCAGCTTCAGATCAATGAAAGTAAACATAGGTTTTCCATTGCTGTGACAGCCCTGCCCTTCCTTTTTAACTAGCCTCTGTATCCCTTGTTTGGTTATAATTTTCTTACTGTCTTTCAATTCTCAGAGCAACTTCATGTATGTTCAATAATGTCTCATTTAATTCTAAGACATTAAATTACCTTAGAGTATTCTTCTAGCCATTGGACCCTAGAAGCTCATCCTCTGTTTTTTCCAAGCAACACTTCTTTCCCCCTCTTAGTAGTGTTACTGAGCTATTCAGGCTGGATCTTACTTAAAACTTCCTACCACTCAACAGGATGAATTCAGGGTACTGAAGCACAGACTTGTTATGTAAAACTAATTTCATAACTGCACTACTGAACATTCTGTCCAAGTCAGACTGCACCAGAGATATGGTGTACTTCCCTCCCAGTAAAATTTAGTTGCACATTTTGAACCTAGGCAATCAAATTGTTACACTGGAAACTGTGGGATATTTGTCCATTCCTCACAAAAGAGAACTGCCTAGGGGCCTGGACATCGGGTAAGCTTAACTGCCCATGTTGGTTAAAGGTCTTGTTGGGTACTTGGAGAGGCAGCTCCAAGCACTACCCTTGAATAAAGATGTTTGTTTTCTCTAGTTTAACCTTAAGGCTTAAGCTTCCACCACAGGGCCAGACTGTGACTAGAAGAACTTAAGTCCTGTTTTCATGTGTCTGAGGCTGCTACTGGTCTGTGAGAGCAGATAGAGCACTAGACTAGAGTGATTTTAACCCTTAAGCAACCATTCAAGTGCTAGATTGAACTGATCAGTGTCTTTTTCAATTCTGGTATAAGGACAGTGATAAAACTTTGGATGAAACAGTCAAAAACCCGTAACAGTTATGGCTGGTAGATAAAGCACACCATTAGGCTTACAATATAATAGTTTTCGGTTAAGTGAAACTGATGCTAAAAATCATTACCTTGCAAATAAAGCCCTAGAGCAGAATAACTGTCTACTGTTAATGTTCAGTAATATTCATTTTTAAAAGTATATTAACTCCTGTAGAATTTTTTCCAAAATAATAGAGTTACTTAAAGAAACACATGCTGAATTATAACATTTCCATGATATGTGAAAAGTGGAGGTTTTACTGATGAAAACTATTTGATGAGCAGATGTCCTAAATGTCTTAATTTTTAAATGAAGTTTTGTAGAAAAAGATTAACTATCAGACACTTGGAATAACTTTAGAAGGGTAGCAACAATTAAAATATGACCAGTTTTCTATAGTTATTTAGGTACGTTATATAAATAGCATTAACTGTTCAAATCGTAATTCCTTTAGTTACATTAGGAAATTTCTCCAATTTAAATGTCATTTTTAAAAAAGTTCAAATATCTGGATCCTCATACAAGTTAGTTGACTGATTTAACTAAAATAATCATTAAATTCAATCAGCCAGTGGTCACATAGAATGAATTTTTGACCAGCCTTTTTTTTTTTTTTTTTTTCTGAGATGCTGTAATTCAGCCTATAGATTGAGAAATAAAGGAACTGATTTTGGCTTTAACATCACAGTGCATTAGTTTTAAGGCAGAACTAGAAGCCAGTATTTGTCTTTTGTATGAGGTAATCTCATAATGTGAAAGAGACCATGAGGTTTGCAGCTGACAAAATTTGATTGACTTCACTGCTTAAGTTTTTTTAATTAATAGTCTACCATAGATGAACAGCATTTGTCCAGAATCACTACTATCAAGATATATGAGAGACAGATTTTATGCCTTTGAGTTAGCAGCAAATGTAAAACAGAACGTATCTTTGCTTTTTTGTCTTTTCTGTAGTTTTGGACGGTACTCATTATGTGCATAACTAACACTGTTTACTGTATGCTTCTGTCTGATTGAGTGCATGCTTTACAACAGAAAGTTACTGTTTGCCCGCTTAAAGTTAAATGTTATAAAGTTAAACATGTTCATGTAATGATCAGTTTGTTGAGCATGTGTTCACACCCTGTCACATGATTATTTCCTCTACTCAGAATGCTGCTTACAAACACAACACAGTTAACCTTGGCATGCTGCCCTATGGAGGTATTTCAACAATGCATGCAGGCAGAAGCATGACTTTAAACTTGCAGACTAAGTCTAAATTTGATCTACAAGAACTACCTCTTCAGAAAGTAAGTATGGACTGCCCTACATGTGTCAGCATACCAAAGCCAATTAATGTTGTTTGCTCACTTAATGTGTTTAGGCTGTATGTACCAACCCTGCTTACAGACTATCACAAGTCCATAAAGCACAAGGGCAAATAATGTAGGGCCTGAATTCCTCTTAGCTGCTAAATGAGTATTTGTAGCTAGATGTATGATCGGGTTCCTGCTTTACAGCTTTGCTTTGTGGATTGAGCAGGTACATGGCTTTTTGTGTCACATTAAGGCTCATTATTTTTCATATTATTCATTTTCTTTTTCTTTCATTCTTTGCTTTTTTTTGTTGTTGTTTTTTTAAAGATTTTATTTATTTTTTTAGAGTGAGGGGAAGGGAGAGAGGGAGATAGATATCAGTGTATGGTTACCTTTCACCTGCCTCCAACCACAGACGTGGCTGGAGACCTGGCTTGCAACCTTGTTATGTGCTCTGGCTGGGGAATCGAACCAGCAACCTTTGGGTTCGCAGGCCGGTTGGTTTGCTTTTTAATATATATCTTTTCAAGATAGCCCTGTCTTCTCTTGCTGGTGCATTGTAAGAACAGAGCTAGAAACTATTATTGGATTTCTATTGATTCCTTTGGAAAAGACAAAGCCCTAAATTAGAATGGAAATTAAGTGGTCGACATTTCTAAATGCTTTTTCAGCCCATTTTCTTCACAGGAAATATTACAGAGATAAAACAGGAGAAATAAGTTTGTGACTTGGCAAACAAATTGTTACTCATCCTAGGCTAATGGGAAAGTGGCAAGTTCACATAATTTTAAAAGAAAATGTAGGCTCATTTGAAAGCAAATACACTGTAGGAGGAAACATTTCCATTGTCAAAGGGATGTTCCTGCTTGTTTTATTCAACCAAAACTGAGAACTGCCATTTTACCTGTTTCAATTGATGAATGCCTTCTGTCTTGGTTACATTTTGATGGAGAGTAATGAATCGGTTTTTACACAATATGTCATTATGACTTTATTATTAATATAGTCATTAGCCTAGCAACTTACTTTATGGGAAAAAAGAAAAGCAATGCAAAATGGGGATAACAGAATGAGAGTAGCCTCCAAACACTTCTCTCCTAGAAAAATTCATGACCCTATGGAACAGACTCCCATCCCAGAAAAATGAGGTTCAAAAGACCTTACATTCACGTTTTATTGTTAAAGTAGTCTTAATTACTTTCCTAATTCTGGATTGTTTGCTTCCCACTGTGAGTAGAGAAATAAAATCAAAGACACACTTAGAGTCACAGCTGTATCATCACTTTGAAAAAAAAAAAAAAAACACTAAGTAAATTAAGAGTGTTGGAATGCTTCTTCCTGTCCTCAGTCTTCTGATGCAGGACCAGTGGTGTGTGGATAACTTTCTCTCCAGGAAGAAAAACAAGGCCATGATTTATGATGTTCACCAATGTCAGTAAAATAAACACTCCCTCTATAGCCAATTTCAGTACTAACTTAACATCACTGAAGCAGACTTGGGACTTGAGGAGAGATGGTCTTTGTGAGCTAATATATGTTGGTTTTCTACAAGCTACTATCAGCAAGACCCTTTTTGCTGAAACCCCAACTTGAAGGGAACCTATTCTTCCTGGTCTATCAGATGCCCGGGGCTCTCTCATCCTCTGGCCTAACAGAACCAGTTTTCAGAAGGGCTTACTAGCACTATAGGGGTGATATATCACAATTTTAATAGGTACCTTTCCTGGAGGTGCCTCTTAATTAATAGATAATTCAGTGAGATTAAGAGAGGTTTTGGTATGAAGGAAACTATTGCTTGAATCTTTGGAAATTATACCATAGAAATAGCTCTTTATCTTGCCTAATCTTTAGCCTTATTTACTCATCAATCTATAGAATAATACAGATATATTCAATGTCTAAAAATATACTTTGAAGCACTCTTTCTGAATGTGTTAATTATCTCCAGAAATAATTTAGACACCTCTTTATTGCTATATTAGTTTTCTGATGGTGTTTAAGGTACCCTAGAGAAGGTATTCATTAATGATTACTATAGTTTTAGGAAGATCTCTGCCAGAAATTGTGCAGAGTAATAATATTTAGAGACTCTTCAAGTTCAGTTGGGCATAGGGATGACCATAATGAATTAATTACCTTTGGAAATTACATTAAACTGCAAACTAAGAATAATTCAACTATTGAAAGACTCCATCTAAAAATGAATTATCATCAATACTGCATTATCCACACAAAAAAGAGAGAAACAGAGAAGAAAAGGTATAGAAAGGGAATACAGGACAACTACTCTTATCACCACAAAAATATTTTATGACCCAAAATTATCAGTTTAAGGCCTTAAAACTTTAGGCTTTTAGACATTAGGGACAAGTTTCGTAGCCTGCTGCCACTGTGGGAACTTACATTTGGGCAGTAGTTGGTGCTTACTCAATTTTGAGACAATTTCAGCCACTGCTTCCTCCCAAGGATTCCGGTCTAATTCTCTACTCCTTCACCCTTGTGTTCAGATACATCTGTTCTGCAAAGCTTCTTTAATTAGAAAATTTGTCTGGTTTGTCTGCTAAGTTTTCCAGTCACCCTGTTTTATGATTCAGCCTCTCAGATTCTCCCTTCCTGGAGCCATTGAGCATTGCTGCTAACAGGTCCCATGCTTGAGGCTCAGTCTCTTTGAACTCTTCCCTATGGGAAAGGAGACAGACCAAATTGGTTTTCCTTTGACTTACAAATGCATAAAAATCAATTATAACACTTTTGCCTTGCTACTTCAGATAATAAAAATTAATATCATATATTTAGAATGTCTTTGCAGCCCCTAAATGTTTATTAGCCATGAGAATTCCACTGAAATACAAAGTCGGATCAACTGATAAACACACATTTTTCAGCAGATAAAATTGAAAAAGCTCATTCTCCCATAGAAACCTCGAGCTGTCATTTTATTCATAAAATTCCTGAATGATTATATTGGCCATCTCTAGTTGCGTGCAATTGGCAAATGACTCTGGGGTGTCCTAGAAAGAATGAATGAATGAAATATCCAAAAGAATGCAAACCAATATTTTCACGTTGAACAAGAGAAATCGAGCTGCAGCACACTTTTGTGCAGTGGTGTCCTTCAGAGGGATCACTCAGGGGCTGAAATCCGGACTCTTCCCAGGCTCTCTGCTTGCCAACCCTTACCTTTTGCAATTAGAAGAAAGGAGTAGTTTTCATATTTCCTCTGTCACCCTGAGGCTCTCTTTTTGTAAGTTATGCACCCAGAGAAGTGGGCCCTTTTGCAATTCCTGCCTTCCTCAACCCCTCCATTTTAGTTATTAGCAGAAAGGCACTGTTTATGTGAGTTGAGATCCAACTCAGCATATTATTTCTTTTTCAGTTTGCATTTTTATTTTTGTTTTTGTTTTTGTTTTTAGTTTACCAAACTTATTTTTTTATTAACTTTAAACAAAATCGTACCAAACTAATTAAAGGGTATAACTATTTGTGATGAAGGTTGAAAAACACTGTACTTGATACAGTATTTACACAGCAAATATTTACATGAACTGAAAAGGAAGACTTTCTCAGATTTTACTGTTTTGAATAGTTCTAATGCTTTCATATTTATTACATTTCAGGTTGAGTATTGTACATGTTTTATGGATTACAAGCCAAATACAGGCTTTCTATACTGTAAACAGTAAATTACATTTTCTGATGTAATTTTAGGGACCCTCAAGATATTTTTTAAATGTGACTAAATACAACAACAAAATTAGTTTACAAAATTAGTTTAATAAATTTAACTTTCATGGTTTTACAATATTTATTGATGATTATTCTCATTTCAAAAAATGAATAGTACTTATGTTCAGAATATTTAAAACATAAATCAGCTATTAAATTGCAAAACTTTCATATTTTCTATTCATTCATTCATTTACTCATTTATCATTTATTTACTGCCTCTCCACAAAGCATTTAAGGCAACTTTCTAGATGTTATTGATGGCTCCATGTGCTTCTTCGGATGTGTTCTGTTGTAATTAAACTTAGCTTCTGTCTTGAAATTTTATGTTATTAGAGAGAAATATAATACAAGTGACCCTTGAGCAACATGGGTTTGACATGAACAGGTCCACTTATGTGTGAATTTTTTCAATAAATACTGTGAATGTATTTTCTTTTTATAATTTTCTTAATTATATTTTCCTTGTTCTAGCTTACTTTCTTGTACAAATACAATATATAATACATATAACATACAAAATATATCTTAACTGTTTGTATTATTGGTAAGTCTGCTGGTCAACAGTAGTTGACTTATTAGTAATTAAGCTTTGGGGGCGTTAAAAGCTATATGTAGATTTTCAACTGCACAGCAATTGGCACACCTAACCCCATATTGTTCAAGGGTCAACTGTATTGTAAACTGTCAGTTCAAACTTCCATTTTTATTATCCAGATGAATGGTAGAATCAATAAATATTTTGATAGAGGTATAATAAAAAATAGGATTTATTGAGAATCTACTATGTAGCTGGTACCATAATATACTTTAAATATGTTTTTTCACACATCTTTCACAAAAAGCTTCAGTGGTATTTATCTTTATTGTATAGATGAGAAATATGAGTCTCATGTGTCACAGAAAAGAAGTCACCTGCATTTTTACTGTTATACTATTGTAACCCTTATACCTAGCATAGTAGCAGCTGAATTTGAATCTGACTCAGCTTGGCACCTAAGTCCCTGCTGTTCTTACTATGCAATGATTCCTTCACAAATGTATGTAAAACCTGACATTTCCTTAGATCATAATTCATAACAGTTGATAAAACTTTTTAAAATACCCTATTAATGCATATGATCTTCATAACAATCCAGAAAATAGATATCATGGGACCCAAATCACTTTTCACGTGCTCCAGGTAGATGCTTTCTTAGTTAGCTGAGCTTAATAAATGTTTTTTCTTACTGGATCTATGCAGATAGTACCAACATTTTATCTGCATTTATTTACTCTAGTTCCAAGGGTTATTTACTTGATGGGGTTTTTTTTTCCCCAGAAAGCAAAGCAAGATTAATGTGGCACATGTGGGGCAATTTATACCTATAGTTTCTATTGATCTTGCTGCATTTATTATTGGCTACTTACCCTCAAGAAGGATTCTTGCACCTTTCTGATTATGCAAAATGTTTTTACCTTATAAACTACATCATACATTCTTAAATGTATTCTTAAAAATTTCTTTAAAAAAAACACTTTATGATATTCTTGGGTTTTTTTGAAAAAATATGCAGGAAAAGGGTACTATAATAATAATAATAATAATAAAGTTACTGGAAATACTTTGGGGAAAATTATTTTTAACATATTTTTTGAATCTAGGGTAATACCTTTCATGAACTATGTGACAATTACTAAGCAAAATAGACCCTTGAGTTCTTAAGGGATACATCCCAAGATCTTTGCAAAGTATCATATTCTAATACCTTATATAATTTCTCTGACAAAATGTAGTAAGTGAATATCCCAAGCTTTTATTGCACCCCACAATTAGCAGACAAGAACACTGGATCAGCTAAGTTCATTTATTCTTAGGTGTGAATCTGTATTCACATATGAATACTCATATACACACATGCATGGACACACTCATGTACATGTTGATACATGCACAGATATATTTAGAGAGATACATAAACATATATATTCATGGACATTTATGCCTAAACAAAATTAGAAATTACTTCTTCCAATAGACACCTTTGATTGTTCACAGCAGTCAAAATCATAAATGTTAAATCTATAAATATTCACAGCAGTCTTTGGGAATGGCATCTATTCAACAAATCTTTCACTGTCATTACTGAATTTCTTAAATATTTTTTTTTATTTTTCACTAAATCACACTGACCATTTTCTCTATTATATTGAAATATTACAGAATTTAGACGCTGAGAGAAGGGTGCAGGTAATGATTTTTCCATGTCTTTTATATGTGATTGGTTATATGTGGTAGGGATATAAAGATTTATTTTTAATCTTCTGAAGTACCTAATTAAAATGTCTAGAATGTGGCCCTGGCTGATAGCACAGTGGATAAGTGCCAGCCTGTGAAACCTGGTTATGTGCCCTGGCTGGGAAATCGAACCAGCAACCTTTGGATTTGCAGGCTGGCTCCTTATCCACTGTGCTACAAGCCAGGGCTTAAAAATATTTAAATGAATAATTTAAACTCAATTTGGTTATTTTCTCTTCAACAATAAATTTCAACAATGATAACTTCACTACTATTTTTTACAATTTTTCACTTGCTCCTTTTAACCTTCTATGAAACTTTAACAGAGCAACTTCATTTAGACACAGTTCACTAGCACTTACTTTATCAAAAGTTCAATTTTTTGCCGTGGCTGCTGTGACTCAGTGGATTGAGAGCTGGCCTGCAGAACTGGTTTGACACCTAGTCAGGGCACATACTTGGGTTGCTAGCTGTGTCCCCAGTTGGGGGCACGCAAGAGGCAATCACACGTTGATGTTCCTCTCCTGCTCTTTTTCCCATCTTCCCCTCTCTCCAAAAATGAACAAATAAAAATTTTTTAAAGGTTCAATTTTTTTGAAAATAGCTATGCTCTTTTGGGAGAAGAATGTGAACCTACCATATAATTCTCTTTAATTTTTTCCCCTCCCAAACATCAATAAGTTGTTTTCATAGTCTTTTTCTGCAAATTTAAGTCATCTTACTTAAAAACAAAAAGACTAGAACAGCCTTGAAATTAATAAAGAAAATTGCTTTCAAGTAATTTCTGTAATTTTGCTGTCTAGCAAAAGTATTTTTTTAATGTGTCTGCAGGTTTATGTTTCCATTGACCATAATATAAACAAATTAATACAGCAGCTAACCCTAATTTTAAAAAGAAAGAGAATAATTTTAAACTAATGAAGAGCCTATATCATCGTGATATTAGGAATTTAGCTAAAGAGTTTTAGCCCTTTAGCCCTGGCTGGTGTGGCTCAGTGGATTGAGCACCGGCCTGTAAACCAAAGTGTCACGGGTTTGATTCTCAGTCGGGCTACGTGCCTCGGTTGCAAGCCAGGTTCCCAGCTGGAGGCAGGTGAAAGGCAACCATACATTGATATTTCTCTCCCTTTCTTCCTCCCTCCCTTCCCCTTTCTCTAAAAATAAATAATAAAATCTTTTTCAAAAAATCAAAACAAAACAGGTGTAGCCTTTTTTGCACCAGAAAGAATTTTGCAGTTCTCAGTTGCTCTCTGACCAGGAGTCATGTCTGGCCAACTAAACCAAGCTTAGTGGAGGAAATAGGGATGAGGGTGATATGGAGGAAAAACATATACCTGTGCTGAAGTCTGGCCACTTTGCAAATATCTTGTGGCACAGACCTAGCCAAATGAACTCATTTATAATCCCACTTCTCTGGCAAAGAAACCAAGCCAGAAATTTCTTTAAAAGCAGATGAGCCAGTAATGCCTACCCTGAACAATTATATTTTAACTGCTTGACTTTAATTGTTTGATTTGTTGTATTTTAATATCTAGAAAAATTGTGTGTGGGTATATAGAAGCATATTAATCTGGAAGGTGTAAAGACTAGAAAATTAATGCTTAAAGACAGACAGACTTTGAATAGTTATTTGTTAATTTGCCAGTTTTATGTGCTTTAAGTGTGTTACCTACATCTGATTTTCAAAGAAACACAAGAAAATTTATTCCTACCTAACCCAGGAGCTCCAATTTAATATCTTTTTGTCTTTTTTCACACTTTCTGATAGGCTCATGAAAAAGATATCCACATGGCCAAAGTATAAAAAGAAAACTGAGTTATCTCCTTACTTTTCACTGTATCCATTAGACCTTAGGAAAGCTTCATCTAGTATCATAATAAATCTTGTTTTCAAATAGCCCCAAACAACGGTTTTTAAAAATGCATGTAGTCAGAATACAGATAAGGTGGTTATATAATTATTTTTTAAAGGAGAACAACTAGAACTATTCCATATGATCAAATAAAGCCTGGCTGGCAGCTCTTGTCTACCATGTTATAAGAGAATAGTCTAATTCTCCTGTTCTAGATTCAGAGGACAATACCTCACACAGAGTAGAGTTGCACATATACACACTCTAACCAGCTTTATTATCTGTAGTGATCCTTTGAAACATCTGTATAAAATGGATAGGAAACACTAAACATAATATCTCACCATTAAGAATCAAGTAGTTAGTACCTATGTATCCTGTAGGTTAGGGAAAGAGAAAGCCTTTGTGAAAAGTTAATCTGCTTTTAGAAGAAAAATATCCTACTACTATATCCCTCAATGGCATGTGATTACTGGCTATTCTTCAGGTCAGACTATGAAGGACCTCCCAAATATCTAATATTAATAATAAAGACCAGGAAATTATTATTTGTTAAAAATAAGCAGAAATCAGTGAAAATAAAATATATATGAAGAGTTTAAACTTTAATGCATAAGTGACCTATATAAACATATTTAGAATTTAAGTCATGATTTATTTATACTATGATTCTAATAGTATGTTTTTGTTTCTTCCCTCAAAGATATCTGTAGATAATGTCATATAACCATGACTCTTATGCTATGCTCATATTAACAGTATTTTGGATTAGTTCAAGACATATGCTTCCAGATATAGTATAACCTTATAATATTTGTCTTAAGTTATGGTTTATAATATTGGAAATTAGATACTGCGTTTATATGGTTTTCACTTATATTCTAAATGGTAATACCACACTGAAGAAACAAAGTGTTAAATGTTGTGGGTTTTATCACTTGATTAATTTTATTATAATTTATTTTAATTGGGTACTGTAAATAATCTAAACTTTTCTTTAAAATTCAATAACTTATACTAAGATTGTTATTTTAGTTGAATTTTCCACTGCCTCCAAAAAGCTGTCAGTATAGAATTTTATACTGAGTGATAATCATTAGGGATTCTTTTCAGCAAACTATGACAAACTTTTATTACATCACTAAAGAATGCCATACCATTTTTGCAATAGACCCCGTCCCAGCAAAGCAACATTTTAGACAATGGACAAGAAGATATATCTCCTAGTGGCCAATGGAATCCTTATCCTCTTGGGAGGCGGGATGTACCTCCGGACACCATTACTAAAAAGGTAACCGATTTTAAGTTAATGACGAACATGAACCTTGCATATCCATTGTAATATGTAATCTATAACTTATATCTTAACATATTTCTAATTCTGTGATAAATTTAGGCTAAATATTGTATCACTATAAGAAGACCAGTTAACTGTAAGTGCATGGGAAAGGATGAAAAATTAACATTGCCAGATGTTCAGAGCTGGTAATAAATTTTTACAAACATTTTGTCACCTCTCTGCAGATACTAGCACCTTTTACTAATGCCTGACACCCATCTTTGAGGTGCAAGTACAGGAAGGAGTGTAACACGTACTTCTGACATTTGTGGCATTATGGTGTAGCCAATTTGCATAAAATGAAATTTAACTACAAAAAGATAGATTTGCATGTCTAAATTTGTAGCCATTTTACATCTAGTCATTCATTTAATAAACACTTAGTGAGCCCAGTAGCACTATGTTTTGAGCAGTTGCTAGATACTGGAGGATAAAAATTAATGTAAAATGGTATGTTTCCTCTAAGACCTTTTAGTCTAATGAGGTAGGATTAGTGATGTGTTGGTAATTATAAAACCACATGTTAAATTGTCACACAGAGTGTAAAAAAATACTCTGAGAGAAGGTAATTGCAAGATATATGAGGGACAGAGGATTACTATTCCAGATTATAATTTTTAAACTCCTACAAATCAATAAAAAAAGATATACAATACAATAAATATTTTTAAAAATTGAATCTTTTCATCAAGGAAATGCAAAAATAGGCCTTGGCTGGTGGCTTAGTGGATTGGCACCAGCCTGTGAATCCAAAGGTCGCTGGTTCAATTCCCAGTCAGGGCATAGAACCAGGTTGCAAGCCGGATCTCCAGCCAAGTCCATAGCTGGAGGCAGGTGAAAGGCAACCATACATTGATTGTTGCTTTCCCTTTCTCCCTCCCTCCCTGCCCTTCTTTCGAAAAATAATGAATAAAATCTTTTTTTAAAAATGCAAAAGTAAAAAAGGATACCATTTTATACTTGCTAGACTTGGAAAAATTAAGTTCGAAAAATTGAAGTTTGCAAGTATGACAGCAATTAAAACTCTTATACTGCTTGTGGAAATAAAAAGCACAATCACTTTGGTAACAAGTTGTCTTATAAAGCTAAACATGCACATATCCTACATTCCAATAATTTCCTTCTTAAGATATTGTTCTAGAAAAACCCTGGTACATGTTATTTGAGATACTTGTAATGTTCGAATAGGCCAACATTGGAAAAACTCAATGTCTACCACTATAAAATTGTGTACATAAATTCTGTGATTCACACAAAGGAATATTTTCAGCCATGGAAATTAGTTAAATATAGTTATGATAATTTGTTAAAATTTTTAAAATGTGATTTGAGTGAACATGTTTCAGATGGTATACATAAAAATTACCCTATTTATAAATCTCAGAAATAAGCATAATTAAAATATATTGTTTAAACATAAGTACAGGGGTGAGAAAACTACTTTTATAAGGGAATGGTCAACAGAAAAGGAGTATTATCTCTAAAAAGGAAGCTAGGGGTAGGATGAAGGAAGACACTGGTACTGTTCCATTTCTTAAGTTGAATTGTGGTTCTTACACTCTAATTCTTAAGTTCGTGAATGTTCATTTTATAATATGTTTCATAACTTACATATACACCACCTAATCATATACTTTCTTTGCAACCTAGGTGATTTTACCCCTGATGATGACTTGAATGCTCTTAATATACATACACATATATATTACATATAATGTATGTATATAAACACATACACATATACTATATATAATATGTATGTATACATAATATATATATCAAATTATTTACCCAAAATAATTGCTAGCACCCTGACTTTCAGGTGTTACACATGTTATTAACCTGACTATTGAGCAATATTCAGCACTGCAGATAACTATAACATAGTGTAGTTAGTGCTGTGAAGATGGGATACAGTGCTATGCAGGCACCTGTTTAATAAAGAAGCTAAAAGAAGTGAAGAAAGAAGAGTGATGTAAAATAAAGCTGGAGGGAAAAGCATAAGCCAAATCATGATGAGCTTTATTGTGAAGGGAATAGGCAGGGAAACATTGAACAATTTTAAACAGGGCAAAGACATGATTAAATTTGCCTTTACAGAGAGCACTGGTAGCTTTTCAGAGAAAGAATTGGAGAGGAGGGAGGCAACTGAACCATTTAAGAAACTTCTGTTGTAATCCAGGATAGAGTTAGTGGAAGCAATGGGTTGTGGAAAGAAATGCATAGATTTAGTATATTCTTAAGAGTTAGACTGGACATAGAGCATAAGAGATAAACAACAATTGCAAAGTTGATACCCGTGTTTCTAAGTCAGGCAAGTGAGTGAGGATATGCACTGAAACAGAAAATACAAAAGGAGTAATAGGTGGAAGTGGAGGACGTTTATGCTTTAATGTGTTGATATGTTGCATTGTTGGGGCATCTAAGTGGAAACGCTCAGTGGGTATTTATATATATTTATCTGAAGTTCAGGCAAGAACTCTTAGCCAGAGGTACAAACTTAGCAATCACCAAACTGAGTTGTGAGTGAGGCAGATGAATGAACTGCACAAAGCACCAACATGTAAGAGATGTTCTTGGAGAGAACAGAGAAGGAATAACTAAAGATTTTTTCAGTACAGTTCTTTCCCTTGCAAGTTATAAAAAATTCAAGGGAAACTGGCTTGAATATTAAAGAAATATTTAGCTAACAGAAGAAGCAATAAAAATGTAGGGTAAAGCTTAGATTTCATTTCTAGTTATATAATTTTAAATGTAGGATATTTTTCCCTCCTCACTCTTCCATTCACAATGTTGCCTTTATCCTAAAATTGGTTCCCCTCTGTACAGAGTAAATAGAGACAGAAACAGAAAACTCAAGAAAGGAACACCCTTTTGAAAGAAAGGAGAGAATTGTGGTGGAATCTGGAAGGGGATTTTTAAGATGGCAGACACCTGATCATTTTAAAGGCTGATGGAAGGAAGCCTTTGTGAAGAGGGGTTGAAAATCTCAGACCAGAAAGGAGGGAAATCTGATTCTTTATGAGGATACAGGACAGGATGAAACTGATGTTTGGAAATTAGAGTACCTACCACAGCCTAGCTCAGATTGCTTGATCACAGGAGGGAATCATATGCCCATATGTAGCTGCAAAGAATGACTATAATTTTCCCATACAAGGAAAAACCTTATTCATTTATCATCAGTCCTCTAGATGGAACTAAGAGGTGTTTACATTATACAGCCATACATCCATTTTACATGAAATCTTCTTTCAGAGTCCATAATATTATGTTTAATCATATCATCAATACATATCATGATGATCATTTTTTTTATGTGCTTCAAGAACCCCATGCAATCCTATATTGATTAAATGTTTGTAGGCTAATCTTCTTAAAGGTTAGAATTATTATTTACTCTTTCTGAAAACTTTAATAACCTTCTATATTTCTTACTAAATGTGAAATAATTGTGCCTTTAAAATTTTATGTCTTTCATGTGTAATCTCATTTGTATATTCTTCCTGCTATCATAACAAGCATTTTCTGACTATCCCATATTATAGTTCTGAGATTTTAGAACCTATAAATAGATATGTGTACCACAGAGAGCTGAGAGAATAAAGTTTAGTTTTTTATTATATATTTATTGAGTCTGTCAAGTTAATATTCAGTGAGACTTAACCTAAGGAAATGAACATGGCAATGGGATTGATTACTTGCCTGGGCTGCAGGATTTACCAAAATAGGTGTGAAAATTGCACTATCATTTATTGGATTTCTATTATATTCTATGATGATTTTTAAAATCAACATTACTTTTGCAGATGTCATGAAATGAGCAGTCGTTAAGTTAGACAGAAGAGTAGAAAATTAGAAATTGAACTATAAATGGAATGGAGACCCAAAGGAGAGTAAGTGATGAAGTCTTAGCCAGCACGTCATTTGAGTCTCCTCTAAGTCTCTGCTGATTTTTAAAATCTGTGCCTGGAGATACCACTATGATGCTACTGTGATACGACAACTATGTAGGACTAGTATCATGATACTACTGTGATCAGAAACTTATGTGAGTTCCCACTGAGGAGATTCAGTGGGAAATCCTTTGCAAAGAGACTTCAGTTGAACTTGTAGCTCTCTGTTCTGGCTATCACAACTCTTTGGTTGAACTAATATTGGTAATACTCATGGCTATGACTAGCAGTACTTCAAGTGCTACACTAGAACTCTCCAAGCTGTGGATCCAGAGATTGAGATGTAAAATAACAATTAGAGGAAAATGTGTTTATCGGAAGTAATTTTGTTCCTGTATCTGTCATAGAAGTATGTAACAGAGTGGCTAATTCATAGCAAAATGTTGAGCCTGTTAAATCCTGACTTTTTTTTTTTTTAATTGTAAACTTTCTTTTGTGTCAGTCTCCAAAATTTTAAATTGTGATTTCTGTTCACTGGAAAAGTCTGGGAATCACTGCTGGGAGAACATGCGGCAGCTATGTAAATCTTCCCCTGAATTCTAGGCAGTAGTACTTAAGCACTTTAAGAATTGCTATTACAGCCTTGCAAAGGCAGAAAACTTCTGTGCTTTCAGAAGAAGTCTTTGTATTTTAGAGTCCTATCACACCACTGTCTTCACTGCTGCAGTCTCGGATAATGCCGTAGTCACCATGGTAAGAACTATTATGTACCGTGTATCAAACATTACTCTCTGCCAGGCATTGTACTAAATGCTTTGATACAGTCTTCTGATCCTCACAACCATGATATTAGGTAAGCAGTACTATTTTTTTCCATCTTATAAAATAAAAGACTGACTTTAGGTTCTCCCAGTTAGAGACTTTAAGTTTAGGTTAGGTTACTTGCCAAGATCACACAGGTGGCTAAATATTTTATATTACTCTACTATATGTAACAGAAAAGTGCATGAAGGTCATAGTATGAAATGAAAATGGAAGTCAGAAATCATATAATTTGATAGAATCCTTCATAGGAATGACAAGACTGTTTTTCCCTAATTCTGAAATGACAAACTCTTTTAAAAGTATTGAGAGTCTTAAATAGGTTAAATAACTCTGAGAAGATTTAAAACTGAAGGATAATGCTGTAAGAACATGTTAAATGTTATAAGAGAAAACCACTGAGGCAAAAAATACTAAAGTAACATAATAAAACAAAATAAACAAAACATTTCCCTTCTGGACGTTTCCCTTCTGGAAGGAGTAAGATTTTTAAATCCTATCAGTATTAAATCTGAAAATTCTTTAATATGTAGGGCCTGAATATGCAAAAAGGCCTCTTTTAGCATTGTCTCTTTAACATGACTCCTCCATCCGCACATAACATGGCTGTTATTCCAGTTTTGGAGCACTTAGAATAATAGAGACGGGTATCAAGGGTCAGCACCAGAAGGGACACTATTGAGGAAGAATTATTAAAAATGCCGCTCATTCAGTCTTGGCTCACCAACTTGCCCCTTAGGCTGAATTTGCACATAATTTTCTCACATCTACAATGCCAGCTCAGCCATTAAGTGCTTTGGGATTGACAGTTGCTCGTCATCTCTGAAGTACGCCCAGGAACTCATTAGGAGAAACCAAAAGAAATTCAAAAGAAATTATATGTGTATTTTGGCCATTTTCATGTTCTTTTTATTCATTCTTTCATAGGTCCCCAAGTTGGAATTTTTGTTTTTCTAAATCACATTAAGAATTTGTTTAAAAACTTTTTAAAGTATCTTGAAAGGAATATTCATTTCTTATTTTAATTTTGGCGTTTGTTACATTTCTTATTATAACTCATTTTACTGTTTGGTTTTGTACATACTTAGGAGGAGAAGGCCTAAAATATCTTTTGAAAATCTTGTCACTTTGCTATTGACCATATGACCAAGTCATCATTTCTATTTTAAAACAGCTGAACCAATTGATTTTTCACTTGAAAACAAAAGTCAGACTATTGTAGAACTTTTCAGGGAATAAAAATAAAGTATCATTTTTAAATGAGAAGTAAATGGTTAAAGGTACTAGATGTGAAAATCAGCTTAACCTATTTAAATTAAAGAATTTTATTTTTATGCTATAAAAATTTTATCTAAAAATATAATCGTTTTAGTTATTAAAAAAGTAGTTTTCTCTAAACCTCTTGCTGTTAAAAGCAAATATTACTATCAGTATTATATGTGGATCTGGAATAAATAGCAACAACCCTGGCCTGTGTGACTTGGTTAAAGGGTCAACTCATACACCAAAAGATTGGGGGTTCAGTTCCCTCTCAGGGTACATACCTAGGTTGTGGGTTTGGTTCCTGACCAGGGAACATATGAACAACAATTAAGCAATGTTTCCCTCTCTCTCCTTCTTTCTCTAAAATTAATAAACATATTTTTAATTTTAAAATATAGCGCTTTTTTTTTTGGCTTTTGTAATTTAAGTGGGATTGGGCAATAGTGCTTTTGGAATCCTTTATACCAGAGGTGGAGGGGAGAGTGGATGTAGCTCACTTACAAAGGAATAGAGAAAAATCTGGAATGGATAAGAAAGAGAGATAAAAGTTTAAATATTGAAAAATGCTGGGATGGCAGAAGGAGAGTAAATATTGAGGGTATAATTGAGGAAATCAAGAATAAAAAAAGATAAGAAAATCAACTGGGTAAACCTTACAGGTAGGAGATAACAAGGAAATAGAAATGTTTTATATTTCCATCAACATCATAGTTAAGAATGTCTGTTGTAATTTAAAGTAAAATTGAATTAAAAAATGATTCTAAAACTTTACTGATTTTCAGTACCATAGCTAACTAAACTCTCCTTTTGTGTGGAAGAAAATATATCAGGTAGTTAACTTTTGCCTGATGCTTTGCCATTTTTTTTCTTCTCAAAGCAAAATACATTATTACCAGAGAAGAACCCCCAGTAGTAACACCTCAATTTTTCAGTCCGTAAGCAAATGAGAACAATCTTCTCTATCCCTGTGAGTAATGCCAAGCACAATCCTGGCTCCCTCTTTTCTGATTCTCTTGCTTACACCTCATTTTTCTCCACTGATAGAAGCAAATTTTACTCTGGTTAGAGTAAATTTTTCTTCTACTAGACTGGGCCATCACTGATACTCAGAAACAGATTGGAGTCCTTTATATGGAGTCATTTGGGACTCATTTTTCTGAACATTAGGAAAGAAGAGCTTTCTGAGTCAGTGGAGTTGGTGGAGATTCTCCTTGCTTCCCCCAACCCCTTCATGTCACCCCTACTCATGTTGGCATCACCTAGCATGTTGTATAAAGACTGCACTGATCTCCATGGTACTAATGTGTTCTCCAGAGGATGCTGAGCTTCAGGGAGAAACAGCAGCCAAATGTATGTGCTATTAGCAAGTTCCACCCAAAAAATAAGAAAGGGGTCAGTAAAAAGGCAGATTGATGAAGTCATACAATTATAGATTTTATTTTTTACTTATATATTTTATTGATTTGCTATTACAGTTGTCCTAATTTTCCCCTTCCCCCCTCCCTGTATGCCCCCATTCCCTCTGGCAGTCACCCCTTTAGCTCACATCCATGGGTGATGCATATTAGTTCTTTGGCTTCTCCATTTCCTATACTGTTCTTAACATTCCCATGGCTATTCTGAACCTACCAATTTGTACTTCTTAATCCCTGCATCTTTTCCCCCATTCTCCCTCCTCATCCTCCCAATTGATAACCCTCCAAATGATTTCCATATCTATGATTCTGTTTCTCTTCTGCTTGTTTTCTTAGTTTGTGTTTTAGATTAAGTTGTTGATAATTGTGAATTTATTGCCATTTTGGTATTGATAGTTTTTATCTTCTTTTTCTTAAATAAGTTCCTTTAACATTTCATATAATAATGCCTTGGTGATGATGAATTCCTTTAGCTCTTCCTTATCTGGGGAGCATTTAATCTGCACTTCCATTCTAAATGATAGCTTTGCAGGATATTCTAGATTGTAGATCCTTGCGTTCATCACTTTGAATACTTCTTGCCAGTCCCTTCTAGTCTGGCAAAGTTTTTTTTGAGAAGTCAGTTGATAGTCTATGGGAACTCCTTCATAGGTAACTCTCTTCTCTTGCTGCTTTCAAAATTCTCTCTTTATCTTTAACCTTGGGCATTTTAATAATGATGTGTCCTGGTGCGGTCCTCTTTGGTTCTAGCTTGTTGGGGACTCTCTGTGATTCCTGGAATTGCATGTCTATTTCCTTCACAGAATTAGGTAAGTTTTCTTTCATTATTTTTTCAAATTAATTTTTAATTTCTTGCTCTCTCTCTTCTCCTTCTAGCACCCCAAAGTAAATTTTCCTTATTTTATTTTACTTAGTATAACTTTCATTTCTGCCTGGGTCTTTTTTATGTTGTCAAGTACTCAATGAGTTCCTTGATCATCCCAATAACCTGTGTTTTAAACTCTGCATCTGATAGATTATTTATATTCATTTTGTTTAGTTCTTTTTTCTGGAGTTCTGTTCTTTCAGTTGGGCCATATTTCTTTGTTTTCTTATGTTGGAGCCTCCCTGTGTTTGTTTCTATGTATTAGATAGAGCTTATTTGACTCCCTTAGTATCATGGCCTATTGTAGAAAAGTGCACTCATAAGTTGGATGAGGCAGAGCTTTAGGTAATCACCAGGGTGGGGCAGCCCATGTGAACTGGTTGATAGAGTCTCAGATATGATCTCTGTTTGGGGGAGGGCTCAGAAAAGGTACGATAGCCACTGCCTGCACTCTGGGGTTTTGTCCAGGAGGAAACTGTTCCCTGGTACTCACCCTGATGCCAGCCTCTGCACTTTCTCCCTGTGTACCACTGGTGCTTCTCTAGCTACTGCCCTAGTGCCAGAGGCCAGAGAAAATGGGTCTATGTAAGCCCTAAGTTGTTTGGGGCCCTTTAAGAGAAGACACCTGAGAATCCTGAACTTTCTTCTGCTACCCAACCTCCACTGGCTTTCATAGCCAGAAGTTATGGGGACTTATCTTCCTGGTGCTGGAACCCTGGGCTGGGTGGTCTGGTATGGGGCTGGGATCCCTCACTCCCAAGGTATCCCTCCTAATTTTTATCCACCACACATAGGTGTGGGACCACCTAGTTCACATTTCCATGTGTCTACATTTCCACCCCTTCTACCTGTCTGGGTGAATGTGACTTTTTTAAACCCTTGGTTGTTAGACTTCCATATAGCTAAATTTTCTGATGAGTCTTGGTTGCAGGTTCCATCTCTGGCCTAGCACAATTGGTGCTTATCTCATGAGTCAGTGTTTCTCTCTCTCCCTACCTCTCTCTGGATGGATAGTTTCTTTAATTCCATAATTGTCAGACTGCCATTCAGCTTTATTTCTGATAGTTCTGAATGATGGTTGTTCTACACATTTTAGTTGTAATTTTGATGTGGTTGTGTGAGGAGATGAGCTGTGCCACCATAGGTCAACAATAAATCTTTTTTTTTTTTTTTTCATGGAGATTTTTCATTTTTATTTTTCTTTTTTTTTTTTTAATTTTATTGTTGTTGTATTACATCCATCCCCTTTTTGCTCCCCTCTGTAAATCTTTTAATATAATCTGTTCTTTCAGGTAGGTATTCCTTGCACAAACATCTACAGAGTTTTTCTCTTAAATAAAAGCCACTTTTTTCAAGGGACAGGAGTTTTAAAAGGAAGGTAGAACAGTGATAAGCTAGCAAATGTGCTCAATTAAAAAGGAACCTCTATCTCCAATAGGACTTTGAAAATGACTCTCTACATCTACATTAATGCAACTCTACATTCCTTGGAGGTATCCAGAAATAATCTGGAACTGATTATTTCTGTGAATTGTTAAATACTAACACCTTAATTTTTCCATTAGGTTGAAAAAGAAGTTTTAAGCAACAATTTCAATCACACCACTGGCCCAGGAGATGAACATGCCCATCATGACAAATATCCCTTTAGGTTAAAAGGGTTTAGGAGTAGGAGAGGTAGGTAGGTGAAAATTATATCTTTTGTGACTTTGGTGTTAAGAACCAATTATTGATGACATTATTAGTCATCTACCAAATACCCAGTGGAGGCTCTTTGAAATTTCTGGTGCTTATATTTAATGACTATATCATGACACCTAGTAATTTTCCCTGTCTATGTAGTCTAGTCCCTCCTAGACTAACCTCAATGTGGTTTTTATAAAATAAAAGGCAGTTATTGTTTTAGAACAGGATAAAAAATATACTGCTTGTGACTGTACAAGTTAAAATATGTAGAACAACCCAAAGAACAATTATAGGAATTACAAGCTAAAGGCTAAAATCTAGTCTTTAGAACTTAGAGTCAAGTTACACCCTTTTTACGTTACCAGTATTAGAGCTGTCATTTAGATTAATTAAATGTACTCCTTTTTAAACATAGTTTATTGATTGGCTATCATGTTACTATTTCCAATAAGTCAATGCAGCCATGATTTTTGCAATACTAGAGAAATCAAAATGAATGCATCCAATTAGATTCAATGCCTTGTATAATTGCAAATTATTGATATAAGAGAAATAAGGCTAAATGTATATAAAGACTTGCTTGTTAAACAAAAATTAATTGCCAAAGCAAGAGGACATAGCCTGTATGAAGTCAAAAATTCCATGAAAATGGGACCCTTTAGAGTTCATTCCATGCACTTAGTAACAGTATCTGAATCAGGAAGAGGGGTGTGAAGGAATAAATGAAATAATTTCCTCTATTTAATGATTCACTTCAAATACTTATTTCATTAATCTGAACATCTGGGATGATGCATTTTTAATCCATTGATTTTAGTATTATTTAATTTATAGATAGGTTTAAACTTACTCTATTTTATTATATACTTAAGTTTGTTTTAAAAAATAATGTAGAAAGTTATGGAAGTGTAAATGGAAAAATTCTTTTTTAGTGTAAAGCTCTTTGTGACAGTTGAATAAAATATTACTTAGTTTTTCAGTCACGTTTTTAATAGAATTTTCTACTTAATACAACTTTAATTATTTAACTACAAAGCACATCCCTTTATCTCCTAATAATAAAGTAGCAATACAGCTATCTCCAGTAGTCAAAGACTTTGTCATAAGTCAGGAAATTGTTCTCATTCAGACTGGCTCTAAATTATTTCCTTAATAAAAGTGCAAACTTAAATAGTGTCTATCAAAAGGCTATTAAGTTGGAGGGAGAATAAAATCGTGCCGCAAACTAAAGCAACAGAAAGAGTGTCCGATTAGAACTACGTATTCCATCCATTCTTCACATAGGCATCCCTCAAAACTATTATACTTCAGAAAATTGAGGTAACTCAATTACATTTATACTATCTTCATTTTGGAAGAAATCTAAAAGCAAAAAAAAAAAAAAAACTGCAGAACAAGTCCAATACGATAAAAATGTCCATGGTTGAGTATGTAATGTGAAGACTTACACAACATGACAACTGGCATAGGATGAAGGATGGTTGCGAAATAGTTGCCAAATGGAGACTGTCAAAATGAAAAGATTCTATTTTCTGCCACTTCGTTTGTATCTGACTTACTCTACTATCTATGGTTCTCAGAAATCTTATGAAAGAAGTCATTGTCAAACTTTTATTGTTATTGTTAACATCTTCCTTTTTATTGTATTGAAGAAAGTATAAGTCGGCATCATCACAGATGAAATTGTACATTGAAAAGTGTAGACTGATTTCATCGTTTTTTATTATGGATCCTCCACTTTTTTCTTTTTGGTTAATAATTTCTAATTCCATAGATATGCTTTAGAAGTTGACATTTAATCATAGAAGAATGAACTTATAGAGACTCAATAAGCCAGAAATAACTGTCTGCACATATCAGCCAGATGCTATCCTATGGCATATGTGCTGAAGGGTAAACCCTATTGCCTCACTTTTATCTGTCATTTGAGGCACTGGAGTATATCATCAGCATTTGACTTTTTAAGATCAGCAATTATTTTGAATGTCCCATCTCAAATACTGCACTGTGCCAGAAGATGAAGGTTGCCAAATCCCCAGGGCAGAAGAAAGAACTTCTTCCTGCCCCTCTTGTTCACACTTCAGAGCTCCCTCCCATGTATTGTTCAAATTTGTCCTCTCTGTCTAAATGCAAAGATGTAGATTTTTGGTGTCAAAACTGAGCTAACTGTGTGCAAGTAAACACGAAGAAAAAATAAGCTTAATCATTTGGTTGTCAGCCATAAAACAATATTTGTAATACATATTCACCACTAAAAAGATGCTTAACACAGTCTGTTGTCATCTTCATGACAACCCTATGGGACAAGAAGGTAGGGGTGTGAAATTGAGGAACACAAGAACCCAGTGTTTCTGGTTCTACAGCCCACTCTAACCACTATGTTATACTACTACTGACATATACCCACGCAACCAAAAAAAAATCAGAAAACATTATGGCATAGCTCTGTTGCAATAGTAAATAGCTCTCACTATCAGGAATATATTTGCTCATATATTTACCTAGTACTTTTTGGCACAACTTGGTATTGTTTTTTGTGCTTTATTTTCAAAAGAGAGAGGGGAGCCCTGGCACCAAGTCATCTATTTTAAAAGAATTTTTTGAGTTCTCTTCAACTTATTTTTTGTGACCTACGCAAATCAAATAGTTTACATACTTCTAAAAGGCTTTGTTGTCCAAAGCTTTGTTTTCTTTCATCTAAAATATTGACAGGCTCTTTATTTACCTTTATGAGTCTCAGAAGGAATAGAATCAGAAGCCTACTTCTAGATCATGCTGCCACATTGAACTTAGTTCCTTTTATTAATCTTGTTTCTCAAAACTTCAGGGCATCAAACTTCCTGATTATATCCTCTAAGATTTCTACAGCTCCTTCCTGTTTGCCCATTTGCCACAAAATAACCTAAGTCCTATCACTAAAACCTCTTGCAAAAGTGATAAAACCACACTGAATATTGAAGCAAGCCCTGCAAAATAACTAATACATAAAAACTAAACTATGTACTAAGCTGCAGAAAATAACATTTTCTCAATGTTTTTCTTATTTCTTAATCTTACTTTTTATTTCCTTCTTTCTTTTTTTAAGTATATTTTATTGATTATGCTATTACAGTTCCAATTTTCCCTCTTTGCCCCCTTTCTTCCAGTATCCCACTTTCCTCCAGTTCATGTCCATGGGTTGTGCATACACATTCTTTGGCTTTTCCATTTCCTGTATTGTTTTTAACATCCTCCTATTTTGTACCTTCCCATTATGTTTCTTAATGCTTGTACCTTTTCCCCCACTCTCCCTCTTCCTGCTCCCAGCCTGTAACCCTCCAAATGATTTCCATATCTAAAATTCTGTTTATTTTTTTAAAGATTTTATTTATTATTTCCAGAGAGAGAGGAAGGGAGAGAGGCAGAGAGGAAGAGAAACATCAATGTATGGTTGCCTTTCACCTGCCTCCAGCTGCAGACCTGGCTGGAGACCTGGCTGGAGACTTTGCTTGCAACCTGGTCATATGCCCTGGCTGAGGAATCGAACCAGCGACCTTTGTGTTCACAGGCTGGTGCCTTATCCATTGTGTTACCAGCCAGGGCTTGTTTATTTTATTAAAGCAGGGGAAACTGTGAGCCTTAACTTTTCATTTGATGGCCCCTGAGTACATTAAACTTTGCTGTTCATTTTCTTCCCCTGAGAAGACAGTGATGGATACCTTGTAGAGTGGCTCTAAAAATCATAATGTTAAACATTTGTCACAGAACCTATCATATAAGTGTTTAAATAATGGTAGCTAATATAATGTTTATTGTTTTATATAAAAAGTAAGTTATCAACAAGCAAAAAGTTTTATTTTTTTAGGTCTGTTTCTAACAGCAGGTTGTTAATGAAAGCAAGGTCAGAAATTATTAGCATCTCTTTTGAGTTACTTATACAGGAACACAGGCTATACTCTATACCTAGACAGTTGGCTTGAAAACATACAATGTTGGGGGTGGAGGTATCTAGAGGAGAAAATGAAGATGAATCACAGCAACCTAAAATATTAGCCATATTAGTGAAGAGTAAGTAGTATCAGCTCTACTTATGACAGAATTCTTTTTTTTTTTAATTTGTGTAAGAGTTGCCATCTCTCTGTTTTTTTTAAAAAAAAACCCACTTCACAAAATCTGACACAAATGCATAATTTGTGCATTTACAATAATTTGTGCAAATACAAATAACTTGTAAGGCACTGTGTCTTTGAGTGAGATAGAGTTTAGGGGAAGCATGGAGTTCAGGTATTGGTAGATTTTCTAAAGCTGGGATATTTAGAAGTTCATTGGCCTTGAACTAGGGAAGCATGGTTACTTGAGTGAGACTGTGGCTGATTGCTGATTGCCTAACTTGCAGGTGCCTTTCTAAAGCAACCTGTCATTGATTAATTACAAATTTAAAATAGGTTCTAATAGGTGGTTATTTATTGCTATGGCCAAAGGATGGTCAGACCTTTACTTAGCAGATAGGAACTTCTTTTCTCATTGTCATTAAGTATTTACTGTGGACCAGTAATATGCTCAATGTATTACAGTATCTTATTTAATCCTCATAATATTCTGTGAAGCACTTATTATTATCTACAGTTTTCATATGATAAGCAAAGAGCTTAGTTAACTTTCATAAGATTGCATAACTAAAAAGTGACAGAACAAAGACAAAAGCTCAGATTCATCTGACTCCAAAGACTGTATTATCTGTACTGCCTCTATTAAATTTTTAAATTAACTCCTGGCATTTCTATAACCCTTCTCTTCTATAATTTTTATCATTTCAAGAATGTCATACAAATAATATTATGCAATGTCATCCAGTGACCTTTTAAGATTTGCTTCTTTTTTAACTCAGCATACTTCTCCAAAGAGTCATTCAGGTTGTTGTGTGTATTATTAGCTCCTTCTTTTTTATTGTTGATTAGTACTCTAACGTGTGAATGTAACACAATCTTTTAACCACACACCCATTGAAGGAAACCTAGATATCAAGTTTGGGCCTGTTATGAAAAAACTTGCTCTAAAAATTTATGAAGAGGATAAATGAGTAGAAATGCAATTGTTGGGTCATATAGTTCTTGTTGCATGTTTAGTATTTTTTAGGGAACTGCCAATTTTTCCAAAATGGCTCTACCATTTTACATTTCCCTCAGCAAGCTAAGAGTAATCTAATTTCTCATCATTGTCAACATTTGTTGTTGTCACAATGTTTTACTTAAGTCATTCTGGTGTGTAATAATATCTCACTAGGATTTTAATTTGTATTTTTCTAATAGCTAATAATGTTGAAAATCTTTTCATGTGCTTACTTGCTGCCATTTGTATATCTCTTTATGTCTTTTGATCAATATTCTAAATGAATTGTTTAATTTCTTACTGTCAGGTTTTGAGAATTTTTAAGTATATTCTAGATACAATCATTTGTCAAATTTGTAACATGCTAATATTTTCTCAGACTTTGTAGCTTGTTTTTTCAACCTCCTAACATTTTACATTTAAATCTATGGTCTATTTTGACTTAATTTTTATGTAAGATGTGACATAGGTCAAGATTCATTTATTTTGCCTATGGATTGCAAATGGCTATACCAACATCATTTCCTTGAAAAGACTATCTTTTATCCATTGAATTGCATTTACATCTTTGCCAAAAATCGTTTGTCCTTTTTTCTTGTGGGCCTATTTATGGGTTCCCTGATCCATTTAATTTATCTATCTGCCTGTCCTTCTGCCAATACCACACATAATAAACTTGAAATCAAGCTCCTTTTTCTCACCTTATTCTTCTTTTTCAAAATTATGTTAACTATTCTAGGTTCATTGTCTCATTTTTAGAGCTTTTATTTATTTATTTTTAGACAGAGGGGAAGGGAGAAAGAGAGGGAAAGAAACATCGATTTGTGGTTGCCTCTCTCACACCCCAAACTGGAGACCTGGCCCACAATTCAGGCATGTGCCCTGACTGGGAATCGAACTGGCAACCCTTTGGTTTGCAGGCCAGCCTTCAATCCACTGAGGCACATAAGCCAGGGTTCATTGTGTTTTAATATAAAGCTTAGAATAATATTACTTTTAAATATAAAAATTCTTACTGGGGTTTTGACTGGAGTTTGTTAAACTTGTGTATCAATTTGAAGAGAATTGTTATTCTTACTGTGTGAAGTCTTCCAATCCATAAATATATCTTTCCATTTATTTAAATCTTTGCTATCTTTCTTCAGCACAGTATAGTTTTCAGCACATAAATCTTGTACATGCTTTATTTGATTTACAACTAAGTATTTTGCTTGTGTTTAGTGACTCTGCACAGTATTACATTTAAATCTCAGTGTCTACATGTTCATTGCTAACATATATAACTTCTCTTGCTCTTGTATCTTATGACCTTGCTGAATTCACTTGTTAGTTCTGGGGAATGTTTTGACGAATCTTTTGGCTGCTGTATGTAGGCAATCACATAATCTGTAGATAAGGACATTTGATTTCTTCTTCTCCGTCTGTATGCTTTTTATTTCCTTCTCTTGCTTAATTCTACTGGTAGAACTTCCAACTTTATGCTGAATAAGAGTGATGAGTGTGGACATCTATTCCTTGTTCTTGATCTTAGGGAAGAAGCATTCCTTTTTTCCATGTAAGTTTTAAGTTAGATACAAGTTTTCTGGTGGAAGTTTTACCAAGTTGAGGAATTTCTTCTCCATGTCTCTATTTCTGTGTTTTTATCACAAATGGATGCTGAACTTTGTCAAATATATTCTGCTTCCATTGATATGACCACATGATTTTTCTTCTGTAGCTCATTAATATGGTTCAGTGCATTTGTTGATTTTTAAATATTGAACATGCTTTGTATAACTTAAGTAAATGGCACTTGGTCATGGTATAAATTCTTTTTATATATTGCTGAATTCTATTTGCCAATATTTCATTAAGGATTTTTGTATTTATATTTATAAATAGTATTGCTCTATAGTTTTACTGTCTTTTATTCTGCTCTTACCTGGTGTTATTGCTGTCTCCATAAAATATGTTGGGATGTGACCCCCCCATCTTCTATTTTTGGAAGAAAGTGCGTAGAATTGGTGTTAATTCATATTTAAACATTTGGTAGAATTTCTGGGCCTGGAGATACTCTTCCTTGGAGTTTTTTAACTATAGGTTCCAATCTTGATAGTTGCAGGGTTTTTCAAATCATCTATTTCATATTGAGTGAGTTATTATAGTTTATGCTTTTCAAGGAAGTTTAGATTGCCAAATTTGTGTGTAGAATCATTGTAGTATTACCTTATTATCATTATGATGTCTTCAGGATCTGCAGTAATATCCCACTAATTATTCCTGATTTTGGTAATTTGTGTGTGTTTTCTTATTCAGTCCTGCTTGAAATATATCAAATTTATGATTTTTTCAAAGTATTATGTGTTTCTTTTATTTTTTCTGTTAATTATTTCGAACTTCTTTGATTTCTACTCTAATTATTTGCTTCTTTTTGCTTGCTTGAGTTTTACTTGGCTTCTCATTTTATAAGCTCTTGAGATAGGATTTTAATTATCAATTTGAGAATTTGTTTCTTTTACTTTATGCATTAAGTGCTATTAATGTCCCTCTCAAAACTGCTTTAGCTCTGTTCCCCAAATTTTTGCGTTGTATTTTCATTTACTTTAAGTTCAATGTATTGTTTTATTTTTCTTAAGATCCTCTTCTTTGACCCAGAGATTATTTTAAACTGTGTGGTTTAGTTTCCAGGTGTTTGGATATTTTTCTTATATCCATCTATCATTGATTTCTAGTTTGATTCCACTGTGATTGGAAAACACATTCTGTGTGATTTCAGTTTTTTAAAATTTGCTTAGATTTGTTTTCCAGTTCAGGATATGGTCTGTCTAAGTAAATATTCTGTAGGAACTTGAAGAAAATATGTATTATGCTGCTGCCAAGTAGAATGTTCTCTAGGTGGTCTATTGGTTGATAGTATTATTGAGTTTTTCTATAATGTGGCTAACTTGTAGTCTAGTGCTTCTATAAATTGTGGAGAAAGCAGTGTTGAAATTTTCAATAATAATCATGGATTTATTCATTTCTCTTTTAGTTCTATCAATTTTGCTTTATATATTTGTATCTCTGTTGTTAGTTGTGTACACATTTTAAATTGCTATAGCTTTTTGGTGGATTAACCCATATTTTCTTTGCTCTTAAATCTACTTTTTCTAGTGTTAATGTGGTCACTTCTCTTTTCCTTAAATTAATATTCACATGATAAATCTTTTTGATCCTTTTCATTCCTCCCTCCCTGTGTAGTTATATTGGAGTGACTTCTTATAAGCTGCATATAGTTGAGTGACATTCTTTAATCCACCCTCTCAAAATCTCTTTTAACTTGTATATTTATTCTTTTTGCATTTTAGAATTTATACATTGTTTTGTCTTAATTTAATTTTTTTAAAGATTTTATTTATTATTTCCAGAGATGGGTAGGGAGAGAGGTCGAAAGGGAGAGAAATCATTGTATGGCTGCCTTTCACCTGCCTCCAGCTACAGACCTGGCTGGAGGCCTGGCTTGCAACCTGGTTATGTGCCCTGGCTGGGAATTGAACCAGCAACCTTTGGGTTCGCAGGCCAGTGCCTTATCCACTGTGCCACCAGCCAGGGCGATTAATTTAATTTTGATTTCTGTTCTCTCTCTCTCTGCTCTGCTTTTGTTTTGTTTTATTATTTGTTTGTTAGTTTGTTTTTCATGTTTCCAGTGAGTTATTTAGGTTACCTCTTCTTCAGCTCCAAATCTGAGATATATGACACAAAAATAAAACTCAATGAATTTGTTTTTACTTGGTCCCCAGATCCCTAGCTCATCTGCTTTCTTCTATCTGCATAGTTTTCTTATATTTGTTTACATATAATGTCCAGGGTTTTCATTTTTTTCTTATGGAGTGAAGAGTATGTCTACTCAGTCTACCTGAAAGTGGAAATTCTACTATCTCAATTTTTAAAACTTAACCTGCATGTTAAAAGGAAGACTGTACAGAATACATGGTGTAGGTAGGACTTTTCTTTGTTGTTTTATTGAACATAAAATTACTGAAACTGACTCACTTCAATGAGTGCTGCTGATATATTAAGATCAACTACTGAATTATACTTTATAGTTGATTCTGTGTTGAAATTGCTCCTAAACATTTTTCGAACTCTTTTGGACTTAATTTTAGAGAATGACCATGTTCATTTTCATATTCTCAGTGTTATAAATTGTCACCCATTTGGGCTATGTTTGATATTTTGGGGGGAAAAATCCAAATGGTTAAAGAGTTGAGATAGCTAGTAGTAAAATAGATAACCAAACTGGGTAATACAGTTCTCAGTCTAACATTCTTTTCTAAAAGAATTGTGTGAACCAAAGAATTGTTGTTGTGAAAAAGTAATTTCTTTTATATCATACAAAATCTTCCAAACACTATGAATTTTCACATAAGCTCTATTCACTGCAGGCTGAATTTTGCAGAAGGGTGGCAAATCAATGTTACTTTTCTGTGGCATTGACATTAATGTTTCCTTGGTTCCTGTGGATATTGGAGTTTTTCCCTGTAAACGTTGACAATATATTTTTGGGTCAACCTGAAAACACTGTATTCCATCACTATTCTCCTCAAATACATGTTATTTTGTCCAACCTTCCCTTGAAAGTTCAAAATAAATGTCAAATCTTCTCTATTTCTTTTTATCATTCAAAGCATGTAGCTTTACAGAAACCTTGTTCAAATTCCCCTTCAGTATGAGTCAGTGTTCTCTAGCTAACCCTCTGTTTGAATAAGTCCAGCCTTTGACATTTCCTACATTTTCATCAGTCCTTTGTACTTCACTGTGAGCATCCTTATTACCTTTCTGAAGCCTTTGTGCCAGTCAAAAAAACTTCCTTATTGCAATCTTCCACACCGTAATTGTTCTTTGAGATATCTTGTGTCCTTTGTGTTTGCTTAACTTCACACAAAATTTAGTGTGAATTCCTTGCTTTCTCCAGCTGTCACTCCCCATTCACTGCAGCCTAGAGCCCAGTGAATGGATTGTTGCTGATGCAAACAGAATCATTTTACAACATATTCCTTTTAAGCACACTATATGTTTTGGCAAACCATAGGGAACATGAGCTCCATCACTTCATAATCATAGGAAGATTACTAAATACATAGAGCATCAGCCTATTTGCTTAACTACAAAGCTCTAACTCACATGCACAGTATCTGAAATAGATAATAGACCTAACTTAATGAGTAGGAATAGCTCTTTGACAAATTGAAGAGCTGCTGAAGATATTTAATACAGTCTACCTCAATAACCTGATCCTTTGTTCCTTTTCATGACTCCTGTTCAAAGCACAATTGTCATAGACCGCCTTAGTTCAAATCCTAATTCTGAGTTAACCAATTGGCAAATGACTTGAGAAAATTACTTAACCTCTCCAAGCTTTAGTTTTCTCCTCAGTAAAATTGGACAATAATAATCATCTCTAAAACTGTTTTAAGAGCTAAAGGACACAATACATGTAAGGTAAGTTTCAGCTCATTATTGGCACCTAGTGATAGTTATTATATATTCGATGCCAGTTACTGTGCCAGTCATTAAAGATGGCAAATAATATATGGTACTTGCCCTACAGTTCCAAATTGAAGCATAATCCTGAGCTCAAACTGTCCCATCAGAAGGAAATATTAAACCAGAAAAAAAAAAAAAGAAATCTGACGACTATTACAGTTTTGTAATATATAGAATTAGTTTTCTACCCTCAGATAAACCACTACCAGAATATTCTAACCAATAAAGTGATTGTTAAGTATTCATTATTGATTTTCTCATGTAGCTCATGCAATCTGGAACTCTAGTTACTTACATTCTGGATCCCCCTACCAGAGTTTTTCAGAGTATTAAAATCCCTTGCTTATCTGTTTGATCACTTTCCATTAAAATACCAGTCTTACTTTTTCCCACTGGCTCAAGCACTGACTGAAGATTCATGAATATTATGCCAGTAGAGGTGAGAAGCAGGGATGAATGTGAAATCAACTGACCGTTCAGTAGCCAGGCCAGTCAGCCTAAGTACCGCCCCCCCCCCAGCTCCTCTAACTTTAGGAATCACTTTCTCTCACAATTCAGCATGCCAGTGAGTTCATTCAAGGTATGGCAGCTCAAAATGTGATACTGTGCTTATCATAGTGTTTCTCTTCTCCCAAACAAGACAACATGAAGTTTCATAGAGATCAGAGAGAATTTAATTTGCAATAAAGAAAATCTTGACCAGAAGGGTGTTCAATCTTCTAGAATAACTGACAAGGACATAGATATAATAGAGAAATACAGATTTGCCCTTTACATGGTTGTCTGAGTTGTGTTTATGATGTTATAGTTTTGTGTTAATTGTGTCAGACGGTGCTGGATTGCTAATTGTTTTCACTATGCTTATTTAGGCTGACACTCTTTTTTCACATCTTTTCCTCAGTTTCTCATGACTGAAGTATATTTGCTATTTGTGAATGTAAAATCTGGACATGACACCAAGACAAGCAGTTAGACTCCTAAAAATATAATCAAATGGTTATTTACTTTGCCCTATATATGTCCAAATAATAATTTTTTTTAAAGATTTTATTTAATTATTTTTAGAAAGAAGGGAAGGGAGAGAGGCAGAGAGGGAAAGAGACATCAATGTATGGTTGCCTTTGACCTGCCTCCAGCCACAGACCTGACTGGAGACCTGGTTTGCAACCTGGTTATGTGCTCTGGCTGGGGAATCGAACCTGCAACCTTGGGTTCGCAGGCCGGCGCCTTAACCACTGTGCTACCAGCCAGGCCCAAATAATAATTTTGAGTTTATTCACTGAAATTACCTCCTACCTGGATCCAAGCAATATGCCTTTCATCCTCTTTTTTCCATGGTCATTCTTATTTCCTGATGTCTCTGATATTGCTCTTTTTAAAAATCTATTTAAAAAATAAAATTAATCTCTTCACTGAAAAGTTCTTTAACCATTATTCCTTTATTCTTCCCACCTGACTTTTTCATAGTAATCCAAATCTTGATTAGTCAGCGAAATTCACAGGCTTTCTTAGCTAATGAATCCTAAGGTGAAATACATTTTTTAATTTCAAATAACCTACTCTTAAAAGATCAACAAAGAGGAAAATTAATTCAGGAAGTAAACTCTAAGATTCTTATGTACTAATGAATAAAGTACAAGCACAGCACTACTAATGATGAACATTGATTTCCCATGTTAGATTTCCATGTTAAACCCAACTTAATTGCAAAAGGTATAGTCTATATTACCAGCTCACAAACTGAACTGCTTGCTTGGTAGGAAAGATGTCAAGGTAAAATGACTAAAGGAGGTAGAAAGAGAGGTGAGAAAATAGGAGTGAACAAAGGAGCATTTAAAGGTGGATGACCACAGTGAGCATGCCCTCTCTCTTCCGTACCTGCCTGAAGAGTTCAGAAATGATCCTTGTAACTTTAAAGATGCTGATAAATCTCTGAAAGCTCATCATGAGATGACCTGCAGATGGAGCTCACTTTGAAGACCTTTCCAGCTCTCCTGCTTCAAGAGGCTATTGGTACACACAGGGATTTATCACCTGATTAACTTGTAATGTAACTTAAAGATTCCAAAGCAATACTCTTGATTTTTAAATGCAGAAAATTAATTAATATTGATTACATTCATGTGAGCAATCTTACTAAGCACTTGTGGCATAAAAGAATGTACGTAAGTCAATTCTTTTATTTTATAATTAAGAACCAGGTTATATAACTTAGGGAAAATATATAACCTGGTTCTTAAGTCTGGTATTTTTTCAAAGTAAAGTGTCATATAGAACTTCACTTTATTTTTAAGTTGTGACTTCTTTTTCTTCTTAAAATTTCTTCAACAATTTTGTTCTTTTAAAATAGGAGTTAAAATAAAGTTTGGCAAGTCACCAGATGCCTGAAAATGTATTTAATGCAACCTCACTCCAGTATTAACATTTTCACAAAGCACAGTAGGCAGACCCTTGCTGTTTCTCATTATCTTTTCCAACCGTGGGTGCAAGCCCAAATGATGCCACTTTGCCAAAGAGGTATTCTGTACGTGTTTTCTACTTTAATCACATCCTTTCAGCACCTCGAATCTCCATCTGACAGATTATCTTCTCCACAGGCAGGCAGCCATATCCAGACCCTGATGGGGTCCCAAAGCCTTCAGCATCGAAGCCGTGAGCAGCAGCCATACGAGGGAAATATAAACAAAGTGACCATCCAACAGTTTCAGTCACCATTGCCTATTCAGATCCCCTCTTCACAGGCCACCCGGGGACCTCAGCCTGGACGGTGCTTAATTCAAACTAAAGGGCAAAGGAGTATGGATGGATATCCAGAGCAGGTGAGAAGAGTTTTCACAATGTGTTTTCAGGATAAGTTCAGGGAAATGCAATGGATCCATGGTGTGCCTTCCCTCATAAATGTAGTCGGGGACACCTTAATGCTGTCACCGTGTTGAATATAGGAGCGCAGTCTTTGTGGGGATTTTATCAATATTTTCAGGGGTTCAGGACACCGACATACGGGAATTGATGGTTGGTAAAATGCCCATTGTACATAAGGGGAAATTGCTGGATCTGAAACCTTTTCTGGTTTACTCTACACCTTCCCCTCCCCACTCCACACTCTGATTTAGCTCTACAGAACAGCTTTGGGATGTTACAAAGGCTTCAGTGGATGAGGTGTGGTTACTAAGTCCTCTGGTGAAATTGACAGTGGGAAAGTAAACTGTATATTCTTCCCTATTTGTGGGAACATCTTTTAAAGGGCCTTTCTTCTGATTGTTGATTACTACCGAGATAAAACTTGCTAAGAAGAAAATGATAAACAACAGTTAGAAGGGAAACATTTCTGAAATGCTCTAAAAGCTGCTGATAAATGCCATGCAGCACAAAGAATGGCTCCTCTTCTGACCTAGCTAAAATTGGAGTTTGCTTTTTCATGAGAAGAACCTGTTTTTCTTTCTTAGGAACAGAAAATTGGATAAGATCTCAGCTCTAGAGTTATATTAAGCTTAGCAAGTAAGACATGAAGATCTTAATGCTTATAAAATTAATTTATCTTCTTTCATTCTTCAGATAATTAAGCAAAGCTGACTTTGCCCACTGACTTTACTAAATCCTTAATATAGTGTATAAAGGTTTTACTTTATTATTAACTCAAAGCTTTACATATTACCCACCTTATTTCCTGAACATATCAGACAAGATTATCTTCATTTTCAAGTTTTTTCCCTTCTTTGTTGTGAGCCACTTATTATTTGGATCTCTCTATTTCTTAATACCCTTCTTCAAGCTGATATTCCTCTATTTCTAAATACCTTTTTTGAAGCTGAGATTATGTATTAATCATTTTCAGAATCATAGATTTTTTAAAGATAATTTTTTTCTGTCCTGTCTTGGTCTAGGCCAAGTGTTGGATTTAAGGTCAAATAAATCAAACAGATGCTTTTAATGAGGTAATGATGTGAGGTTTTTAATTTTCCAGAGGTTCTAAAAGTTAATGAAGTTTTAAATTATGCTTTACTGAAGACATCTAGATGGTTAAAAAGTGTGCATATCTCCTCCTTTGCAAATATTATAACCTTGGTTCAGTTCTCTGACTTAGTTATTCCTCATAACAGCTATGTGGTTTTTTCTCTAGGAATCAATGCATTTAAACCTCACCAAGATCAATGCCCTACATTTTCACCTACTTTGAATAGTAAATTTGGTTATTAGCATGCACTTATTCTGAACACTCAAGTTTAGAGTATTTTTTACATTATCCCTCTAATAATACATAAATTGTATAGTTTGACTAATGAGAGGATTACTGTTTTAAAATTTACATGCTTCTAAAATTTAAAACATCATGTTTCAGAGGTTGTATTTAGAGTTTCCTCAAGTATTTTGACGTATTACTCTAAAAACATCAGGTGCCATTGAGTTGTATTAGTTTTTTGTATATTTTGAAAACTAAAAACCCTTGTCAAATGTATCACTGGCAAAAAATGTTCTCCCATACAGTGGGTTCCCTATTCATCTTACTATTGATTTCTTTAGCTGTACAGAAGCTTTTTAATTTAATGTAGTCCCATTTGTTTATTTTATGTTTTGTTTCCAGTGAAATAAGAAATAGATCAGCAAAAATATTGTATATTTAATATCTGAGAGTTTGCTTCCTATGTTTTATTCCAGGATTTTTATAGTTTCATGGCTTACATTTAAGTCTTTTATCCATTTTGAGTTTGTAAGTTGCTGGTCTAGCTTCTTTTTTGGCATGTACCAGTCCAGTTCCCCCAACACCATTTATTGAAGAGACTGTCTTGCTCCATTTTGTATGCTTGTGCCACCTTTGTCAAATATCAATTGCTCACACAGGTGTGGGTTTATTCCTGGGCTCTCTGTTCAGTTCCATTGATCAATTTGTCTGTTCCTGTGCCAGTACCAGACTATTTCTAATACAGTGACCTCATAATATAGTTTGGTACCAGGAGTTATGGCACCTCCAGCTTTGTTCTTCTTTCGTAAGATTGCTGAAGCTATTTGGGGTCTTTTTGGTTCCATATAAGTTTTTGGAGTATTCTAGTTCTGTGAAGTATGTCATTGGTATTTTAATAAGAATTGCATTGAATGTATAGATTGCTTTGGGTAGAATACCCATTTTAATGATTTAATTCTTCCAACCCATGAATACAGTATATACTTTCACTTGTTTCTTCATTTTCTTTCTTCAGTGGCTGATAGCTTTCAGAATACAAATATTTTACCTACTTGGTTAAACTTATTCCTACCAACATTATTTTTTTGTTGTTGTTGGAAGAGAAGATGAAATTGTTTTCTTGGTTTCTCTTTCTGATACCTCATTATTGGTGTATAAAAATGCCATCAATTTCTGGGTATTAATTTTGTATCCCACTACTTTGCCAAATTCATTTATTAGGTCAAGTAGTTTTTTAGTGGCATTTTAAGGTTTTCTATGTACAATATCAGACAAATGATCCTATTAAGAAATGGGCAAAAGACCTGAATAGACAGTTCTCTAAAGTGGACATATAGAGCACATATAGACATATGAAAAATGTTCAACATTACTAATCATCACAGAAATGTAAATTGAAACCTCAATAAGATATCACCTTACACCTCAGAAAGGCTACCATCAGACACTGTAGAATATTATGTTTAGTGAAATAAGCCAGTCAGTGAAAGACAAATATCATATGATCTCATCCATCACAGGAGACTAATGAACAAAACAAACAAGCAAGCAAAACAGAACCAGAATACAAGAACCATGAATACAAGGAACAGACCTTCAGTATGCAGAGGGGAGGGGAGGAGGGGGACAAAGAGGCAAAGAAGGGGAGCAGTTTAGTCAAGGAACTAGCAAGGATGACCCACAGATATGGACAACCAGTGGACTGACTATGGGGGGTGGGATAGGGAGGGTGGGGAAGGGGAGAGCAGAGGGTGAATGGAATGAATGTAATTCAACAACAATAAAATTAAATTAAAAGAATGACTACCATCAATAAATCAACAAAAAATAAATGTTGGCAAGGCTATGGAAAGAAGAAAACCCTAGTGCACTGTTGGTTGGAATGCGTGAGGAGCAGCCACTATAGAAAACAATACCGAGTATCCTTAAAATAGTAAAAATGAAACTCCTTTTTCACCCAGCAATTCCACTTCTCAGACTGTACCCCAAGGATTCCAAAACACCAATACAAAAATATATGTACCCCTGTTTATAGCAGCATTATTTACAATAACCAATATTTGGAAATAGCCTAAGTGCCCATCAGTAGATGAGTGGGTAAAAAAAGCTGTGGTACATTTATTTACACAATGGAATACTATGCATCAGTAAAAAACAAAAACTCTTACATTCAGCATCAAGCCTGTTATTCAATAAAATGCATGGACTATAAAATTTCATGATAAGTGAAATAAGTCAGAGAAAGAAAAATATCATGTGGTTTCACTTATATGTGGAACCTTAAAAATGAACAAACAAAACAAAACTCACAGAAAATAAAATGTCAAACAGATGGTTACAAGGAGAAGTGAATATAATCAATAATATTGTTATAAGTTTGCATGGTGACATGATTAAAATGGTGTGGTCATCACTTGTAAGCTATATGAATGTTGAATTGTACAACTAACATGAATATGATATTATATAACAATTATACTGTGAAAACTTTTTAAATATAAACAAAATATACAGAAGTAATTTTTAAACCATAAAATGTTATGCAGATTCAAGGTGTTAATTTTTATAGACTAGAAATCTAACTTCTAATATTGGATACTCTTTTTAACAAATTACAACACAAAACTATGAAATATATTATAGATAGGGGATTTTACTTAAAAGAGGAATTTTAATGCATAAACCATTTTTATTTTTAATTAACATAATAGAGGATAAAAACCAGGATTGTATTAAGTAGTAAACTGAAACAGCCAGAAAGTAAACGCTTGACTCCCATCCACATGAACCCTCATTCTATCAGCACTTCCCTTTGATTCTTAGTCCATATGAAGAAATTTAAAGATTTCATTCACTTTATTCTCCCTTTCACATTATAATAATATTCTATATTAATTGTTCTCAACTTCAACTGTATATTAGAATCTGCTCAAGAGATTTAAAACATATTGATGCCTTGACCTCATTCCTAAAGAAAATGATTTCATTAGTCTGGATGTGAACTTAGGAATGAGAATGTTTTAAGCTTTTCAGGTGATTTATAGTGTAGCCAAAGCAAGAACTAATATTTGATATTCTATAGTTCAACAATCTACCAGCTAAATAATATATTATCATCATTACTATTTAAAGTATACATAATTTGAGCCCTCCCTGGCTGATGGCATAGTGGATAAGGTGCTGGCCTATGAACCCAAAGGTCGCTGGTTCGATTCCCAGCCAGGGCACATAACCAGGTTGCAAGCCAGGTCTCCAGCCAGGTCCATGGCTGGAGGTAGGTGAAAGGCAACCATACATTGATCTATCTCTCCCTCTCTGCCTCTTTCTCTTCCCCTCTCACTGAAAATAATAAGTAAAATCTTTCTTTTAAAAAAAGGTATACATAATTTGTCCACAACTTTTTGAATATTTTTAAAAGAAAGTAACATTAACTTGGTTTTACTCTTTTGCAAATGTATAATCCAGGGCAAAGTATATTTATATCTGTGCGGATACCAAAGCAGAAATGGGAAAGTAAAACATCAGCATGATGCTTCAAATGGCTCAAAACCCTTTTAAGTATTAACTGACTTCATCCAATCAATAATGCTGTAATACAGGTAGCAGATTTTGTTTTACTGACTAAAAAACTAAGGTTCAGAGAAGTTAACTGTCTTGCCTGGGGTCACAACAATCTGGAAGCTGAGCTGAAATTAGAACCCAGTTCCAGGAGCCCAAAACATCACACAATGCAGCTTGAGGCACTATAACCAAACATAGAGGTCAAGAGTAAGCCCACTTTGGAAGTGTGAAATAATGGAAAGATACAACCATGAGTGCCTGTCTGCCCTAGACAGGAACTCCTACACATTAACTGGCCTAACTAGCATATCAGGATGTTAAAAGCTCCATATATCTCCTGCCAACTCCGTGAATATGCATCCAAACTCATTTTTGCCTAAAAAAAAAAAAAAAATGTACACACTTACATTAAAATTACATTAGATCAGCCTCTGTGCATTATACAAAGTGATCCGCACCCATCATATTCAAAGGGGGGAAAAACAAAGCTCCTAAACCTTTCCAGAAGGGAATACTTTAGCCTACCCTGAAAGAAATAACTTTAATACTTAATAATATGAGGAAGAAGGGGCAAGGAGGGGGTAGAAGAGGGTAAAGGGGGGGTTGCTAATTGGTGACGGAAGGAGGCTTGACTTGGGTGGTGAATGCACAGTACAATATACAGATGGAGTATTATAGAATTGGACACCTGAAGCCTATATAATTTTATTACCAATTCACCCCAGTAAGTTCAATAAGAATTTTTTTAAAGAAAGAAAATAAAACGTGAAGTAGATGAAGCAGTTGGCTAAGACACATAATTTCAAACATTTCTTTAGATCAGATGCTCTGGTCAGCTACCTGAAAGGTTTACTGTTGTTTTAGGTAAGGCTCATCTGTTGGAGCCAAGTGAAGAAAACTACATTATTCTGAGTGATGTATGAAGAAAAACTTGGAAAGATTTGCTTTACTTAAATAGTGATTTTTTAATTAACTGGCAATAATGTAATAAAGATAATTAGAAAATAGATATTAAGATGATTTTAATGTATGTTATTTACTCGCTGATTTCAGGAACAGCCGATATCCTGCTCCATGTAAAGTACTGCTGTTTATAAATATTTTTGCATCAAATTTTATTGTTCAGTCACCAAATAATAATGAAGCTCTGAAATTATAATTCATAGTCTGACACAAATAATGTGTAACTCAATACCATAAATTATGCCAACTGACTTTATAAATTCTGTGCAGTTGAATTCTGTAACATTGCAGTTGGAAGCAGAAGGCCTCTTCCAGGATTCCACTAAATATATATGCTCTTGTTGGTTTCTTTAAGTATTAAAAAAAAAACAGGAAATGAAGTGAACAATCTTTCAAATTTATTTATAGACTAGAAAAGCATTTGAGTTTTTATTAACTAGATATAGAATCCGTTCATTTTTTGGAAAATCTAGCAACTGTTACATCAGAGGATTGTATTTGTTAATTTTTTTAATTTAATTTTATTGTTGTTGTATTACATCCATCCCCCTTTTGCTCCCTTCTGTCCCCTTCCCCACCCACCCATTCCCCCACAAAGTCAATCCCACATGTTGTCCATGTCCATGGTTCTTCCATGCTAGGTTCTTGCCTAAACTGCTCCCCTTCTTTGCCTCTTCCTCCCCCCAACCCCCTTCCCCTTGCCCGCTGAAGGCCTATTCACTGTATTCATATATCTGGTTCTGTTTTGCTTGTTGTTTGTTTTGTTCATTATTGTCCTGTAATGGGTGAGATCATATGGTATTTGACCTTCACTGACTGGCATATTTCACTAAGCATATTTTCTAGTTCCATCCATGTTGTTGCAAAGGTTAGGAGTTCCTTCTTTCTTTCTGCTGTGTAGTATTCCATTGTGTAAATGTACCAAAGTTTTTTGATCCAATCATCCAAAAGTTTTATATTAGTGTGTCTTTCCAAAACATTTAATTAGGATTTTTGAGTAGGACTTGCATCTTTAATTCACAACTAAAAAAAGTTTAAAACAGAAGAATCAAAAATATTCTTGATTATTAACATTTATATATGTTATAATTATTGTTACCTTTTCACAAGCTCATTGGAAATTTTGGAAGTGCAGAGAAACTTTATATCCATTTTTGTGTGGCTATGCAACACACAGATGAATTGCCCTTCCCAACACACACCTGAATGCTCACATGTTGTTTATAGGCACACATGTACACATACAGTGCAACCATCTCCTTTGCTCTTGCTGGTAGGTTTTAGAGCAGAGTAAGGTCCAATTAGATTGATACAGTCTAAAGATTATAGATGATGATCTCCCAGGGCCTTGCTGCTACACAATCCATTTTGTCATGAACCGCTTTAAGAAAAACCCAGTATTTTGTTCGAGCAAAATTAGTACAAACCAGAAATATTAAGTGAAGCCAAATGATGAAAAGAGACTCCAAAAGAAGAAGCAAATGCACCACTGACTGCCAGGATATTGCTTATATCCTCAGCCAGAAATTTCAATCATTGTTTTCAATATCTTAATAGAAAATTGAAATGCTGATTTTCATTAAATAAGCTATTTATTAGCCTTCTAGACATAACCTAGAACACTGCTCCTGTTTGTTAATTCCCTTTTATTTCAGACTTTTTCTTGGCTGTAAGGTATTCTCTCTTCTTACATTTCATGGCCCCTTTGGGCCTTACCAGGCAGGTGGAACTCCTTATATGTGCGATGAGTACTTTCTCTGATGTGCTTTATGGGATACAAGTCACAACACAACCTATTAGCCATACCATAGCACACCCAAGAGTAGTACGGCCTCAGATTAGAATTTATGGTCATTTGTCACATTGATAAAACCACAGTGGCATCTTTATTATTTCTAATATTGAAACATGTATTGAGAGCCACAAGGAGGCATTGGATCAAGGTGGAAGCAGAGGAGCAGAATTGGAGGGTGGGGAAGATGAGGTAGAGGAGGCAGTGAGTGCTAGGGCAGGACGCCTGCACCAGCGGTGGTGGCTGAACGGTTGGTTCTCCTGAAATTGTCAGGAATTGTCAGTTTCATGTGCTTTCTCAAAATGTAAGAATGCAAGATTTTGGGAGTGGGCGCTAAGAGGTCCATTCTGCAAGTGGAATGCTATGCCTTTTCTGGAGAATGGAAGACACTCTTGGGACCAATGTTATATTTGAATAAAAAGTTGAACATGTGGATGCAGAAGGCAACAAGAAAAGCATTACTAAAATATAAATGACATACAATGAAGAAGCTTAGCATGTTAAAAAACTCTTCTAATAGTAAAGAAGGAAGGAGAAGAAAGCATAAGTTAGTTCGCCTAGTTCTCTGAAAATGGGTGATTTAATACTGGCTTTGACAGTGACACATTGCTCCCAGGACACTTTTTGTACTTTGTAGTAATAACTATATCTAATATGTTAAATATATTATTGAGAATGCTCCATGAAAAGTACCAGGCCCTGGCAGGGTAGATCAGTTAGTCAGCGTTATTGGCCCCATATGCCAAGGTTTTGGGCTCCATCCCTAGTCAGGGCACAAAGAAGAATCAACCCATGAATGCATACTATAAGTGGAAAAACAAATTCATGTTCATTCTTTCTCTCTTTCTCCTTCCTGACTCTTCCCCTTTCCTCTCTCTCCCTAAAGTCAAGCAATATTTTTTTTTAATGTACCAAACATAGATTTAAAATTCAGCTGAACTCTAATGTAGCAGAGGGCACTGGGGTCATGTAAGAAATCTCTATCTGCTTTGCATTGAAAATGGTTATGAAAAGTTTGTCAGAAAATGACATAATTTGCAACCTCTATTGGAATCTTCTTTAATTAAATTTTTGTGTACGTGGAGAAGATACAATGATGGCAGTTTCTGGTTTCTCAATATATAACTTTAGAGGATCTGGAAACTTTTAGCAACTATTGTACTTTCACCAAAGCTGAAAGAAGTTGGTTTTATATGTGAGGGAGGAACTAGGACAACAGTTGTTATTCCTGAGCCCAGTTATTAATGAACTGATTGATATAGTTTGCTGCACACGTTAACTTGGATTTGCTCTTGCATTAGCTTTTGTGTAAAATTGCTGGTGAACAATGTGTTGATTTGCATTCATATAGCCTTCTCTAGTTGCCAAATGCCTCAGGCTAGACTTTAGACCAGTACTTCTTGCAGCCAAGGCAGGCACATATTTGTAGAGATGAACAAATAATTAATCAATAGCTTTAAATCTCATTGATCCCAAAGATATATTTGAAACTCTTGTAAATATGACTCTAATGATTATTATTCAGGGCTTAATGGATTTATTGTGTTTTAAGGAATAAACATTTGAAGGTACGTTAATCATGTAGAAATTAATTATACTAACTACACATAACTACATAACAAATCTATCTTCTTATCATGTATATCCCCAAACTACCCACCTTTTAGGCACTCTGAAAGTAACAAGAAGAGGGAGGGACTTGAAATCCTAGAATGAACTTGAAAAGGAGATACATATCAGATAAACTTAGCTAGCTTTTAGATACTCTTATTAAAAGAAATTATAGAATTTCCTCTCCTGTCATCTTTAGTAATCTGATCTGTGACAACTTAGGTTTTTTGCATAATCAAATAAATTAGTAACCAATTAAAAATGTATTTGTTTATATACATATACATATATGGAGAGAGAGAGAGAGAGAGGAAGAGAGGCATTTCTTAATATAACTGGCACATATGTTTATTTCCCTCAGATCAGTGGTGTCAAACTCATTTTCATTGAGGGCCATATAAGACCCGTGGTTGCCTTCAAAGGGCCGAATGTAATTTTTAGGGCTGTATAAATGTAACTACTGCTTAACAGTTAAGTGGGCCAGGCAGAAACAAGGTGCTGGGGCAGGATAAAACAAGGTGGAGAGCCAGATTTGACCTGCAGGCCTTGAGTTTGCCACTTGTGCCTTAGATTTATAGTGCCTTCCAGATTGACAATAATATGATATAGGTATAGTCACTACCTTGCAAGAGAAAGACTAGAAAATATCCTCAACAATTTACTTTGTAAATAAAATCTGTTGCATTGTTATCTTTCAGGTTTTATAGTGGCCTGGGAAAAGCCAGTGCATATACCTTCTATATATTATATTATGCAATATAAAATTTTATATTAGAAAGAAATAGCCTACAAGTATATCTTAAATAATTTAATTACAAATGCACAGCTATGTGGAAAAACACAAAGATAAGATGTTTAAATCATATAAATTCCTTTTTTCCCATTTTCAAATTAACCATTAGTAACAAAAAAATAAACAAGATAAACTGGTGTATTGAATAAAGCCAAAATATTCCTTGGTGCTATATCAAGTCATTATATATTCATATACACAGATTGTGAGCCTTATAAATACAAAACTATTATAAGTGGTGCTTCTATCATCCTATGATAACCATTTCTAACAAATCTAACACAATTAAAGGAAAATTTGTAATTAAACATTTTTCAAATAAAAATACGGAAGAGTGGTTATGGCGGTTATTAGTGTCCCATAATTAGAACTATTCTTCACTGACTCTACCATAAAAATTACATTAGCAGATAGTTTTTCCCTTTGTGTTGCAAGTAAGCTATGTAATATTTAAATATTATATTCACTATTATGAAATATGACAGTAAGTTAAGAATAGTTCCATTAAATGGCCAAATCTAATTTACCCAGTTCCCAAAGACTCACAATATATACTGATTAAATCAGAACTAGAACTCAAATTTGCCTTGAACTATCTAAGAAGTAGGGATTAAACTTATCTTGAAAATAAAATATGGAGACAGCATTTTGGACATTTGCATTTGCCCATAATCAAATTAATAGGCTAAGCAAGATTGCTGAGGAAAACATTAAGCTACTTATGAAAGCAAACATTTCATTTCCAATCATCTTTAAGGACTTTCCAATATGTATTTAGATCAATGCAAATATATGCTAATGTATTTCTTTAGATATTTTTTCTTAAGTCTATGAATATATTAATCTTTTGCCTGCCAATCTCCGGTAACACTTGGTTCACCAAGTTTCAGTATTTGCTCTATACCTAAAAGTTATAAAGGTGTTTTCTTTATTCATGTAACCAGAGTGTATACCATTGCTGTGTTTTAAGCCTTTCAATCAACTGGGGTCACCCCCATCTCATTATACATAGAAAGCTAGCATTTTTGCCATGTAAATAATCAGCAAGAATTTCTAAGTTTGTTATAGTTGCTCTAAGTCATTCCTAGCACTGATTTCCCTTCCATGGAATTTTTAACCTACATTCACTGTGTCAACCCTTACAATAGCTACCATAGTAGAATCATCTTTACTACATACAGCCTTCTTTCAATGTGGACCTCCTACCAAGGCCATCATTTTCCCATAGTACTACAGAGTACAAGCATCTTATGTTTAACAGACTTTCACTGATGATTTGTGGTTTGGGGAAGCAATATAGCACAGAATTTTAGATCGTTAGCCCTCCAGTTCTAAATATATTTTGACTATTCCCTATCACAAACAATTTCTCCTTATTTTTGACCTCCTTCTTTTTCAGTGTTCTCTTTCTCCAAGACTTCTAACTGTTTCTCCAGAAGCTGCTGCTAACCTCAAAACTCTTTTTACTGAGTAGTTCATTTGTCCTTTATTTCACCCTCACTCAAGCTATGGCCAAACATTCTCCTCTTTCTCAAACTGAAAGCTCCACTATAGCTAAATAATTGAATTCTCTACTAGGGAGATAAATTGTACTACTCAACTAGGGTGCAGTAGCAACTTATTTAAATAGCCATATTTTTCCTCAGTCTGCATTTTCAGATTTTCTTTTATTTATTTTTTCAAAGATTTTATTTATTATTTTTAAAAAGAAAGGAAGAGGCAGAGGCAGAGAGGGAGAGGGAGATCAGTGTGTGGTTACCTTTCACCTGCCTCCAGCTATGGACCTGGCTGGAGACCTGGTTATGTGCCCTGGCTTGGAATCGAACCAGTGACCTTTGGGTTCACAGACTGGCGCTTTATCCACTGTGCCACCAGCCAGGGCCTATTTTTTTTATTTATACAGTTTTTTCAAATTGGAATATATGTGCATTTAAAGTACATAAATAATTCACAATCTTTTTGTTATAAGGTTTTTAATTTTTCAGAGCTGCTTATCAAAATTTAGTCCTGCACATGGTAATGAATAAATATTAATGTCTGCTTGCCAGGTCATTTCAAGCTAGTTTCAAACATAACTGATTCCAGGAGATATTATGTCAGAGTTTATACTGTGTTTTGTGTACCAAGCTAACATATACTAACTCCAAGAATACAAGTGAAATGTTCATTGTTTGGGGGAATGCAGTTATTTGACAATATTTAGCATTGATGTGTATTTGGTTACCTTTTTGTATCTTTTTTTACAGTTTTGTGTGAGAATAGAAAAAAATCCTGGCCTTGGATTTAGTATCAGTGGTGGAATTAGCGGACAAGGAAACCCATTTAAACCTTCTGACAAGGTAAGAAGTGAATATCTTACTCACAATTTTAATTAGAAAAACAGTCTTTTACTGCAGGAAAAAAAAAGTTAAAAAACAAAAACTTTAAGTGTTTTTACTGTGCTTTAATAAGCTAGCTAACTGTGAAGCCAATTAGAAACTTTTTCAGCACTGGGAAAAAATTCACTGTAGCTCTTGACAAATCCTAAAAATAGAAAAATAAATTTAAACACTCTCTTTGAAAAGAAAATTGTTTTTGACCTTTTGTTTTGTTCACTATTGTGTGTATTTGTAAAGAAAGCTATTCAGGCAATTTCTAATAAGTGGTTTTCAAATGTTTACTTGTAGACCACTTATTTGGGAAAATGTTTCTTCATAGGAACAGAATGATTAAATTATGCTTCAATGCCAGGGTCAACTTATTGACATCACTTTAATTCATCATGTTTTTAAAGCACTTTACCAATAGCATTGTAGAATATTAAACCACAGAAATTAATATTCCATGGGAAAGTCAAAGTTAGCCATGCATGGCAGAAGAATCAGGTCCTCCTCTCGTGCTAATCCTTGTTTGTCAAACTGTGGGTGACATTTCACCATCACATCCAACTCTAACTTCAACCATTGTCTGAACATTCAATACACTGCCAATGCTCATATCTGGCCTGCCTGGTCCCATTGTGGACCACCTGACTTTTTATAGCCTGCCCTGCTACCATCATTGTGTAATACACTATGCTTTGAATTGATTAGTAATTATAATTTGATGATAATTGAAACTATCTGCTTTGGACCTAATCAAATATAACTGCATTAAATGACTTCAGAAAACTTGAGAATGATGAAGAAAGACAGAAATTAGATATAAATACAACCTATACAGGTTCTTTGTCTCCTTATAAGTCACAGCTAGTACAGATCCTTTCTACTCATCATTAAGAAAATAACCTACTCTTCAATTTCCGATCATGAGACCTGCTTCTGAAAAATCTTTAGTGCCCCTACTCTGGAGATTTCTATAGCCTGAGAGACCTTAATCCCTTATTTTCTTCCCAGTCTTGTTTCCTATCATTCTTCTTGCCCTCCTTCCTTACCTTCTGGAGAAAAAGATTGAGCAAAAAAGAAAAAGGGACTCATGAGCATGGAAAACAGTGGGGTGATTGCTAAGGGTAGACAGTTATAAATGGACTAAATAGTCATGGGAAAAAATACAATAAAAATTTAAAAGAGAAAAGAAAAAGAAGGGAGGAAAAGGTCGGACAAAAAGTAAGAATTATTCACACTATCCACATTAGGATGGAAGAGACTAGAAAGAAATTTTCAGTAGCCATAGATGGAAGCCCCTTTGGTCAACTAATTGAACCAGCTATTTATAAATAAGGAATGTGTATGATGCAGCCATGCATATTTAGGGAAATGCCAGTTAGAAATGTCTGCACATAAGCATTTTTATTTTGAAGTGATGCCAAGGATAATCATCAGCTTGGTAGATTTAAAATATTCGTGGTTTGGTATGACCAAGTATTTAACAAATTATCAATACACCTTAAGATAAAAAGTTAAAAAGTTCAGCCCTGGCTGGTAGCACAGTGGGTAAGGTGCCGGCCTGCAAACCCAAAGGTCACAGGTTCGATTCCCCAGCCAGGGCACATAACCAGGTTGCAAGCCAGATCTCCAGTCAGATCTGTGGCTGGAGGCAGGTGAAAAGCAACCATACATTGATGTCTCTCTCCCTCTCTGCCTCCCTCCCTTCCCCTCTTTCTAAAAATAATGAAATAAAATATTTTTCTTTTTTTTTCTGTTTCTTCCATTTTTTTTGTAAATATATATTTTTTAATTTTATTGTTGTTGTATTATATCCATCCCCTTTTTGCTCCCCTCTGTCCCCCTCCCCACCCACCCATTCCCCCCAAAATCAAACCCACCTGTTGTCCATGTCCATGGTTCCTTTATACTAGGTTCTTGTCTAAGCTGCTCCCCTTCCTTGCCTCTGCCTCCCCCCTCCCCCCAACCCCTTTCCCCCTGACCACTGAAGGCCTATTCATTGTATTCATATATTTGGTTCTGTTTTGCTTGTTGTTA